>CM062295.1:506309810-506626193 GCA_031216915.1 Pictodentalium vernedei
ACGAAAGAAACATCCTTACATAAATATATTATAATAAAAAATGTTTACCGTTTAAAACCCTCAAGATTCTATATAGTGGTGTTCATTCCACTTTTTTCATGTTATTTCCTGCCATTTTAATCTCTCACTGAAACAATATCCTTGACTTGTACTATCATGAAAATCGACTTTAGATAAAGTTATCTCCGTTGAAAATATTAGATTGTGACCCTGCGAATCACACATTTTCGATTCGAATTGAATCACCTCTATTATTCGAAATCGAATCGAACCTTGAATCGAATCAGTTGCAACATGAAGTTGACCGATGGGGGTGAGGTGCTATAAACCTTATTTTTTCCGACTGTGATGGTTCAAGTCCCCACTGATAAAATAATCCAACTACATAATGAAGGCATGCTTTGATCATGTAGTTGGGATATTACCCTGTTAGTATTATAGTTCATCGTTGACATTGCTTGGAGGCCTAACATTTGCATTTACCATTAGTAGGGACTAGCGATACTGAAATTAGTATGGCTCAGTGGCGTAGCCAGCCCAAAGAAAGTGTGGGGGGTGGGGGGACAAACTCACAGAGCCTGTCTTAGCTCCATGTTAATGGGGGGGGGGGGGGAAGCTTTCCAAGCCTTCACATCTCAGAATTTTGCGTCCTTAAAGTTTGAGCTAATAACAAAGGTAACAATAATCAAGGTTTCCACTGGAGGGAAATAAATGTGTCCGATATAGGGCGGCCAAGGGTCATCGATGGGGGGGGGGGGGGAAGGGGGGGGGGTTGTAAGGATGGGGGTTTGAACTCTGGAATTTAACAAATTTTCTACCATGGGCCGAACCATGGTTCGGCTCTTGGTAGAAAAATTTTGAATTCCAGGGTTCAAAATCCCCCATCTCCTTGCATCTGAGCGGATATTTTGAGGTTTTTCATGGATTGACGACTGTCTGCCTTTTCA
This sequence comes from Pictodentalium vernedei, assembly GCA_031216915.1. Lineage (NCBI taxonomy): Eukaryota > Metazoa > Mollusca > Scaphopoda > Dentaliida > Dentaliidae > Pictodentalium > Pictodentalium vernedei. The sequence goes on from CM062295.1 coordinate 506,310,758, forward strand.
CCGACACAGATATTAGATGCGCCCCACCCAATCCCCCCCTCCCCCGTGGCCACGCCACTGGTATGGCTGGTGGTAGAAGTAAAGGTGTTATTTATGTTAATGTAGTGGAAGTAACACTCAGTCTTTCATTTCAACATTATTTATGTACCATTCCCGTCTGCACTATGTGTTTTATGAGACGTTGAAGATGACTTATACCAAGCTGTATTCCTATGAAAAAGATTCGGGAGGAAACGGGTCGGGTTGCCGATTTCGAGTCGAACCGAATATTAACTTAAGATACGATAAAAAAGACTTTGCTCACCTGTATATAAGAACTCCGCTATTAGTTTTCATATGATGAAACACTGGGCAGTAACAGTCACTACTGCAAAATTTACGATAGAAGTGTCTAGAGTTGGTTGCCAATACTTCTTTTAGAGATTTTAACGGTATGTTGTTGCAGTGTGGTCTTCTGGTCAACAATTTTGTATTTCATAAAACTTATCTCCGTCTAAACCCACAGTTACCCTTAGCGATAGATGCAAAGAGAGAGAGAGAGAGAGGGAGAAAGAATGGAGGGAGAGGGAGAGAGAGAGAGAGAGAGGGGGAAGAGAGCGAGAGAGAGAAAGGGGAAGAGAGAGAGATTCGTGAGCAGCTTTCCTTCGCCCGCCTAACCTTCAGAGGGCGAGTTATAGGCAATACATAAATAAAAACTAGCTTCTTTTAAATTACCGAAAACTGAACAGGTAAAATCAACAGAGCTGAGTTTTCACCCAAGAAGGTGATCAGAGACATTTTGGATATTGTCCTTTCCATTACTTTTTCATATTCCAAGAGCAAAAATAAATCAGACGACACCCCCCTGGAAAAAGCTCATTGGAGTTATTTAACGAGAAGTCAAAAGGCAATTGCATATACCCTCAAAATTTGTAGATACTATTGTATTCAAAATATAAATTTATGCCCAATGTCACAGGGACGTGACAACCGTTACTTATCCCCAGTTCCTTATTCGACATTCGTTATCAACCGATAAAATCGGTTGATAACGAATGTCGAATAAGTAACTGGGAATAAGTAACGGTTGTCACGTCCATCAATGTCACGTGTCACACACTTAGTTAAAACGTCTTCCTTTTTGAAAGATATTTTTCGTCTTACGCGGTTGAAATTCCTGTATCTTCACACCGGGCTGAACCAAAGTCGGCCCGGTGGACCCCATCCAGGACCCACCGCGCCGATCATGGTTCGGTCTGATGAGAGGGTTTGGGGAAGTTTTGCCTCGAGACTCTCTGGGATGTAAAGGGGTCCCCCTCCAGTTGTGTCTGCCGGGAACACATTTTTCGGGTTGGCGCGCTACTGTTCCTCGCGCCTCAATACGCCCAGTCAAATTCTGTTATGGTCTGTTTGTTTACCACTTGTCGTGGAGTTTGCGCGCAGAATATATATCGTTTATGAAATATGATGTTTCTTCACTCACAGAGGTATACAGATATTCTCTCGGCCCCAGTTATAAACATTTAATCAATAAGTACTTAATTCACATCGAAACAATCAAGATATTAATTGGTTGAGTGCTAGAAGCCACTATCAAGGCTTTGAAAAAAATGAGAGTTCCAAAGCAAAAGCCAGTATTTCCCTTGCTCATGTTTTTTATTCAGTCAAATGCAAATAATATTTTGTTTATACAAGTTTGTTATATTACAAATTATTGGAGAGTGCTATAGGCACTCTCCAAAAATTTGTAATAAAACAAATTTTGAATAATAAATTTAGACCACCAAAAACAACCTAGCCCTCAACCAGTTAAGCAATTTGCGGAACTACGCGGGTAATCAAAAAAAAAAGGCTGTGGTGATTTATAATGGTAATATCATAAAAAGGTTCAGTCAAATGAAGTCTCGTGTGGGCACCATTTCCTGTGTTGATCCACAGAAAATGAATGTATATGGTATGAATTAAATTCAATCGTCTGGGGTATATCAGCTGGTCGGAGAGCCTATGTTCGCTTATTCGATAGCGTGAAATATTCCATAGCGAGTCTAAACATAGGCCATGGACTAAAATACAGGTTCCAGGCCACAATGGCGTCTAATTACTACCAGAAATAAACTGGTAGTCTGAGAGCTTGCCTTATTCTTTTATTTTGCATCGCCGTCGCCTGAAACTGTCATGGGAATGGACATCCAACTAAACGCAAAACATCAGAGCAATCTCAGTAGTATCCACTCGTATTCTTTAACAGTTTCATCAATTAATGTTGCGTTTGCCTCATTGGTTAATGGATTCCCCGCGAACTAATCGGCGTGTAGTATTCATTACTTATTTATACGATACCCAAGGAATTAGAGAGCCTACCTGCAGTCTCAACACGCCATCACCTCCAAAGTGCCTTCAGAAATTATCAGTTACGTAACAGTGTAATGCTGACAGCGCATTAAATTTGGTGTTATTCTCATTCTCAGCACGTGACATTTTTGTTTATGGTATCGCCTCTTTGGGAGAAAATTGACAAGTTTGAGAGGAAACACATGGAACTCATTCTGAGAAGGAGGTTATGTACTTGTCAGCCCCAACCCTCTCACCCTCTCCGAAAATACATTGATCTGTCAACTTTCTGAACATTAATCATTGGACTTTTTTATTAAGAAACTTAGCTTATCATTTATTTTTTATTTTTGTTTTGACCTCGTCAGAGAACAAACATTTCTATGTTTTCGCAACTTGTTTTCTTTCTTGTCTTGTAATATTTTTAAATTTTAACTCTCCCTCTCTTATTATTTTATACTTTTGTGTCGTGTCGTTTCATTGAACAAGGAAAATACTTTTTTGTCCCCATGTAGAGGATTTATTTATTTATTTATTTATTTATTTATTTATTTATTTATTTATTTATTTATTTAATCAACATTTTGTCGTTAAGGATTTCTTTATTAATTTTTATTTGTTATTAATTTATTTATTCCATTTAGTTAGTTAGTTAGTTAGTTAGTTAGTTAGTTAGTTAGTTAGTTAGTTAGTTATAGTTAGTTAGTTAGTTAGTTAGTTAGTTAGTTAGTTAGTTAGTTAGTTAGTTAGTTAGTTAGTTAGTTAGTTAGTTTTGTCGAAAACATTAGGGTCAGTGGTATAGTTATTGTTGTTACAGAAGTAATGGTGCCAAATTCTTCGAAACAGCTGGTTAATATCTGTGTACATTACAAAACTTCACATTTTTATTCGATTAACATGGTTTACTCTATTATCCATACCCAAGTAATAGGTCAGACTTTGCATAAAGAGCTTCGTGTTTCAAAATTTATATAATCAACAAGGTTGTCCTACAGTACAGTCGCCGTGGATTGCTCGTAATCCACACGTGGGCAGTCATGTCCTCCCATGCGTTTACCAGGTAATACAAATCTTCATCAGCTAAATTTTAATTAACCTTTCAACCCCGTGTGCATAAATCTTTGCGTGAAGAAAAAAATGGTAATGGACAAGCAGACGATATAAAGAGCAAAAAATCTAAAGCGAGATTCCGTAATAATTTAATCCAACAGCTCTGTCGAGCTGTTGTATTAAATTATTACTGACCCTCCCAACAAGCCAGGATGGTTCTGCCCATTTCGCCGTTGACAGTATTGACTGAAATGATACCTTCCAGGACACCAGTGTTGAAATTGAAAGGGTTAACTAAGCACCGGGTTGTACCCGGTGCTTCATTATTTAAATTTTTGATGATTATTCCTATAATTAGTGTTAGGAATATAATATTATTGCGTCTGTGGAAATATTGCCCACTCTTGGAAAATGGCCAGTCCACGGCGGCTGTCCTGTATTACCCATCATGTCATTAAATAATAAAAGTAGTACTAATATCAGCAGTAGTCAGAGCACGACAACTAATAGTATCAGGTTAACCCATCACCAAACATAACGTTCATATACAGCCATTTATTTATTTTTGTTTTTATTTATATTTTTTTTATTGACACTTTCAACAGTCAGGGTAACCTCATGTCGGACAGTTTCTTTACGGGTGGAGGAAGCCGGAGTGGCCAAAGAGAACCACCGAGCATCGGTGAGCAACTGTCTGACTGCCCCAACGTACTAACTCCATGAAAGGAGGGTTAGTATTCGTTGAAGACAGGGGTGCCATCGACGTTCAGTACATTGCGCCACTGTGCCCCCACGTGAGTAATCGGGATTAAGCGCCTTGCCAGAGGACACAACAAAGATAACCCTGGGGGGATCGAACCGTCGATCTTTTGGTTTAAAGTCCAGTGCCGTAACCACTGAGCCAGCGCGCTCCCTCATATACAGTCAGCGGTATTCACAAATATCGCCATTCACATTATATCATTATTTTTCAGTTTTTGCATTCAAATCATATATTATGACCCCTAATTGGAACGAGTTTGTCCAGCTCGTCCCAACCAGGGAGCATTATGTCTTTTCTCTTTTTGCATCCATGCTAGAAACGCTTATGACCCCCCCCCCCCCCAAAAAAAAAAACTATTAGCATCTGTTTAACCCATTTCCCAATGTAACGCTTCTTTTCGTACAAATTATGCCACTTTTCAGTTTTTGCCTCCTAAACATAGATTATGACCCTCTCATTGGAACGACTCGCCGAGCTCGTTCCAATGAGGGATCATAAGCTGTGTTTTTGAGGCCAAAATGAAAATCTTCGAGAACATTGTTTCGAACCCCCAGGAAGTGGAGCAGCGCTTGTTTCCTGTGGTAAGTTCTGCTTTTCTGGTAAAAAATGACCAGGTAGCCAATGGCTGGGGTGGAAGTCCTCAAAAGTGGGCAGAACATGTATTAACAAATGGCTAAACTTGAATTCATACCTATGTGGTGCCATGATATAGGCATAGATGCTGAGAGTGATAGTTACAAGTGAATCAGAATGTTTCTTTAATTGCTGTTCTTGAGATGTTTGTCCCTGTGGGAAACCGATGAGGTGGAGCAGTGCTTGTTTACTGTGGGGGACAAGTTCTGTTTTGCTGTTTTGCTGGTATAATAGGACTAAAACCCGGGGTGTAATTCCTTTAAAGTTGGCAGCATTGGAATAAATGAATGGCTGTTCTTGACTTTATACTTGTGTTGAGGTCACGATATTGCCATAGATGCTGGAAGTAACCATAACCCTTTACCTAGCATGAAAAGCAGACGACACTTGCAAAAACAATTCTTGAATAACCAATTTTTTTTGTCTCAAAAACATAGGTTATTACCCCTCGTTGGAACGAGCTCGTTCCAACGAGGTGTCATAACCTATGTTTTTGAGACAAACAATGAAAAATATAATGAAAATTAATTGGTGATTTTTGAGAATAGCGCTGTCCGGTTTTGGCCGTTACGTTGGGTAAACAACTGAGACTTTTAAAATCTGTATCCATGAAGTCTTTTGCTCTCTAAGTCCCCCAAGTTACTCGGGTTGAGAGAAAATGTGCTAATTCTTCTGTGTGAACCCTGGGAAGTGGAGCAGTGCTCGATTTCCGTGATATACAACTTCTGCTTTTCTGGCAAAATATGACCCAGAACCAACGCCTGGGTGGAAGTCCTCAAATGTGGGCAACATGTAGGTATAAACGAATGGCTAACCCAGAATTCCTGCCTACGTTGTGCCATGATATAGCCATAGATGCTGAATGTGACCTTAAACACCAATAAATATATAAATTGTTTGCAAGTGTCGTCCTCTAGTTTTGTTAGGGTTAACTGGACGATGATGGTGTTTATGTCAATCAACTAAAGTTACGTAGTTTTACTTGTCATTTATGACAATGGAAGGGCTCACGATAGCTCAGCGGTCAGCGCATTGATCTTTAGACCGAAAGGTCCATGGTTCGATCCTGATCAGCGGTAACTGCGTTCTTTTCTTGGGCAAGGCACCTAATCGCGATTGCCCACGTGGGAGCACGGAGGCGCAATGCACTTGCACGACGGTGCACTTGCCTTCAACCAATGCTGACTCTGTTTTGTTGTTGGCAGTTGTCCAGTGGTTCTCTCCTGATATTCCGGGTCCATCCGTAAAACAGTCCGGCACGAAGTCGCAAATATATGACAATGGAAATAATATCCAAAATAAATAATACTAAATTATTAAGAAAGTAAATAAAAAATTAAATAAATAAATAACATTGGCAGGCCAGTAACTTATCTATAAATATGGAAGCACTTTATCCATGTCACTCAATGTTTCTAGGTAAACATATATCTCGCCTCCTGGTGTGATGTCAAACACCATCACATTACCACTGTATATTTGATAAGATCATTATAATATGATGATTTTTTACGCTCGATTACAACTTCATGTTGTTCCACAATTATCAAATTACTTAACACAGCGGGTTGGTCGTGTCATTCCGTATGAACATCGTCGGCAATCGTATGGAATGTCGACTGGACTCCGTCTTAAATAAGCATATGTTTTAAAAAAAATAGATTGGTGAACAATAAATAAGACACGTAATAAATAAAATCAGACACTTGGTTATGGCAGCGGAAATTTGGAGTAACAGACAGTCGTGGTACCACTGACCACTCCCAGACATTGACGTAGCTACGGAGGGAGACTTGCCCCCAACCCGACTAAAATTTTCAACCCCACCCCAAAACAATTGTATCAATGCAAGTTTCACACAACAGAGAGGCCCAAAATTGGTCGCCAATAAAGGGGTTACACACGCTACAAATGTTCCAGATTCGCTCGTAGAGGACTACATTTTGCAAAATTTTACCAAGGATATGGGGGGTGATAGTCCTAACTTGGACCCTTCGGTCGTTCTCCTCCTCCTCGTTAAGACTAATGGAGTCACCCGAAACCCCACATAATAGTCTCTCAATTAGCCTTGCCCCCTTCCACTCCCCCCCCCCCCCCAAAAAAAAAACTCACAAAGACTGGCTAGGGCACCCAATATTATAGAATCCTGGCTTCGTGCCTGCTCCCGAACACACACGCTTACATACAGACTCGTACAGTTTTGTATGGCCGTGGAACCGAGAACCCAATTGTTCCCTTTCATTATTTGTAACTTGGGCCTCCAAAAACAGTAAAAAATCTAGCTACGAACTTCAAGAACCAAGCAGAAAAAACAGAACACGCCAATTATATTATTACGTCACTTACCTCTAAAACATAACGTACTACCCCTCATTGGAACAAGCTCGTTCCTATGAGGGAGTATAATTATGTTTTGGAGGAAAAACTTGCAAATTTTCACTCGTTTAAGAAAGCTTTTTGCAAATGTAATCTAGCCCTGTTAGGTGTAAGGTGAATTTATCTGTCTGTGGAGGCTTAAAAAATTGTCCCGATTCTCGAGAATTGGTTTTAATTCTCGCGAAGTTCTGCTGCAAGAATCAATTTTCAGGTCATAAGTAATTTAGAGTTGAATGTATTGTTTTCCCCTGTGAGATCAGTTGATCCATAATAAAAAAAAAACAAACCTCATATGTTTTTATTTATAACAGTTTAACCCTCAGGAGCCTGATTCAAATTTGTCTTTCATGTACATGAAAACCACACACTCCAACATACAGGTCTTCATGGTATTGCGGATGCAGTTACTTACAGTGACCTGGCAGTGGTTTCTAGTAAAGTCTTGGCTGCCTATATAGGCAGCCAAGACTTCACTAGACGCCACTGCAAATTCAACGTGTCATCTTATAATGCGGGAGTAAAAAATAAACTTAATTCTCCGGGCCTTTAAGGACACTTTTAGGATCTATTTATGAAAATCAAATGAACATGCCGAAAGAATCAAAGCTGATTCTGAATGTATTCCTTGCAAGAATCATTTGCGAGAATCTATTCTGATATTTGTGTAAAATTAAGGCCCTAGTGTCATGCGCCAACGCTCTTTCCACAGATAACACACTATGGGGAAGGTTGCAAACAAAGTTCTGATTCATACTATACGTCACGCATGTTTATCTGAACAAGGCCGAACAAGGCTGTTTGTACAGCCTAGGCTTGTGATTTTTCCATCGACTATTTTGGATTGGACATGTAAACATTGAGATTGTGCCGCAGTGGAGCCAACTTAATTGGATCATTCTTAATTCAATAACCCTGTTAATTGAATATAATTCCAAACACAAAACCATTTACCATAGCTTCAGTACAAATTTAACCTGCATATACGTTGGAGAGTAAACTCATGTTAACTGATTAAAAAATCGTGTAATCTGTCGAGAAATTTCATTGTCAGTTTCCGAATTCCCATTGTTTATATGTGTACAAACAACGGGAATTCGGAAATTGTCAGGGGAATTTCTCAACCTGGCCCCAGTACACCGAATACAGATATTGAATATATTGTGTCTTGTTTGACAGAGCTCCACGTGTAATTTGTCTAGACATTCCCCTGATAGTCACCGAATTCCCGTTGTTTATAGACCTATTTGGCCTCAGTACACCGAATACAGGTATTCTCGCAAAATGTTCATATGATTCTCGTAATAGCTTTAACCCTTTACCTAACATGAAAAGCAGACGACACTTGCAAAAAAAATTCTTGAATAACTAATTTTTTTCATTTTTTGTCTCAAAAACATAGGTTATGACCCCTCGTTGGAAAGAGCTCGACGAGCTCGTTCCAACGAGGGGTCATAACCTATGTTTTTGAGACAAAAAATGAAAATATTTTGAAAATTAATTGGCGATTTTTGAGAATAGCGCTGGCCGGTTTTGGCCGTTACGTTGGGTAAAGGGTTAAAAGTGTCCGTAAATCCCTGGAGAATTCTACTTAGTTTTTGCTTCCTCGTAATAAGTTAACACTTTGACTTAACAGTGACACCTAGTTCAGTATTGGCTGCCTATCACAGGCAGCTACAGGGACGTGGCGACAGGAGGTGGGGTGGTGTGGTCTGCCACCCACCCAACTCTGGCCAAAATTTCCTATAGTTGGAAATTCGGAGGGCAAGTCATAACTACTTGGAAATTCCATCTTTCTGGATTTTAGAGTGGCGATGCTGATGTCTCCTTTACTTCCCAAAATTCCATCTCGGTTTCAAATCTGCAAAAATTCTAACTGTTACTATTTACAACTACAGTGTTCGCAACATCGAGCTCCATAAGTATGCATGATGTCAATCGGTACGAGATTTCTATAGTACGTTTACTTATCGTATTAAAAAAAATCCTCGATATGCACTTCAAGAAAGTCGTATCCTCTGTTAATTCCATCATTCACAGTTACAAAATGATGAAACATCGAAAACTGATCATTCCTGCATAAGATCTGATTTAATGTTAGGGCAGTGTGAATTGCTCAAAGTTTTCAGCTTGAGCATTTGTTTAGCACATATTCAATTTCCAGAATAATACCAAATAATAATTACCTGATAATTCTATCATAAATGTGTTGGCATTTCAGTTACTAGAATCCATTTTATGCCCCCTTTCATGGCCTCATTTTCAAATTCTTTCTCGATAGTGAATTTCCACTAGGGGAGGGACCGGGAGGTTTTTTCCCCTCCCGGTCCCTCCCCCTAGTTGGAAATTCACTACCCTACTCCCTTCTCCCCAAATCGGAAGCCTCTAGCCACGTCCCTGGGCAGCTAAGACTTCACTACAATACAAACTACTGCAAGGGTACCGAAACTCCGTCAGACTGTAACTCCCATCACCAGGACCACCACAAGCTTGTATGTTGGAACATGTGTTCTACCTGTACAAGACGCAAGACAAGAATCTCACAAAAATTGGAACTTGGTCCTTGAGGGTACAGCTGTCGTACATATATAAATATAAGTTTTGTTTTTCATTAGGGACTATGAGCTGGGGGCCAAAACTATAAAACTTTTACAATCGTATTTTCTAGAACCGCATTTTCTAGTTATTAATATATCTGACTAAAATGAATCATTTGCATTTTAAAAGATATGGCAATTTGTCATTTGGCAAATTGCCATATCTTTGAAAATGCTAATGGTTCATTTCAACGCATTTAAAGTCATAACTAGAAAATACAATTCCAGGAAATACAACTGTACAAGTTTTTATAGTATTGGCCCAGTAGTTGCACTCACAAGGCCTGAGATACACAAGTTTCTAACCTGAGAGCTGAAAATTTATTCTCGAAGGAGTTCATGAGATTCAAAACTGATTTTCGTGAATCGCGACGAACTTGAAGGCTTGGTCTCACACAGAAGATTTCAGAAAACCCGAATAATGTGTGGTATTCATAAGTTGTGTGCTCACTTTGCCAGCAGGCTGGGGTAAGATATTTTCACACCTCTGCTATAGTCTGTATTAGTATTGGTGACATATGTAATCATTCGTCCTCTGTCTGTTAGCAGTGTTTACTTCGAATGGGTGATAACTGGTAATGAGCTGACAATCACAAATATGATAACTTACTTTGCAGTCATCACCGTACAAGCACAAATCAGAACAATCATTACAAAGATCTGTTTACATGAGGGCTAAAATTTAAATTTCAGCATTGCAAAATCTTGCTCCGCCGGTCAAAAATGGAATGCATCGGTTAAATTCACAATTGCGTTATGAAAAAAGTTAAAAATTTTAAATTCAACAGTATATCGTCCCTTGAGAGTACAACAAGGCGCCATCTGCAATTCCTTAGCATTGCAGCATTGCAGATGGCACCTTGTTGCACTGAAGGGAAAATATTTATAAATACATAAATCTATTAATTGGGATTTCATGGAGAAAAGCGCAAAATGTGTGTGTGTTTACCGCGACAAATCAGCGGCTGGCCAAAGTGTTATTATGTGTTCAGAAATATAGTACAGACCATACTTCAAATCTCCATTGCCTGAGTCATGAATACCTTTTTATGAGAACAATACCTGCTGGCAAAGTGAGAACACCCCATTTATAATTCTACAAAAATTACATGGCATCATGGGCTTATAAATCGATCTCCGGGGGATGGGGATGTACTATGCGTCATTGAAAACAGAACATTTTTATATTTTATATTTTATTTACTTATTATATTATTTTTTATTATTATTTTTTCTTTCGTTGCAAAATGCAGTTTTACCATGTAATATTTAATGAAATTGTTGCTCAAATAAGAGATTACGCGAGAATCCCTTTCACGAAATAGAGGCTTGCCTTTGTAAAACACAGTTTTTCTCGGCCACTCAGTTTTCCACCCGTTAATAGACTGTGGTTGTTTAATAATAATTAATTGTTTAATTAATTACGTCTTTTCAGCACTAACTCCCTTACTAACTAAAAACGAGAAATTTGACCTGTTATTGTCATATTGGTTAACCCTTTACCCAACGTAACGTCTAAAACCGGCCACCGCTATTCTCAAAAATCGCCAATTAATTTTCATATTTTTTAATTTTTTGTCTCAAAAACATAGGTTATGACCCCTCGTTGAAACGAGCTCGTTCCAATAAGAGGTCATAACCTATGTTTTTGAAACAAAAAATTTGTTATTCAAGATTTTTTTTTTTGAAGTGCTGTCTGCTTTTCATATTAGGTAAAGTGTTAGAGGGTAACTCCCGTTATGTGAATATAAAGATATATTGTCAAGAAAAGGAAACTGTTTCCTGTCATGCTATTTGGGAATGGAATGACAGGAGGGTTTTTTTTACCGATTTGTTCATGTTTTTCTTTTATCTGGAAAGAACACCTGCCACTTCCAACCAACAATACGTGGAGAGAGGATTGCCGTGAAAACGCCCAAGAATTGTATTTTCTCGCGTTTCGAAGAATAGCGAGAAAATATTGTCTTGTCGGCGTGGCTAGTGTTAAACGTCAAGTTAGTACGGTTTGATGCATGGGTTGCAGATTTTAAGTGAGTCGTTTATTCAGAACGTTTTGTAACGGTTGTTTTTTGTTGTATGCTGATCAATTCTAGACAGATTCCAATACGAAGCAGACGTTCAGTTTTAAGTTTTGATCAAATTTACAAAGTTTAATGTCAAGATCGGCACAAATTTGTCTAAATCTCATCTTGTAGTTTTATTTCTAAGCGTTGGTCCGAACACTCCCTCGAGGTAGCTTCGCAAATGACTTCGGACGCAGGTTTCCAGGGTTTTTTCCCCACATGTCACATGGAAAAAAAAAGTAAAGGGTTATTTATCCCTGTTTTTTTTTCTGGGCGGTGTTAGTGCTGTTAATCGAGGAATATATTTTTGCTCGACATGCTACTTATAACACATTGTATCTTTAAGGCCCATTTTGTACTATAGCCTCCAAACTTATTTTGTACAATAAATCGCTCCTAAGCCTGACCGTCTAGTTGCAGAAGGAATTTGTTTTGTTAATGTTAACCCATAGAAAGATCAGACGTGGAAATTTCACCCACACTGCTCATGAAAAAAACATAAAAGCAGAAAAAAGTCTCAAAAATGAACCTCATTGAGTGAAACTTTACTTGATCTTCTTAACCCTTTACCTAACATGAAAAGCAGACGATACTTGCAAACAAAATTCTTGAATAACTAATGTTTTACATTTTTTGTCTCAAAAACATAGGTTATGACCTCTCATTGGAACGAGCTCGTCGAGCTCGTTCCAATGAGGGGGCATAACCTATGTTTTTGAGACAAAAAATGAAAAAATAACGAAAATTAATTGGCGATTTTTGTGAATAGCGCTGGCCGGTTTTGGCCGCTACGTTGGGTAAAGGGTTAACGCATTTTCGCAGACCAAGTGTTATTGACTGGGTGGACCCCAACACTTTGTCGGTGTTTTGTGGAAATTCACTCCTCACGTATTCTGTCTTTCGTTCTTAGAAATGATTCCAAACATTGATAATATGTATGGTGGAAAAACAGGCATTAATTTTGTAATTTTGTTCGCCAATAACTCACTCCAATTGTTCTGTTCGATTTGGGTGAAAATGTTTTTTGCTCTTGGAAAATATTACCCCCTTTAATGACATCACACTGTGTTCTTAAAAAATCGTTGTATCCTACAAATGATACAGCATTATTCATCAAAATTCCACAAATTGTCGATTCTTCAGCAGTGCTTAGATAGTTCCGCACGCCTTCCTTTACATGAAAACAAACTGCGCAGAAAATGTTTTTATAGTTATCCTTGCTATCCAACCCAACAAAGATCTCGACAAGATCTTTGTACATCTTCAAGAATCCCTGTTAATAATTTAAAATATCCCAAAATATAATTGAAAAATGTAAGATGTGAAAGTACTTCGCTATCCCCATATTGTTTGTCTTCTGAGTTTTTTAGCAATATTTTAGGGCAAGTTTTTGCGAATAATTCGCTTCTTGTCTTCCGATCAAATAGGTTTCGATCGATTTCAGATATCAAATGAAACCTTATCACAAATAATGAAATTGAATGTAAAAACAAAACAATTCAATTCAATTCAATTCAATTTATTTTCAACTATCTACCACATTTGTGGTGTCAGATACAGAAAAAATACTCCTTGCAGGTGTTTCGTCACAGATGTAAATAGGTTGGCAAATCTATAATAGTAAATCTATATACCTTTATATACATCACATTACCATTATGCTGAACACACACACACACACACACACACACACACACACACACACACACACACACACACACACACACACACACACACACACACACTTCACAGACAAAAGGGGGATGGGGAATGCGTTTACACCCATTAGCTTAACGTTATCAAATGAATTTATGCATACTTGTAATATCTTCACTTTAATTCCTTATATTAAAACAGTCAGTGGGCCTTCCCCACGAAATATCTCTCTTATCCGAAAAAAAGTAGCGAAAGCTGCAAAGGAGAAATGAAGGGTGGCACAGTATTTAGCCAATGAATTGCGCGCTACTCTAAAGTTTTTCAACCCAACAGTAATTCTTCCATTTCCATGGAACTATATTTAATATAGTTCCATAAGGATGAAAGAAGGAACGAAAAAAAACGAAACCAGCAAAAATGGACGCCAAATATTTTACATCTTTACTTTTAATACCTTTTTAAAAACTTTTTTTTCTTTATTTATTTTTTCTTTTTTTTTTTTTGCACTCCTTTTTAACTCTTAACTTGTTGAATATTTTCTAGATATTTTTCATTAAATCTAGTCATGGCTGCTTTCAAGCAGCCATGACTAGATTTGATAAAAAATTAATATAAAAGTAACACAAGGAATCATTGGTGAAAAAATCCTTCAATTTACACGGTGTAAATACGATTAAATGTGCCCAAATTATAGTTTTTGTACTTTTTTCAGGAACAAGAGAAACCAGGTGCTGGGCAGGAATATCCACCAGCAGCATGGAAAGAGTTAATGAAACTGAAATCAATCAACGATCTGGAGAATATTAAAAAAAATATTTTGTATCTTCTTGGATAAATTTAAAAAGTCACCAATATTATAGAATTCATCAATATGTTTCTCTTCGCCATTCTGTTGCAATTGTTTATTTTTCATTTTTATTTTCTTGTTTCATTTTAAGCTACTATTTTTTTTTTGTTTTTCATTCCTTTTTAATGAAGAATAAATTAAAAATGCTGAAAATAGCACAATGTCTTCAGAAAACTACAGAATAAAAACACACAAAAAACTTAGATCTTATTTTTCAGTTCATAATTTCAACACAAACTTGACACCAATTTTTGCAAAATTTATCAGCCTCCTAAGAAACTCTATATATCAAGTTGGGTAGTTCTGTACGCCCCTTTTACATTATTTGTGATAAATTTTCATTTGATATCTGGTTTATATCATTTCTAAGATCGAATGTTAGAATACTTGGGGATTGGATTATCGAGTGGTCCGTTCATCAACAACCGAAACAAATGACAAAACTGTCCTGCTATATCGTGTTCCTGGTGGTGTTGTACTAACTTTGCGTGACTGTTACAAAATCTGATCTGATCATACCACAAAGCGTTCTTACATTTCACTGTATTTCACATGAATCTCGCTTTTTCTTCGGAGGTGTACAAAATGTCAGTTCCTTGTCTTTTTTTAAACACGTTATTTAACATGAAAACCGAGGTTTTTACAAAACAAGGAATGCAGCAAATATTTATCAAAAATATGAGCATTTTGACAGGGAATCGACCACATCAACAGACAGTAAATTCAAACAAGTGGTTTAACCCTTTGATGCTTTAATTATCTTGACGTTCAAACGTCACTGGGAATTCAGTTTCTTCGACGTTTTTCAAAATGCCACGACAAACGTCGGAAAGTACAAATAACAAGATATTTTTCACATTAGCGATTATCTGGTTGTCAGTTAGATTATTTCTGGTGGTCTGAATTTGTTATTTAAAACTTGTTTTTTACAAATTATTGGAGAGTGCCTGAAGGCACTCTCCAATAATTTGTATTAAAACAAATTTATATAAACAAATATTATTTGTGTTTGACTGAATATGAAATATAAAGAAGGAAAGTGTTGGCTTTTACTCTGGTATCCGCATTTTTGAAAGCCCTGATAGTGGCTTCTGCACTCAACCAGTTAAGAAGTCTTGACAGCAGGATTATATTAGTATTTTAAGCTGCGATAACATTTGGCTCAACGGTTGTCAGTGAGCACTAGCCGGGAGAACATAGGAATTGAGGTCAAAACTTTTAAAAAATCGAAAAATAATAACAAAACAAATGACCACAAAGTATCAACACGCTGTTTGATTTCGTACGTCAAAAGACGTATAAAATTATCAAAGGGTTAACAGAATTACCAGATGTATTGTTTGTTTTTTCTCTCTTCACAGACATTTTTCACATTTCGCCAGAATGTAATTTTTTTATTTAAAACATAGTTTATTTATTTATTAATTTATTTATTAATTTATTTATTTATTTATTTATATTTATTTATTTATTTATTTATTTATTTATTTATTTATTTATTTAATTTTTTATTATTTATTACTAATAAATTTCTAAAAATATTTTATAAAAGTTAATTACCTTTCTGAAAATTTCTTATTCTATTCATTTATTTATTTTTGTTACATATTATTTCTATATTCAAATTCCCCCTCCCCACCCCACAGCACACTGATGTATAAATTCCAAAATTTCAACCTGTAAATTTTTCCCATGCAAATAGGAATTTAATTAAGTCAATCTGGCTTGACAGAGCTCAATGAACTCTGTCAAATGAGAATGATTTGGTTTTATACCTAGTTGCATTATGGGAAAATATTGCTCCTTGAAATTTTGGTGTTTCTACTTCGGTGTACAGAGGTTAAAGGCGAGGAAGTTCTGTATACAGGAAGAGTCAAACAACTAAATGCAGGAATGTCCCTGGTATTAATTCATAACACAAAAGAGGATGTTACATCTCGGAAAAGTTTACCCAGGAAAATTGTTGCTATCAATGAAAAATACCAAATTAAAAAAGGACGACAAACACAGTTTTCTTGCAGTTCACCCAACAGTTCACTTCCATTGGTGCATTTCAGTACAGAATAATGAGATAATTAAGAAAGCCGATGGTTAAGGCAGTCGTCCGCTTTGCGTCCTTTTGAAGGAAAACATTTTTTTTGGAGATAGCTCCATATATGAGCAATATCCATATTATATGAGATTGTCATGAATACCATTGGTGGCGAACGTTCAGAACTGTCCATTTCTACATCGCGGGGAGGGGGAGGAGGAGGTAGATTACTACTATCGTACAGTAGTTGCAAAAGTTATCTTTATGCCTATCACGTCGCGATTTGGTAGTAACATATTTAGACAACTGGATCGAAATTTCATAAATGAAAAAATGAGAAATCTGGTCAAAACTCGAAATATTGCAGCAGATGTTTAACACAATCTTGGTTCTTTTTCCACAAGTAACATTCTGCAGTAATGTCGACAGGAACCAGACAGAAAATTTCCACCAGATCGCGACCCATTCGAAATTCTTTGTCTGCTTTTGTAATGAAAGAACTGTGGAATACAGTTGTGTGACCATAAGATGCCCCAGCAACGTTTCAGCTATTTGACCTACGGGTTCAACCTGCTTTTTCAGTGGTTGAAATATTCCATGCGTTTCTTATGCATTTTCAAGGAATTGGAAAATTTTACCAGGGTGGAAATTCCACTTATTGGATGTTTTAGAGGTAATACACATTGAAATTTGTTGGAAGGAACGGAGGTCTGGATTGAAGTAGGTTTTCATGTGTGTACGTACACAAAAACACACGCGTTACCACATGCATAGACACATGGCATTTGCACAAACGTACTCATAGATGAATTGGGGGTGGGGGGGGGGGGGCAAACAGGCATACAGACACAGACTGAGTTCAGCTAAGAACGTCCCGTCGGTTCGGCGGACAGACAGACAGGCTCAATGATTTTTGACCGAGGTGGGATTCTGTTGTCACAATCCCCATACTCACAACTTTCCTTCAGGGTAACAACCAAGACGTCAAACTCTGGGTTTAGCCTTTTATCTTGCGGGTCGTAAAGTTCCGCACAGCCGGTGCCGTATTAACCCATGGCCGGGCCCCTAGGCTTTTAGGTACTTCGGCCTCGGGGCCACATCCGGCACTTCAATCTTTCATCCCACTACAGCTGACAGCCTGACCCTGGTACGATGGTCACTATGCCGCAGTACATCGCCCTATATCCATTTTGAGGGTCTCCTGAAGAATTCTACTCACAACTTGACATACTACTTAAATAAGCATTAAAATAATGTACTGAATATAAATATATATATATATAGTATACTTATGAGAGTATATATGTGGATAAATACATATGTACATGTATCGCTACGGCGCAGAGTGCAAAGTGCCTTTAACCAGTGGAGCCCTAAGGCGCTGGTAACAGTGCCTCAGCAAAAAAAAAGAATAGACCCTAAGCTTCAGCCTAGTTAGCCTTATGAATAATAGGGCCCTGCACACAGCGTCGTACTAAAAACCCAACAATCACACTTTCCGACTTATTAGTCGTCCGTGGAACGGACTCTCCGAGGGGCAATGAGATGTTGTTTTACCGATAAGATAAGATAAGATATCATTTTTTTACCCATTTTTGTTGAGGCAATGCAAACACTTTTATCTTAGTTTATCTTGATTGGAATTCCAAATTATCAACGGTTTGCAAATTGTCTTGTTTGAAATCTGTAAAAAGAGCGTCGGTGCAGGACAGATAAACTCATAAACGCACACAAATACTAATTAACTGAACTAATTAGATTAATTATGTGCTTATAATTAGATTTAATAAATGAACATGAAAGTCAGTGAGTCTAAAACAAAGTATGAGCCAATTTAACTTCAAATTCCACGCTCCGATTTAATTTGGGAAATGGAAGGAGACGAGATCCAAAGTTTGACTCTTCAGTTGGAAATGAAGAAAAAATCAAATTCACGTATATTGTCACTTGCAAAGAAATCTTGAATAACTAAAAAAATTACTCAAAAACATCGCTTATGACGCCTCGTTGGAACGAGCTCAACGAACTCGTTCCAAGGAGGGGTCATAAGCTATGTTTTTGACGAAAAATTAAAAAATTAATTTTGAATAACGATTATGGAAATAGTGATGATGGTTTTTGCCGTTACCTTACGAAAGGGGTTAAATTACTTCATTGAGTCGAAGGGAGGAAAACCAACTACATAATATGTGCACTTTTGCAAACATAATTTATTAGTTTCATTATCTGAACATTTTCGTCTTTCAATCAAGTTGCGGCGTTTTATTACGTAATTAGAGTTAGGGGACGGTGGCTCAATGATTATGGAATCGGACTTCAAACCAAAAGGTTCACGGTTCGATCCCAGCCAGGGGTAACTGCGCTGTGTCCTTGGGCAAGGCACTTAATCCCGATTGCCCACGTGGGGGCACGGTGGCGCTGTGTACCAAGGCGTACTGCACGTCGATGGTGCACTTATCTCCATCCAATGCTAACTCTTCTTCTATGGAGTTAATACGTTGGGGAGACTGGCAGTTGCTTGCCGATGCTCGGTGGTTTTCTCCGGGAACTCCGGTCTCCTCCACCCACAAAACTGTCCTACACGAGGTGACGCTAGCTGTCGAAAGTGCCGTTAAATAAATAAATAAATTAGAATTAAGACTTACCTTTCAAGTAAGTTTCTTCATTGTCAGCCGATTGGAATATATTTGGGTAATTAGTTGTCGGCTGAATGTGATGTGTTGGAGAGACACTTTCTATTGATCCCGCATTGCTTTCGGGACTCTGTGGATCGTCTTTTGTGTATTTATTTGACCATAAGTTACTTGTATTTGTAGAGTCACGTTGATAGAAAGGCAGCTGTTGACAGTTTGAAGCAGAATTATTCAAAAAATAAGAGTTTGGATTATTCATAAACGACATAGCACAACTTGGGAATCGAGAGCTATAGTTACAATTCTGTACGAAGCCCGTCTCTACAGGCGGGACGCTGGATGGAAGACCATTTGTGAAATTATTTCCGAACATATTGTTTGCATAAGATGTTTGTCCGCCTGAGCACGGTAGGGTGGGGTCCACTGGAGGCAGAGCAGTGTTCTGAAATGCTGCAAAGTTATAATTTGATCCCATCACTGAGAACGCATCCGAGGACATTCCATTTAGCATCGCAAACGGTTTCATTGCTTGACACTTCCGCCGGAATCCTCTTGGTCGTCTGCGAAATGACCCTTCTTCAAACATGAATTCTGCACCAGGGTCAATTGTCCAATAATGTCCTTTCCCAGGTCGGCCTATTCCTTTTGGAAGTTTAATAAAGCATTCGTTCAAAGATAAGTTATGTCGCACGGAATTTTTCCAGCCCTGATAAGTTCCACGGAAAAATGGAAACCGTGTCTGTAAAAACTGATATATCTCATTCAAAGTACATCTTTTTGTTGGACAAGCTTGTATGGCCATCACAATTAGGGCTATGTAGGAATATGGTGGCTTCTCTGCTTTCCTACCTGTTGCCGCACCTTTCTTTTTAGGCGAAGGACATTCTGAATCGGATGTCGTCGATGTAGCGTTCTGTTCTTCTTCCTTCTCGTCTTGAGGGTGTATAGTGTCAGGTTCGTGTTTGTACGAGGGTAAATTTACCTCTAACTTTACGTTATTTTGGAAATCCGTCTCTTCGTGTGGTTTACATCGCAGTATATTCTCTTCCATAATCCGGTTGTAATTTAATTTCACATAAAACGCAATTTCTTAGAACTGGCATTAAACACACAGCGTTTGTTAAGTTACACAGTCAAAGAAGTTTCAGTAGTAGAATTCTATTTTATCGCTCTACAAATAAGGGTTCACGTGTTCACACGTAACAACGACAGAATGTTATTGGTTTGCATTACCGTGGGATTGTTTTATTCCCATGTTTCGTTCCAATGGGTGGCACACACCGACGTGAGTGGTCTACGGACGATTCCACTTTAGGCATTGCAGGGGGTCCGATGAATTCGTGTCAAGGGTCAACTGACAGGAGATGATATCACGGTCCACTACTGAGCTTGTAAACGATCCATCTGCGCCGATATTCACCGATCAGGTTTTTGTTTCATTCAATATGCTATAATCTACGATTCTTAATAGACTGTCTCGATAACTGCAGACAAGATGGAAATCCTGGTGAGAATGTGTAGAAGAGAATGGCATTAAAATCTAACCTACCACATTGCGCGCTATGTAAAAAGAAGATATCAAGTTGGAAGCAGATTGGGAGATATAATTTCACAGTTAAACATACGTTCTATTATGCCATGCGACCAGACCCTCTTATAGAATTAACCCAATAATTGATGCGATATGACGAACAGAGAAGAGTGGTAGTTTGACACTCACAACCTGGTTGGGAACTCCTTGGCGTGTTAACTTCCGAGAGCAGATGTAAAATAATTTTGACCTACACATCACGTTATTTGCAAAGGTGCACGGGCGTAACTTGATTTTATAGCTAGAAGGGGTGGCTTAACTGAAACTTGCTGGTGGGAAAATAGATTGACCATTTTAACACATAATACATAACTTCTAGAGGCATAGTGCCTTGCTGGATAGCGCAATTCTTCATTTTTGCTAAAAACCCAGATTATGACCCCCACTGGAACGAGCTCAGCGAGCTCGTTCCAATAAGGGGCCGTAAGCTATTTTTATAGCCAAAATTGGAAAAAACAGTTTCAATAGCATTTTTTCGTGAATAGTTCAGTCTGGTTATGAACGTTAAAGGGTTAATTGAAAGGCTGTGGGTTCCATGAGGACTCACACCACTTGCGTTATGTCCTTGAACAAAACACACAACCTTGTTCGCTCGAGTTCGCATAGATGTTTTAATGTATACCGGCATAAGCTGTGAAATTAGCCTGCAATGAATTTACATCCAGCCCCAAGCACTCCAAGCAGTGGCTGCTCATGGGTCCTTGGGACCACGAAGTTATAGACGAATGGGTCCACGCACCAAACGTGCCGACTATGCTTTAATGCTAAACTGCCATAAGGGGGCTCCCAAGTTGCTGTTGTATACATGTATTCTGGAGAAAGGAAAAGTCCATGTTTTGAGACATATACATGGGGCCCAGATAGCGTTGCCATAATAATAATAATAATACTCTATTTGCTCAACCATAATACAAGAAAAGGTATGGTAGTAAAAAAAATACGTGTGCGCCTTTTGGGACCTGTTTCTACTTGAATCAAGTGAGAGTTACTCTGAAATGTTGGAGCCCCTGAACCCTATGCCCCAGAGGTAACCCCATCACATATGGGGGAGCTGCCTCAGGCTCGGAGAATCACATCCCCCCCTAAGGTCACAGAAATGGGTACAGGGTACGAGCTGATTCGCAACTTGGTTTTAGTTAGGACTTAAGTCAAGTTTTATAGAGACTGTTGTGTAAATTGCGCTGTTGAACAGCAAAAGTCTCAATGAGCAATAATCAGGAAGGAGGATGAGAGTAATTTAATCATGCAGCCCCATAAGGGGCTGTTACTAATCCTCCCCCCCCCCCCCCCCCCGGAAATACTCATTGATGATTTACAGTACAACCGCCGTGGATTGGTCACGTTCCACGGATGGACAATATTTTCACGGGTGCAATAATATTAGATACCAAACACTAATTATAGGAATAACCATCAAAAAATTAATTAATGAAGCATCGGGTATAACCCAGTGCTTCATTAATTAATAGTTTGCTGCTGATGATTTTCATTACCTGTGAACGCATGCGTGGACATCACACCAATCCACGGCGACTGTACTGTATACATGATGATACACCATTTGGACCGGCAGACCTGAAAGCGTTAATAATGCTCGTACATTACAGCCGTAGGGTTGCTCTATGAAATTATCAATGAGCAGCCATATAAAAATGCATTTTCTCCCCAGCCCCTGCACAACGACATGGCCCAGTCACACATCTGACTTCAGAGTGTGAACACCCTGCTAGACATGAAATTACCAGACAGACTTGTGAAAGCCATTTCAGCTCTGGGCGTCTCATGCCCTATTTCCTGGACTATCCAGGTAACAGGCTTGAGCGTCCACCTGAAACTGGAGTTTGAAATTGAAAAGAACACAACACCAACCCCTTCGGGGAGAGGTAGTACCTTTGGAGAGAGGATCCCCTCTCCCACTGGTCCTCACTCGAAGGGGCACGAAGGTCCTGATAAGAGCAACAACAAGAGAAAGAAGAAGAGTCCATCGACCGAGCGCAGGGACGCCCGGCGCTTGGAGGCTTTCCGGAATAGGAAGAAAGAGTTGAGTGAGGGGGTGGAGGCTCTGGAGGCAGCCGCCAGTTCCCCTCCTAGTCCCACTGGTACACCCAATCAACTGCCGGCTCCTGAGCCGGTACAGTTGGATGAGGAACGTCCAGTGGAGACTGAGGAGGAACTGGAAGTTGCTTTTTCACCGCCTCCCACCCCTCACTCCCCTCTTCCTTCACTACCGGAAAGCCAGGGAGCGGAAGTAGCAACAGAACAGCCACCACAATCTCCTAACACCATCGTGTAAAACTCACTAAGAGTAATGGAGATGGCAAAAGAATAATCCGCCAAAACTAACAAGTACTTAAAGAAATCAAAAGAATTATCCAGAACAGCATTAGAAGAATATTATGCGCGTACATCAACACCACCACCAACCTCATCACCATGCCAACCTCCACCAAAGAAAAAGAGATGCAAAAATCCCAGAAGGGGTAAACCTTTTCCCTCCTTCCTTTTCCTCCTCTACCACGCCTCGACCTTATTCAAAAACAAACAGCCAACGAGGGTCGAAAGGGGCTTGTTCCCCATACCGTCCCTGCGCGCCTTCAGCGCGCGAAACCATTTCGTTCGAGCCCCTGTACAGAAGACAACGTTGTATCTGGTTGTCCCATTCTGGAAATTATGGCTTTTCCCGTCAACCGTATTGTATACCACTATGTCGTTTTGTTCAACACTATTCGATTTTTACTTTATCTGTGTGATATATAGAGATTATTACCATTATGTGGATGTACAAAATATGTATCCGAGTCGCGCTCCGGTTTCTAAGGGCAGATCACGGCGAGTCGAAGACGAGTCGTGATCTACCCTTAGAACCCGGACCGAGACTCGGATACATATTTTGTATATCCACATAATGGTAATAATCATTTTATCTTACAATATATTGGGGATAAGTCAAGAATGTAGACGAATATATAACGAACTCTTTATTCAGACGGATGAACGAAATGAAAAAAAATGGAACTCACGCGAAAGGAACGTGCTTGTATCCGACCCCCTGATACAAGCATCTGTATCAGGGGGTCTGATACACGACAGTTGCGGAGTTAATACAGACAAAATACATGTCAATTGTAAGATATATGCCATACATCCAGTTTCTTTTCCTCTCACTTCAGTTGCGTTGATCCATAAATCGTATTTGGTCCAAGCTTCCTGGCCTTAATATTATTGACGGCAAAGCTGAGATGAGTAATCTCCCATTACCATAAATCGTACTTCTTGTGGGTTAAAATGTTCTGATGGGTAATGGACGTCTCCCTGGGTATCATTTCTCCACCAAGGTGAAGGTTAATTGGCTATTACTAAAACAATCAAACTGCGAACGGATTTTGAAGTCCAGGATAATAAAAAAGCAATTTCCTTGCATCTGAGTCGATATTTTGAGATTTTTCACGGAGATATATTTGTAAGATTTCACACTTTGAGAGCCAGTAATTGCGGGTGAAAGGACTAAAAAGAAACAACATGGTCATTCAGGTGAAAAATAATTCATACAGTACTTACTGTCCTAACGTAAGTGATGCAGTACACCTAATTGGAAAGAAAATGTGGGGGCACGCCCCCCCCCCGTCCGTGAATTCCCAAGCCCCCCCCCCCCCCCCGCCTCTGAGAGCTAAAATGAACATTTATTATACGCTAAACGATAGATTATCGAAGAAAGTGCTGAAAGATAGAAATCGTATCCCCCACTGTGAAGATACAGAAATTTTCAATTTCATGGTATCAATCGAAATGGCGTCTTTCAACGCATCACTTCAAGGTGAATACTAGTCAAATTATCACTGGAAATGATCAATGTTTTCTAAAATCGTATAATGAACAGTATATCTGGTGTTTTTGAGTGGATGCCGATCATTTCCATGCAATAATTCAACGCGTATTCGCCTTGAATTGATGCATGAAACCCGCTAGTTCAAACATGGCCTGGAAGTCCGTAATATAAGTCATCGGTCTGGTACGTCCTTTCAAAGGACGTACCAAACCAAAAACGTATATTGCGGACTTTCAGGCCATGTTTGGACTAGAAACCCGCTAGCTCAATCAGATTGCAAGGCGCTATGTGTTACGAGTATCGATCAAATGGCTTCCACGTATCATTCATTGTGCTGTTTACTTTCATGCATCAATTCAAGGTTGAAACCAGCGGAATTATCAGGTTTTTATAAAAATTGTATAATAAAAAGAAAATCTAGTGTTTTTGAGTGGGTATTGAAAATGATCTCACCTGTGACCGAGACAAACGGGCATTTTCGCTCGCAAGCGCTCGCGAAAAATAAACATTTATCTCGGCCAATCATGGGATAATTTTCAGTATCCACTCAAAAACACTAGATACCCTCTATTTATTCCATCAAATCTTTTTTGACAGAGCTCTACGTGTACAGAGGCCAAAAAGGTCTATAAACACAGGAAATTCAGATGCTGTTAGAGTTCTTTATTCTTTGATAAATTATAAAAGTTTTTATTAAATTAACAGAAGTTTTCTCTAAGACTTATATATATGTCATTAACATGTGAAATTTGCACTGATGACATGCCAAATGATTTGGTACATGGGAATTATATTCAATTAACAGGGTTATTCAATTAAGGTGAAATTTTCACTGAGTGTATGGTAAATGGTTTCGTGTTTGAAAATTATATTCAATCAACAGGGGTATTCAGTTAAGATATACACAATTAAGCGGGCCCCACAGTAATTCCATTCATTTCGCACTGGGACTCGTGGAAATCGTTACTTGCGTTGTCCAAATTCTGAAAATTTCCCGGATGTCACATCCCGGGACTTTTTCTGAATTTCGACGACAAAAGCCTCCTATGGTCGCCATATCCCCAGTTACCCGTTCTAATAATCTCCCTCAAGTCGGACACTCAAACTATATGTTAGACACCATAAGCTTGGGACTACCAAGGGATCCGGACCCGCAAAAGAATTCAGCCCTAAATTCCCCTCGTCGCCCTGTCTGGGATCTGAGTCTGGAGTGAGAAAGGAAACCAAAATCTCTGTATGGAGCGGATGCCCCAAGTTCCGACTGTGCCGGGACAACTTGAATCTCTTCGCTGTTCTATCATTCAGTTGTGTATGATAATATTAATAAGACTTTCTCAGAATAAGAGGTTTTTTTGCTTACAATTATATCCTATAATTTCTTAGGATCATATTTCAAGAGCATCTTGTTACCCGCAGAGATGCCAATGGAGTGTCATTTATCCCATTAAATCATTGCCTCAGACTGCATGGTTTCATGAACGCATTCACCTTTTGACACAATACTTAATTGGCCACTAATTTCCATCACAATGATAGAGATCACCAGCATTCTTGTAGACAGAGATATTGGAGTCAGTTCAAAAAAATTAACCTTTTACGTAAAGTACCAATTATATCCGGGCAGCCCCATATTCACTAAAATCTCCTTTCAAATTTCCGTTACTGAATTCCAAAACAGTTTAAGCCAGAGGGACACGTGCCCCTCCACTTTTTTTACCACAGAATGCTGCGCGGTTCACATAATGAGTTAAAATGTGCGCATGCAAACGTGTTAATTTCTAGGCATTCCTGTAATATATTATCTGTAAACCCAAACAACATTTTGCCAAGAATCCCACCTTCGATCGCTTCGGTCCGTTATTTCTACTTCAACCATCTTCCACCCCGAAGGCTAGCCTTCGCGCTGGAAGATGATTGAAGTAGAAGAGATGGACAGGACAGTAACCATATCGCGGTTACGATTGTAACTTTTCTCCTACGGGGCCGAACAATGGCAGCCCTGAAAATTTGAGCCCCTCCACTTTTATCGAGCGTCTGCCGCCTCTGGGTTAGGCTGAGGAAAAAATGAAATGGTTACGGTTTCCCGACTGATTCTAATTTTCGCACCTGATCCCAGTCTATTTATAAACACTTAAAAACGTTATCTCCACTTAAAATGATACCGGAAGATACGTGTACACTGGACTACAAAATAGGCCATACATTTCAACCCTTCACCTAACGCCACTGATAATGACAATTTGAAAAAAAAATGAACAACTAAATATTTTGTTTGTTTTTTTTTTTCCTCAAAAATATAATCATGATCTTCATTGAGATCCTTCCAATGATGGGGTCTAAGCTATGTTCTTGAGATAAAAAATGTAAAAATACTAAAAATTTTAATTGAGATTTTTATAAATGACGCTGTCCTTTTTTGATCGTTACGGCGGGTAAAAGGATAATTGACCGCATCCGTCCGCGTAATTTTCAGATTAAGTAGTTGAATAAAAATTTTATTTTCAAAAACTTTCAGCAGAACCATATCATGTCACATGATATGATATTGTTTAAAAAAATTTAAATTTAAAAAAAACAATCATTAAAATAAAAAAAATTGATAACCAGTGCATTTGGGTAAAGGATTAATCGACTATGAGAGAATAAAATATCAAAGTGTCGGAAGCGGGGCTGGGAGCAGTTAACGTTTCAAATGTTAACGCGTTAAATTAATTAAACAACGTTAAAAAATTTAACCAAGTTAATAACTTTGAAGATTATAATTGTATATGTAGCATTGCGTCGTTATGTGTTTACCCAAATCGGATCGCGCGTGTCGATGACGTCGAATTTTGCGCCATTTGACGAAATTGAAGAATACGAATAATTTAGATGTCCGTCAATTATAGACGACCCATTGATTTGGTGGAGAGACCATGAAGCCCTCCTACCAACGTTGGCGAAGTTGGCCCGCAGATATTTGGCGATACATCAATATCAGCTTCATCCGAACGCCTTGTTTTCCATGTGAGGACTGGTATTCGAACAACGGCGGATGTCTCTTTCTAAGGATACGGCTGCAGCGATTGTATTCTTAAATGAAAACATCGCTAAATGTTAGAATTTACGATAACCTGAGAGAACTACATTAACTACTTGTCCCCTGAGTTGCAAAGTGTTCTATGTGCCAGTAGGCACACAGACCACATTTGAACTCAAGAGAAGAACTGTACGTAAGTTCAATCTTATTCAAATTTAAAAAATAAAAATGGTCGAAGTTATTAAAATTCTGTTCATTTTAACATTTAACGTCATTTAACTCGTTAACGCAGAATTATTTAACACGTTAACGTGTTAAGGAAAATTTTAACTCCTTACAGCCCTGGTCGGAAGTGTTGTTTTATTTTAATTGTGTTTGGTGATGAGAAAACCAATTGTCTCGTGAGTCGATCAAAACCTGTGTATACACAACTCGTCTTTCAATTCTATTTTATCTTTTCCCATTCAAGGACACCAAAAGTTCACACATCAAGTCGGGGGGGGGGGGGGGGACTTGTGGACATTGTCTTGCGCGCAATTGGACGGACTGCACTTTTCTACAGAGAACACTGATCACCTCCGGTTCATCTATCAGGTCGAAATTGTTCCTATGCACTGAACACTTCCGCAAGATCACGCTCAACAGATACGCTCCAAAACCCAAATCTCATTCAACGTGGCGGAACCAGGGGTGCACAAAGGACAAGTGTCCCTCCACGTCTTTCCACAGACATGTTGCGCCGTTGCACAATGATTTAAAATGAGCGTACGCAAACGTGTCAATATACGGGCATTCCTGTAATATATTATTTGCAAATCCAAGGAACATTTGGCAAAATAATTTCACTTTCGGTCCATTCCTTCTACTTCAACCATCTTCTAACCAGAAGGCTATCCTTCGTGTTGGAAGATGATTGAAGTGGAGGAAATGGACAGGACAGTGACCACACCGCGGCATGCTTATCTGAACAAAGAGACTACAGTTTGTCACTGTACATTTACTGATATACGATTGTAACTTTTCTCCCACTCATGACTGGCCAGAACTACGGTAGCCTTGAAAAGTTGTGCCCCTCCACTTTTATCGAGCTTCCGCTGCCTCTGTTCAACGTGAACGAAAAAGCAAGCATTAGGAAGTTACCAAACCCACTTACCGAGTTTTGGTGATTCGATATGCGTTACAATCAGCTGGTATCACCATGTATGGCAGAGAGAATTGGAGATTTAAGGAGCTTTTCATTTTAGAAATTTCTGCGCGACGTGGGTCTTGGAGTGGTTGGTTGCCACATTGCCCTCCTTTCTGGATGGCAGGGCAGCAAGTGCCCCCTACTCCGGTGTCCTTGTTTTAGTATACAACCCTTCAATGAAACCAAATTGCCGAGCTTTTCATAAACTATGGTTCGGATTGAAAGAATTAATTATTTTTGGACATTTCGCGACATTTTTTTAGCACTGCCTTTACGGCCATAGGTAAAAGAAGTAATCCGTTTGTTGGTCCAAGGAACATAGGTAGGAAAAAGTCATGGCTAGAAGAATGTACAGGGGAATCTCACAAGAATACGATTAAAAAAAGACACAGAGCTCCTCACAAACATGGAAGAGGAAGACCTTATCGCCAATATTGTAGTTTGTACAGAATCTATCCTGTTTCGCCATATTTAAAAGTGGCTTATCTCTTGGTTCACATTAGTTGAGAACATTTATCTCACTAAATGACACGAAATCACCATGTATAAAAAGTAATTAGTCGTGACCAGCCATGGCAAATAATCATAGCGAATGCGTTTTGCTCTGGTTGAATTTTTTATACGCCTCATGGTGAAATCATTAAAAATGTATCTGCGATTGGCACTTGGAAAAGAACAATAACAGGGATCGCGTCATTAAATGGTCAAGTAAATTTGGAATTGTGTTAATCGCCCAAACTACGCCGATAAGGCTAAAATAGTGTTTTGATTCCCAGGCAACCCCTCATTGAATTTGAAACCCTTCATTGGACAGTTTTATTGCCTTACAGTGTCTCCCAATATCAGTACAAACTCAGGGAGACCCGAAACTTTTTACATTTTTGGACTGATGCATATTTATTTAGTTGCGTCTCTAATATGATTGCTTTGTTACAGTATATGGGAGAGTGCCTGTAAATTAAATACTTTTACTTCAAAGATAATATGAAGAGCATCGAAAGAATATGAAGCTTTTGAATTGCAGTACCTACAGTTTCCTTTTAGAGGAATGTTTTATTTTTCAAATTAAAAATAAATTTATTTGTAACTTTCTATATTACCGTGTGTAAAAAGACAGTCGAAATCCTCTCCATGTTTGCTCACTTTTTGCAAAAAGAAAAATAAAAATTAAAAATAAAACCCTTCCTCCGTCACTGATTTGAAAACAAAAATTGCCTGAGAATCAATTAATTTATTTTGTGTGGCCTAAACAGGACACAAAGCTACTCGCCAGCACCTCTCTGACCGTTATAAACATATCGATGTTCTGTCCAATTGAGGTACATGGAATAGAAATACGCTATAAACTCATTTATCTGTTGAGGAATGTTAGATTTCAAATAAATACTCCAGTTTTAAATTATTTATCACTTACTTAATCTGGGTAAGTACCAAATCCATCCCTGACTTATCTCGTCACGAAAATCGACTTTCGAGAAAGTTATCTCCCCTGAAAGTATTAGACGGGCGAGGGAGGTTCTATTAAGCATCATGCAATTGTTCAGAAAACATCTAAAATAAAGCGAAATTTTCTTTTGTTACTTTTAATAAACGAAAATAGCAGACAGCTATCGGAGCTGTCTGCTGTTTTCGTTTGTTAAAAGTTGCAAAAGGAAATTTGGCTTTTTATGGCAAGCCAATTAGAATTAACTGGTTTACAGATAATCTGTCATTAAGAATATCTATCAGTATGACAACTACCAACACAAAGTAAGGGTCCACTTTGGCTCTTTGGCGAATATGTTGTAGGAAACAAAATTACAAACCTTACCTTGTAGACTATTATATTAATGGACAGGATGGTATCTGAACTATACCCAACGATGCGCACACTGTTGATATAATGAACAAAGAAAGTTACAGAACATCAAAAGATGGTGAAAACGCCCTTTTCTTATATTTAAATGAGGTTAACTGGCAGAGTGTTAAATTATTTCTGGTCGTCAAAACTTGTTCACTTGTCTTTGCCTTGTTACAAATTATGGGAGAGTGCCTCGCTGATGTTTTACACAAGTTAACCCTTTACCCAACGTAACGGCCAAAACCGGCCAGCGCTATTCTCAAAAATCGCCAATTAATTTTCAAAATATTTTCATTTTTTGT
This sequence comes from Pictodentalium vernedei, assembly GCA_031216915.1. Lineage (NCBI taxonomy): Eukaryota > Metazoa > Mollusca > Scaphopoda > Dentaliida > Dentaliidae > Pictodentalium > Pictodentalium vernedei. The sequence goes on from CM062295.1 coordinate 506,341,479, forward strand.
CTCAAAAACATAGGTTATGACCCCTCGTTGGAACGAGCTCGTCGAGCTCGTTCCAACGAGGGGTCATAACCTATGTTTTTGAGACAAAAAAGTAAAAAAATAAGTTATTCAAGAATTTTTTTTGCAAGTGTCGTCTGCTTTTCACGTTAGGTAAAGGGTTAATAAAACTGATAAATTTGTCCCTTGAGTGCTTTAGCATTGCAAAGTCTTCTTGAACTCAATGGATGAAATGCACCACCACCCATGCTGTCGTGTAGATCATGAGGCCTAAAACATAAAACAAACCAAGAGCATGAACTTTTGATGGCAAAGAAATAATTACAAAAATAAAATATAAAATAAAAAAACACCCGTCCACATGCAATTTTGCAAAAAAGGCATGAGAAACAGAAGATCTACTTTGTGAGGCCTAATGGAACGAATCCATGGCCCCAAAACAAACGCGATTGGCTAGAGTAAGGTGGTGAGATATACTATCCTGGAGTTAAGATGACAGGCCCCGAGTGCAGACCGTGTTGATCATAACTCTCCCCACCATAGAGTATCCCCGAATGTCCCACGCCCTCTTTTATGGAAACTCCAAAATGTATCACTTTGACAACATGCCAGATGGAACAAGAGTTCAAGAAAGTTCCGCATTCGAAACCACTTTGATTCCGTAACTGGAATATTCGCCGTTTTGATTGAATGACGAGTCAAACAGACCAGTCGCGGTTTAATACATTACACGAATGGAGACTTAGAAGGTTTGTTACGTTCAATTTGAAAATCGGACAGATGCCATCCGAGATTCGATTCGATTTTAATCTTCTGCTTGATTCGATTCGAGACTGGATTCGACCTGAAAGTCATTAACAACCAGATAACACATTTTATTATATGACTACCACAAATAGCTCCTCAATACCACAGCCGTTTGCCCATCAAATCCAGCTCTCCGGAAAACAAGAAGAGTGTCAAGTTTTCCAGATCGTTAACATGCCTGTCTCAAACGAGGCGCACGTGAACGGACTATTTCTACCAGTGACCTATAAATAAATATAGAACATAAGCACATAACATAAACACGCGTGCATCCTCATTAGACTCCGTTCACAAACATTCCAGACGAGGTCTATTTGAAAATGCCGTGCTGAACAATTGCAACATAACAATTAACAACTACTTTCAAGATGCGAATCCAACAAAACGTGTTATCGAAAGCGATTCCGATTGAAATTCAAGTCTTGCCTCCATTGTTTTGATTTTCAAGTTTCATGTTAGAAAAGAACGTTCGATATTACTACGCGTTTGGGATTTCCCAATTCCATAGATCGTTGATGGTTATTTGGCTAATATTATTCTTGTTGTATTTGATTTTTCAGGTGTTGTGATCAGTTTAAAATACTTATTGTCATATCATAAACAAGTTACGACAACAGTCAATTGATCTATGTTGTTGTGTTCCGTCGAGTTGACGAGATGAGATCGGCCAGATCAATTGAGACGCCGAAGGCGACGAGTTTGATCTGGCCGATCTCATCTCGTCAATGAGACGGAATACAACACAGATCAATTGACTGCTGTAGCAATCTGTATATAACTCCAGCAGAAAGGGCACATCCACCTCGTAGTAATATCTTAAATTTAAATGTCATTACTACTTTTATTAACTTTAATGCCAATCGTATGTATCATGAAAATTGTTGAGTATAGTATTTAAAACAGATCTCCAATGGAAAGTTTGTAATGCAAATGGCTTTTTATTTCGCGTTTGTAAAATAGTCGGCAGGAAATTTAGCGCACGTCATCCTAGCCTCGTTCGAGAGAGGCATGATATGAATATTGGAAAACTAAAGACATTCGTTTATCGGCGAGCGCAAATTAGTGTGATGGGTAAACTACGATGATGCCATTTGTGATAGTCATGTAACAAAGACTTTTTACACACCGACGCGATGGGAGCTTTTCTCACTATAAAACAGTTACTTGCCTTGGGTGGGGCGCGGTGGCGTTGCGGTAACCGGTTCTCATCAGCTCACCGAAGTTAAGCAACGTCGAGCCCGGTTAGTCCTTGGATGGGTGACCGTCTGGGCGATCGATTCGGACGCCCACTTTGTGTCCTTGCGCAAGGTATTTCACCCCAGTTGTCCACATGAGGGCACGATGGGGCCATGTACTAAGGCGTACTGCACGTCGATGGTGCGCATGTTTTCAACCAATCCAACCCTGCCTGTGATGCAGGTCGGAGTTACGATGTTGGGGAGCTGGCAGCTGCTCGTCGTTGCTCGGTGGTTCTCTCCGGGTACTCCGGGTTCCTCCATTCGTAAAACTGTCACCGACAGGATATGACCTTGGCTATTAAAGTGTCGTTAAACCCTAATAAATAAATAACTTGACTTGGGAACTACGAATTTAATTGTGAGTATCAGATGATCCACGAATTTAGGAAACCACGAACAAGTTTTTTTTCCAATATGTACGAAAATTGACACCAACTAAATTAACGTCAATTACAATATAATAACTATTCTTTTATTTCAGTATAGAATTTCAAAATAGGGTGACATCTATAATTTTAATTTTAATATCACTGTAGAACAAAGAAAAGAAGTACACGAAGTGTGTCCAATCTCAACGATTGGTTGTGTCAAAATAATAATCGGTGTTTAAAGTTCAGTTCGCACATTGGCGGATGCGTTGTTAATATTTGTGTTGTGGTATTAGGCTACCAAAGGGCGCAGTGGCTCAGTGGTTACAACTTGGAGTTCAAGCTGAATGGTCCACAGTTCGATCCCCACCAGGGGTTACTGCGTTGTGTCCTTAGGCAACGCACTTCATCCCGATTGCCCATGTGGGGGCACGGTGGCGCAGTGTACTAGGGCGAACTGCACGTCGATGGAGCACTTGTCTCCAACCAATGCTAACCCTGCTTATGCGGAGTTAGTACGTTGGGGAGTCTGGTAGTTGCTCGCCGTTGCTTGGTGGTTCTCTCCGGGTCATCCGGCCTCATCCACTCGTAAAACTGTCCATGCATGTCGAAAGTGTTGTTAAATCCCAATAAATAAAAAATAAATAAATAAATAAATAAATAAATAAATAAATAAATAAATAAATAAATAAATAAATAAATAAATAAATAAATAAATAAATAAATAAATAATAGACCACCAGGCAAACTCTGTGAAGATCCGACGATTTTATATCACGACACTTGTCCAGACTTTAAGTACTGCATCTCCAATGTTTATATTCACTTCTCTAAAATGTTTCAGTTGGTCAGAAAAGCGAACCTACGGTTGGCTTTTCAACCAACTGAAATATTCCAGGCGACCGAATCTACAAAATGCCATAAATATTCATTTTATCTGAATCAACACAAGAAATGTTTCTCAAGCGAGACTTGATTGGATCGAATCTTTATTGACTAAGCAATACTATTAAACATGTTTGTGAACTCGATAATAATGGTTGAAACAGTATTTATTTCAAATCAAATAAATTTATAAAGATTAACATTAAATATTAACAGAATTAAACATAAATTGAGGGGGTTTCAGCCGTAAGTTTAGAGCTTATACGAGGTTGTCTCAAATCATTATTAAGCAAAGGAGATATAAAGAGTTGGCATATCGAACCAGTTTTGGTTCTACACAGAACCAAAACTGGTTCGATATGCCAACTGTTCATATCTCCTTTGTTTCAAAATGTTTGGCGACTTCGTTGAATAAGCTCCAAGTTTACCGCTGAATCTACTTCAGTTCATGTAATATTCTGTTAAAATTGAATGCTAATCTTGGTAAATTTATTTGATTTGAAATAAATACTGTTTAAACAGAACTGGTTCCATTTCAGGGACAAGATTAGAACCAGTTTTGGTTCTAAAGAGAACCTATATTTTTTGCAGTGTAGTTTTACGATGGTGCCGAGTAGTTGCAGTGATTGCGTTAATATCGTCACGTTTTCAAGGTGAATTAAACAGGCATTGATTGGAACATGCATAACTAGGACGGGAAGGAACATCTATGTGAGGCACAGCTCCACAAAATGTGGGTAAATAAACAGCCCACAACAGCGTCGGAATCCTGACAGAAATTGACAATAGGCTTGAGCGCTTGTATTTGTGGTTGCTCATGCGCATGTCGTGTGTAACTGTCTTAATACCTGGAGACACGTGGGGGCACGGTGGCGCTGTGTACTAAGGCGTACTGCTCGTCGATGGTGCACTTGTCTTCAATAAATGCTAACCCTGCTTATGTGGAGTTAGTACGCTGTGGAGTCTGATGGTTCCTGGCTTGTTGGTCCTTTCCGGGTACTCAGGCTTCCTCCACCCGTAAAACTGTTCGACACGATGTGACCCTGGCTGTCGAAAGTGTCGTTAACCCCCCCCCCCCCCCCCCCACCCCAAAATAAATAAATAAATACCTGAAGACAACACATTAACTTTTACATTTCCCAGTAGCCCACTTTCTCAACAATTGTACAGAATACAGTTCACAAGCAAAAAACAACATATGCCATTTTAAATCAAGACAAGTTTAATGGCGTAGGATTTCTATATCTTGTCCATTGATGACCGATAGAATGTCTGTGCGACAAGAAAATAGGATCGCATCATTTTAATTTTGACATTCAAATACCTTGTCAAGTATAATCACCTCCGCCCCTCCATCCAGAGAACATTTTCTACACAAATAACAGGGCTCTGCACCATTTAGGAGAGAATTTACATCAAAAGGGCAGAACCGATATCAAGTATATATGAGTATTTCTGTGAATTTTTAACCCAAAGATACAAATACGGAATTGATTTTTTTCAAGTTTCGGAATTCATCAATGCCTTTCCCTTTTCTTTCTGGAATATTCAGCAGTGATACTAAACCCGAATAAAATGTTTCAGCAGTTCGAAACATAAAGGATTTTGACAGTGGCTAGTTTCGGAGAATATATCGTTTCCCAATGCCTCTGAATTATTTAGTATGCCGTTATATCTATTGCCGAATAAGGTTTTTACTCGGTCGGACAAAGATGTTCACGGGACAAGACTGCCCTTCCCTAAATCCGAAGATAAGTGTGACATGACATACGATTGACACAATATCACGACAGTGTTTCCCGAAAGATGGGTTTGCAAGAACACTCTAAAATAAGTTGTTATAAAATTTAACCCAAAATGACCGGAGTTGAGTGAATATGAACCTAATTGGGTTCATATTCACTCAACCCAATTGATTTGGGTTAATTTCTAACCCAACTGATTTTAAAGGAAACTCTAAAATCAGTTGGGTTAAAATTCAACCCAAATCAACTGGGTTGAGTGAATATGAACCCAATTGGGTTCATATTCACTCAACCCAATTGATTTGGGTTAATTTTTAACCCAACCGATTTTAGAGTGGAACTTACTGAACACTTAGGTATTCCTTTTAGAACGGTGTGAAAACATTATGCACTTTTCAAGTTCACCAAGTTCATGGAGTATGGAAAAGATGCATTAATTGCATGTTTTTAACAAAATATTCCAGTTTGATTAGCTTGCCTCCCAGGTTGCAGCAACATACATAATAAGCCGTATCGCGTATAAAACATGCTTCTTAATTGTGGTTTCTCCTTGAGAATTTGAATCTTTAAAAGTTGACATTTAGTAATATCTATAATTATCAAAATTATGATATGACCTGCACGCTAACTGTTTTTCACTTTTCTACTACTTATTTTCGCCTAGTTCTTTCAATGATATGAAAAAGTTTATCAACTGATGCTGGAGCCTGCAACTGCAAGGTAACACAGAACCAATTTTTTAGCAAAATAAATTAGCCATTTTTAAACCGATATAATTGAATTTAATTTAATGATATCCGATTTGTTCACACACGATTATTCAAAACTCGATGAATACGTTTCCTGTCGTGTGAATGTTTTTGCTTTGTCTAGCCCATTTGACAAATAAAAAAAATATGGGCGTGTCCAACGATACAATTTATCCTAAATTGCTGCAGGTGGGGGGGCACGGTGACGTTGTGTACTAAGGCGTAGTTCACGTCGATGGTGCACTGTCTTCAATCAATGCTAACCCTGCTTGTGTGGAGTTAGTATGTTGGGGAGCTGACAGTTGCTCGCCGTTGCCCGGTGGTTCCCTCCGGGTACTCCGGCTTCTTCCACCCGTAAAACTGTCGAGGTCATGATTAGCCATTGTGCAGAAATATGTGACCTTAAACACCAATAAATATATAAATGCAGGTGGCCTGTTAGATTATATTTGTGTGGGTTGTTCACGTTGGTTTTTCTCTTCAGTATTCGAGACCGTGTGTATAAGCCTGTATACTGTCGCGTGCACAAAAGTTGACACGATTGAAACGATATAAATGACGTAGATTCGGTCGCGTAAGAGTACATTATAAAACAAGCAAATACTCTTGAATTAAAATAAAAGAATTGGAAAGAATTATCTGTCAATTTATTGGAGTATAAATGCGTGGTGGGCGTGTTAAATTTGCCTGAAGTGCTACAGGCCCATCCCACATTCAAACTCCGAAAAAGTGGCAGATAATTTATTTCACTTCTTATTTGCATAAATTCTTTCCTAGAGAAAATAGAAGCATTCGACGGCAATATTAGACAATACGTAACAACTCGGTAAAGATGGTCAGCATTAATTTAATCCTACAGCCCAAAGGGCTGAAGGATTAAATTATTACTGAACCTGCAGGTGGAAATAAAAAGATTCGCCCACTTTGATGAAAATTATATACAACGCCATTCAGGACTTCAGTGTTGAAGGTGTAGAACCTTCATCGATTCTCATCATGGATTCACAGTAAAAAATATGATTAAAAATATACTAAAACATTGGCAACCAGCTGTTGTTTTCACTAACGCAAAAAAAATGTTACGGCGAAGAAACCCGTGTCATTTGCAATGCCATCCGTTTTGTTTTATCTGTACTTAGAACCTAGAGATTGGTATGTGATTTTGGTTTACCATACCAGGGGGACTGTGCTAATGTCGTGAGAAGTAAACCTATCAATGTTTTTAACCTGCAGTTTGGCAAGGTGATAGCTTACATTTACGATGTTCGTTGTTTGAAAGCGTAAGAATAGGTATGTGACGGACCCCCAAAAAAACGTTTTGTCAAGTAAGCCGTTTGTGCATTTTATTAGAAATAAATCAGTGAAGGCGCAATAAAAGTGTTAACTCTAATGGCGCGGAGTCTCAATAAGAGCCAGTAACGCCAATTAGCGCATATCTGGTCTAAAACAATGATCTTGCCTGATAAGCTACAAACAAAAGACAATCGATTAGCAAGTCAAGAAAGGGAGGATTATTGTAAGATAAATTGGTTGTGACCACGAAGTGTGTTTTCGAGATGGTGTATTGAAGTCTGGGTCATATATCGACTCGTCCTAACGGACTCGTAGTCAGTCATCGATATATGCCCAGAGACGAGGTCTCGACTTCAATGCACCATCTCGGAAACCCACCTGGTTGTAATAACCTGTATGTATATCCTTGCGTGGAATGCGGCCGGATAATCGCTGGCATTGACTTGGGAGATGAAATATGATCTACCCCACCCCCTGGCAAGGTGATAGCTTAAATTTTCGATTTTACTGTTTAAAATTGCATATATTTTTGATAATCTTTCTCACTCGGGTTAAAAGTGTAAGAATAGGTATGTGACGGACACCGAAAAACCTATCTGTCAAGTAAGTCATCTGTGTTTTTAATTAAAAATAATCCCAGTGAAGGCGCAATAAAAGTGTTAACTTTAATGGCGCGGAATCACAACAAGAGCCTGTAACGCCATTTGGCGCTTATCTGGTCTAAAACAATGATCTTACCTGATAAACGATAAACAAAAGACACTCGTTTAGCCATCCAAGGTGATCAGTCATCAAAGTATATGGTTATTAGTGTCGATAATCTAATCACAAGTAGCGCACACGTAGTGCCTGTGTTGTATGGACATCATCATTTTCTGACAGTGGACTGTCACAAATGTCACTGAAAAGAGAAGGTACTATACCTTACAAGAATTTGAAAGAGAATTTAAAATTAAGACAGATCTATAGCTGCCAAGTTCAAAAGAATCAATTAATATGGGAATTAATGGCATTGGGATCGAATAAGAGCTACTAGTCGGGGGTTTTCTTGAAAATTTCATTCCAGTCTCAATGCGTGTAAGAGGCCCCATGCTGTAGGTTAGAGGAGGTGCCACATCTGTGCGAAAGTTTAGGAACGTTGTAATGTAAGGGGAGCCACAGAGCTCATATTTAGAGTAGGAACTTTCGCGGGCCTATTCGGTGGTCTTATAAGAGTATAGGATTGTCAGGACACCTGAGGCCCGTAAGGCCTGGGCTGACGTGGGGTTATTTAGTCCCGCTGATGAAATTGCGGGAAAATTAGACCAACATGGAGGGTCGGAATCCAAGTGTCGCGAACTCGGCGCTGGAACCTGAGTTAGACCGACGCCGTGATTCCTTCTCTGCCATATTGGCCTGAAATAGGTTCGATTTCCGTTAGGTGTGATTCTAATCACTTCAGGCTGTGTAATGGAAAGAATGATTTAAAGTAACAACGATTCTTTTATTTACACATAAAAATAAAGCCATTTCAACATTCAACAATTCGATTCTTTTCACAGAAAATGGGTTGCTAGGGTCAAATAATTCTCAACAATTATATATAGTCATTCTATAGCCCTGTACTGGCACTATAGTCTACACACTGGAAGTGTTACTGCCGTGAGCTCGCCATAAGAGCTTCACAAATCTGAAATTATATTACGGAGAGCTCGCCATGAGAACTTCACAAATCTGAAATGTTATTACCGTGAGCTCGCCATAAGAGCTTCACCCGATTAGGCTCAAATGTCAACGTCTGCGCGTAACTGTACCTCTGGCTGTCGGAGGGTTCCGACCAGCAATGTTTGTCATCTATAAAGCCACCTTACTTCTGATTTGGGTCAGATATTGTCTATTCATACCTTATGTGCATTTTGAAAGTCCTCCGTGAAAGTCCTATTGAAATGTTCACTGTTCCTGGTTGAATTCTCGATTCACAAATGCCCCTTTTTGTGCTAGGGCTAAATTGTCACTCACATCGATCTCCAGTCGGCTTTACGATGCTTCGACTCCAAAACAAACTACTCCCATCGCAATCAGTCTGGCGCTTCAAATGGTTAATACGCACAATACAATTAACCTACACTTTTGACTATTGCAGGCTGATACCTGCTACTCGACAATCTAAACTTTAACGTTTCACCTTGGTTTTCCTTCCCAACGAATTTGGCACTGTAGCCGCCTATCAACCTTAAGCTAAATCAATCGTGGAATGCCCTGTCTGGCGATTCCAGCCGTTTCAGGGTCCTGTGATCGAAGGTACCCCTATGCCAGGAAACAGAGTCCGCCTGCCCTGGACTTCACCAACGTGTGACATACTTTCGCACACGGATACAAGCGACAATCCTTGAGTCTAGGTTGAATACGCGGCGTAAATCCATTTATCCCAGCAACGGCCACGCCCAGTTTTCGACATCGTGTGGTTAAATTATCAGTTATTGTACATAATTTTACATCACTACGTATTTGTTCTATCTATGATCCAGAACATGGGAACTGATATGGTTTAAGTTTATGATGCCAGGGAGACTGTTCAAAAGTCATGAAAAGTAAGATTATTCGTGGCTTTAATCTGCGGCCGTGTGGTAAAAATATCAATGCACCGTATTTTTGCATGACGACTTTTTTGTTCTGTGTACGATCAGAATCTAGAAACTGATATATGGTTTATGTTCATGATACAAGGAGGACTGCTCAAAATATTATACAGACCCAAAAAGTAAACCTATTAATGTGAGTATAACCTGCAGTCGCGTGGTTAAAATATCAGTTAGTGTACCGTATTTTTACATGGCGACTTTTTGTTCTGTCGGGGATCAGCACGTAGGAACTGATTTATGGTGTAGGTTCATGATAACAGAAGGCTGTTCACCAGTTATAAACATTAAACCTATTAATGTGTGTATAACCTGTAGTCGCGTGGTAAAAATATCAGTTAGTGTATTGCATTTTTAACGAATATTTTTTTTGTTCTGTCTGGGATCAGCACGTAGGTTTAACCCTTTTTTATCCTGATGGTATCTTCCACGCCAGTTCAGTGTCATCACTTGGAACAGTCGATATTCTTTACTTGGGGGAAGACCAATCAATATTTTAAACGTGCAACCTTGGGACTGCACGCGGAAAATTTTGATTGTCTACCACGCAACTTCACTGAGCAACTATCTACTTTATGCGAGCGGGTCGTATCACGATTCGGACCGGAAAGGCGGCCTTTTTGGGTTGAAAGGGTTAAGGTCATGATACCAGAAGGCTGTTCACCAGTCACGAAAAGAAAATTTATTAATATGTGTTTAGCCTGCAGCCGTGTTGTTAAAATATCAGTTAGTGTACCGTGTTTTTTTGCATGATGACGTTTTCTTGTTCTGTGTTTTAGGATCAGACCCTAGGAACTTTTAGGATGTATGGTGTTGATACCAGGGGGACTACTCAAAGTCATGGAGCAAAAACCTATGAATGACTTTAATCTGCAGCTGTCTGGTTAAAATATCAGTTAGTGTATTGTGTTTCTGTTAGACGATTTTTGTTATATCTTGGATCATAACCTGAGACGGATCTTTAGCGCAGGTCAAAATCATGAAGAATAACACTGTTCATGTAATTAACCCTTTACCTAGCACGAAAGGCAGATGACACTTGCAAAGTAAATTATTGAATAACTATTTTTTCAATCTTTACGACAGAACATAGCTTATGACCCCTAAATGGAACGAACTCAACGCGCCTGTTCCAATAAGGAGTCATAAGCTATGTTTTTGAGACAAAAAATGAAAAAATAGTGGAAATTGAATAGTGATTTTTCGTTACGTTGAGTAAAGGGGTAAACTGCAACCATGTGGTTATTTATTGGGGGCTAACGACACTTTCGACAGCCAGGGTCACTTCGAGTCGGACAGTTTTACGGGTGGAGGAAGCCGGAGTACCTGGAGAGAACCACCGAGCAACGGCGAGCAACTGTCAAACTCCTCAACGTACTAACTCCACACAAGCAGGGTTAGCATTGGTTGAAGACAGGTGCACCATCGACGCGCAGTACGCCTTAGTACACAACGCCTCCGTGCCTCCATGTGGGCAATTGGGATTAAGTTTCCTGTCCAAGGACACAACGCGGTTGTCGCAGGTGGGTTTCGATTCGGGGACCTTTCGGCTTACAGTCTGCATCTATACCTATCGAGTCACAGCGCTCCAAGCCATGTCGTTAAAATATCTGACAGTGTGTCGCATTTTCACATCACGACTTTTTTGTTCTATCTAAGAACAAAAAAAAGTGTATGGTTTGGAGTCATGATACCAGGAGGCTGTTCTATGATAATGAAGAGTAAACGCATTGATGCATTCAACCTGCAACCGTGTTGTTAAAATATCAGTTAGTGTACTGTATTTTTGTATGATGACTTTTTGTTTTATCTGTAGGATCCGAACTTAGGAACGTTTTTTGTGGTTTAGGCTCGTGAAAACAGAAGGTTGCTCAAAGATCTTGAAGCGTAAACCTATTAATTTATTACAAGCCTGTTCTATGAAATCCCCATCGACAGCAACACTAAACCATGCCGAAAATGAAAATCTGTTCCGCACACATGTGCGGATAGGAAATTGCTGACGGACTATTTCTAGAAAGAAGCGAAATTTTCCTGCGGAACAGAAATCGCCTGGCGGACTATTTTTATAAAGAAGCGAAATTTCACTTGAATTTTCTACAAATCGTGCACCGCAATTACAATTTGAATCGCTAGCAATAGCTAACATAGTAACACAGGTTCCCCTCCTAAATTTGGTTGGCGACAAAATATTTATTGATAGTTCTCCCCTGAGTTCCAATGTGTTCTATGTGCCTATTGGCCTATTGGCACATAGAACACATTGAAACTGAAGGGTCAAATGAATTGTCCTTCTAATAACTGATTTTGTAGAGGTGAATGCACGTAATAAACACAGAATGACACACGCGTGTGAATGGTTAATCGATATGGCACGAGTGCCATCGCGGAAGGAGAAAACTCGAGGCCTGTGGCCTCTCGTTTTATCCTTCCGCGCTGGCACTCGTGCCATATCGATTAACTCATTGACATGCGTGTGTCGTTCTGTGTAAGTCTGTAATCTGTAGCCGTATGGTTAAGATAGGAAGTGTACCTTAACCCTTTCAAAACGTTATCCATTATTTATTTATTTATTTATTTATTTATTTATTTATTTATTTATTTATTGGTTCTTACGACACTTTTAACACCCAGGGTCATATCTTGACGGAGAGTTGTGCGCGTGGATAAAGCCGGACTATCCAGAGAGAACCACTGACCAGCGTCGATTAATTAGCGGACTCTCCAATTTACTAACCCCATACAAACAGAGTTAGTATGGGTTGAAGGCATGTTTACCATCAGCGTGCAGCAAGCTTTAGCACTCTGTGCAACCATGCTCCCACTTGTCCAATTGGAATTAAGTGTCTTCTCGAAGATTCGACCCCCGACAGGGTAACTGAGTTGTGTCTTTGGGCAAGGCACTCATTTTCGATTGCCCGTGTGTGTGTGTGTGGGGGGGGGGGGGGTACGGTAGCGCTTTGTACTAGGGAGTAAAGCACGTCGATGGTGCACTTGCATTCAACCAATGCTAACCCTGCTTGTGCGGAGTTGCTACGTTGGGGAGTCTGACAGTTGCTCGCCGCTGCTCGGTGGTTGTCTCTGGCTTCCTCCAACTTCCGCCAAGAGGTGACCCTGGCTGTTGAAAGTGACGTTAAAACCCAATAAAAAAGAAAAAGTATACTGAGTTATGGTTCAAGTTCCTACCGATGGTCGAGACCAAGAAACACTTTGAGGATTTTTAATTCTTTGTCCACCATGTCGGAAAATTTGGGGATCTTAGCTTTGGGCATGACACGTTGACCTCCCGCACCTCTTTGCGGGTGGATGTCTTAGCTTCGACTCTGTATTATGGCCATTTAGAGGTTTCTGCGGTAATGAGACATATAGAAGTTCAGAAAAAATCCTTTTCACGGGTGTCAGGCTTGGAGCACACGCACCTTGTTAACATACGTCTTTATTCAATACGTTCCGTCCATCATACTGTGAGTACCACCTGTCCAACACGGCTTGTGCTAACGGATAGAAACAATACATGAGGAATGATTGGATCGCGAGCCATGCGTAACACTGGATGTTTTGTTGTAACAAGTGGAAATCTATTCCGTTTATACACTTCCAGGAATGCTTCGCCAGACATCGATACAACCAGGATATGGTGTTAATAAAGACCACGTTGTCTGCGAGATGATTTACAAAAGAACTGTTTCAATTCACCCCGGATTTCGTTATCATATGATTTATGTAATATCTCGGTATATGAAGTATACGGCTACTGTTTTTTATGGTTGAGAATTCAGTGAAAATTTTATTGCGTTCTAATATTGTTGGAACATTTGTTTATATAAATTTGTCCTTCTTTCAACAATGGTCGACGTGGTAGATTATTGGTATCCAGCTCGTTTATACTTATGAACTCTCATTGTGAAAGGTTGCTGTTAAAATCGCGGTTAATGATTGGCAACCAGCTGTAGGCCATGTCAACATAAATTTTGCGATAACAACTGATACTAACTGCCCAATGTGTGTTATTCGAAACACTAACATAGCAGTGCTCGTGTTCAATGGAACGATATATACAGTCCACTGTTTTTAGAACGAAGGCATGGTTGCGGGAGGGGTGGGGTTGTTAGGGGTCAAGGGACCCTCATCCACCCACCCACTCACCACCACCCCAGCCCCCCCCCCCCCCCCAAAAAAAAAATAAAAATAAAAAACTGTCCACTAATAGTAAACATTAGACCAAACTTGGATCGCAAATCATAAATATTATAAGTTATTGTGATGAATTGACGGTAGCAAGGTCTGAAGTTTGCTGCTCGCAGCTTATGTTCAACCGAGAAGGTTGAACATAAGCTCCAAGCCGCAAACCTCAGACCATGTTACCGTCAATTCGTCACAATAACGTATATGTTCCAATAAGACACTACCCATAGCCCGAACCCTACACAGTGAAACACGAGAGGCTTATTTACTAAACTTGTTCAAGGCAACTTTTAACGATCACAGGTTTAGTAAATAAACATCTCGTGTTCCCCACGACGGCACTGGATAAATAATCAATAAAGAAGATAAACTCATTCCATCTCAGTTCAAATCATAAATCAGTTTGTAATTTAAACAACACTTCATCCGGAACACCGTTTGCTGCTCGTGTGAAAAATCCAGAAAAATGAAGCGGCTTGCTAGTCACTCCGTTGATGAAGCAATTACGAAACGGGCGACGTCATTTCAAATATTTCGCGTTTTGAAGTCTCACGGTGACATTTGCAAATGGAGTCGTAAGCAAAAAAGAAACTACGCCAGCTCTCATCCAAGCAGAGGGCGAGGATTTTACTCTTATTGGAACACAATGTAAATTACATTACGGCCTTACGGTCTAAGCTTGGCTCGGTAAACATAGCGTAAGGTCCTCCAGTAATACTGTTGAATATCAGCTGGATTTTATTTCCATCAATAAAATAAACCCATTTAAATTCCCTAAGAGGAGCGTTGGTCCCACAGATTCACTCTCATGGGCTTGCAATTTCAAAATATTTCACAGGAGATGTCCCCAAAACCCCCTGAAACGAGAGTAGTCACCTCTCTCTTGCTCTCCGCCATCTTTTGCCTGCGGAAGTTTCGGTTGAAGTTTAAGCTCCAAAATATTATATGTAATGTTGGTAAATAAGACCAAAATGTTAATTTGTTGTAAAATACGACTAAAGTGTTATTTTGTGGTTAAATAAGCCCAAAATATTATTCTGTTGGTAAATGAGCCACAAAATATTATTTTGTTGGTAAATAAGACCAAAATATTATTCTGTTGTTAAATAAGACCAAAGTGTTATTTTGTTGTAAAATACGACCAACATTTTATTTTGTGTTTAAATAAGCCTCAAAATATTATTTTGTTGTTAAATAAGACCAAGGTGTTATTTTATTGGTAAATAAGCCCCAAAATATTACTATGGTTGGTAAATAAGACCAAAATATTATTTTGTTGCTAAATAAGACCAAAATGTTATTTTGTTGTTAAATAAGACCAAAATGTTATTTTATTGTTAAATAAGACCAAAATGTTATTTTGTTGTTACACTTGTAAATAAGCCCCAAAAATATTATTTTGTCCGTAAATACGAGCAAAATGTTATTTTGTTGTTAAATAAAATAAGCCCCAATAGTATTTTGTTGTTAAATAAGACCAAAATGTTACTTTGTTGTTAAATAAGGCCCAAAATATTATTTTGTTGGTAAATAAGTCCAAAATATTATTTTGTTTTTAAATAAGACCAAACTATTTTGTTGTTGTTGTTGTCGTCGTTGTTGTTAAATAAGCCCAAAATATTATTTTGTTGTTAGATAATTTATTTCATTATTGATTTAGAATACTTTGATTGAAAATGGGTACTCTATCGCGATCAAATCGCGGTCAAGACCGAATCAAGGCAAAATAAATGTAAATAACATCTGAGATTCAGTGTTCTCGCTTTCGATAAGTGAGATTCTACCGTGTTGTGGGTTGGAAAACGAGTAAAGAAATGCGATTCGATCGCGACCCAGTCGCGACGAGGTCTAAATTCTCATACCGCTTTTGTAATGACAGTGCTGCACCCCTGTTACAACCAGTAGTGTATAAATTTACCAGTAATGCCGAAATCGACCAGTAATGTCGAAAAAATTAACCAGTAATGTCGAAATCAACCAGTAATGTCGAAAAAATCGACCAGTAATGTAAAAATCCGTAATGTCGAAAAATTAACCAGTAGTGTCAAAAAGTGACGACCAAAATGACGATTTTTCGCAAAAATTTCAATATTTTTTCGGATTGCTCAAATTGTACTTTTGCCAATATTTATCGACTTTTGAC
This sequence comes from Pictodentalium vernedei, assembly GCA_031216915.1. Classification (NCBI taxonomy): domain Eukaryota; kingdom Metazoa; phylum Mollusca; class Scaphopoda; order Dentaliida; family Dentaliidae; genus Pictodentalium; species Pictodentalium vernedei. Next base: position 506,357,507 of record CM062295.1, read on the forward strand.
CATTTTCGCGCAAGTTTAAACACATTTACCCAAGTAAATATGGAATTTTATGTTTAACAATTATTTACCTCTTTCATATGCACAACATATCCCATCCTATTTGCTCTCTCTCTCTCTCTCTCCCTCTCTCTCCCTCTCTCTCTCTCTCTCTCTCTCTCTCTCTCTCTCTCTCTCTCTCTCTCTCTCTCTCTCTCTCTCTCTCTCTCTCTCTCTCTCTCTCTCTCTCTCCATCCATCCATCCATCCATCCATCCATCCATCCATCCATCCATCCATCTATCTATCTATCTATCTATCTATCTATCTATCTATCTATCTATCTATCTATCTATCTATCTATCTATCTATACCCCCTCTCTCTATCCCCTGTCCCTCTGCCTTTGCCCCTACCTCTATCTCTCCTTCTCTCTCTCCCCTTCTTTCTCTCTCTATCGCTCTCTCCCTATCCCATTTTCCCTCTGTCTTTGTCCAACTCTCTCTGTCTCTCCTCTCTCTCTCTCTATCTCTCTCTCTCTCTCTCTCTCTCTCTCTCTCTCTCTCTCCACCCATCCTTCCCCTCTCTCTCTCTCTCTCTCTGGATAGATAATGAACTGATACGACGCTGAAATATTTAGTCTAGTATTTAGCGCTCGCACAGACAGACATACAATCAAACATGTAGGCTGGCAAGTGTGTAGGCAGGCAGGTTAGCAGCATCCAGACAGACGGACAGAAATCCTGACAGACAGATAGCAATGTGGCGTGTGAAAAATAACACCTAGACGTGGATAGACAACTGAATGACGGAAAGACAGGCAGACCTACATGCAGAGATTGATTGGTTGGTTGATTGATTGATTGATTTCGTTTACGACACGTAGTTTAAAGCACGCGCACCATACACGCGTCATTTCGGCATGTGGCTTGGCACACGAAGTCAACGTGCACCTGGGATAAAGTGTCATTCCCAAGGACACAACTTAACTGACCTCGTCAGGTATAGAACCCGGATATTCATCAAATTGAATTTCGAGGCAATTTCTCGATTGAGCTAATAGTGCACCCCAGGTACATGCGGGTACATGCGGGTGACGCAGACTGACTGATTGATGGATGTAGGTAAAATGATTGGTAGCAAATTGGTAGAACAAGATGATAGACATGTAGCAAATATCGGGTAGTGACTGACATTATAATAGTCAGTCATTAAAGCACACGACCAGGGGTGTCATCGGGGGGGGGGGGGGGGGGCTATACCCCCTTCCCCGTCGGCAAGTGTTAGTGCTCCTCATTTTGGTCGTCACTTTTTGACACTACTGGTTCATTTTTCGACATTACGGATTTTTACATTACTGGTCGATTTTTTCGACATTACTGGTTGATTTCGACATTACTGGTTAATTTTTTTCGACATTACTGGTCGATTTCGACATTACTGGTAAATTTATACACTATTGGTTGTAACAACCACCCCCCCACCCCCCCCCCCCCCCACCCCAGTGTGATTTGGAGCTCAGTGTCTCAATGGATGGATATCTGCTCACACCGCCCATGCTTGACCAGTAGGACCATAGGGAGTTAGCGAATCAATTAGAAGCGTATTGACCGCGGAATAGTTTATTTGTTGGTCCATGAATTGCGCACTTGCTTTTTGGTATCAGGGAACTAAATATTTGAATTAGAGTTTCTCGCCGAAATGTTGCACTCGGAAATGATGCAATCTCTAAAAATAAACAGCCTTGGGAAAATATATTGTTTCAATAAACGTTTGAAACATTCTATTGACATCTTGCATTATTGTTGAATATTCCTGATAAAAAAGGAGGGTGATTTGATGACTTTTGGACCTAAAAAATTGAATTGAATTTTTGTGTGTTTTTGTAGAGAATTCCCTGAAAAATATGTGCACGTGATCGGTACTTCCCTTCGTGTTAGTTTTCTCTCTTATTTGTTGCATGACCCCTTATTCTCGCATCAGAAAAAGTTGTCTGAAGGGCTGTACTTGACAAAGATATTTGAATGCCAAAATTAAAGTGATGCGATCATATTTTTTTGTCGGAACGTTAGAGTGGTCGCCTTTAGAAAAATATTTGGTTCTGTTATACCTTTTGTTGTGGATCTTTGCAAGCAAGTAGTGCCATTGGTTGATTCACATATATCAGTTCTCTGAAAAACAATTTAGTTCGCGTGTTGAGGAATTCGTCCCTTGATGGGAACAAGGTTCCATCTGCAATGCTTTAGCATTGCAGATGGCACCTTTTTCCACTCAAGGGACGAATTATGCGAAATCCCCCGTGCCTGCTTTGAAGTTCGGTGTTCGCTACAGTAATTGTTGGTTACCGATCTCCATCAAAACTCGCTATATATTATCATATATAATCAATGTCACAAAATTCTCGACACACGGAATACATATCAATGTCACAAAAAACATCATTCATACACAGTTACAAGCTTGTCCCTCCTTCTCTCCCCTCCTCCCGCCTTGTCAAAAGTCGAGTTAAATGCCGGAGGCAGGTTACTTACACTATATGTGAATCGCCTGTTTCAAACGCTTTACCAGGGGAGCGCGGTGGCTCAGTAGGTAGAGGTGCAGGCTGCAAGCCGAGAGGTCCTCGGTTCGAATCCCACCTGCGGCAACCGCGTTGTGTCCTTGGGCAAGACACTTAATCCCCATTGCCCGCGTGGGGGCACGATGACGCCGTGTACTAAGGCGTACTGCACGTCGATGGTACGCATGTGTTCAACCAATCTAACCCTGCCTGTGCTGCAGTGCGGAGTTACGATGTTGGGGAGCTGGCAGCTGCTCGTCGTTGCTCGGTGGTTCTCTCCGGGTACTCCGGCTTCCTCCACCCGTAAAACTGTTACGGTCATGATTAGCCATTGTGCATAAATATGTGACCTTAAAAACATCAATAAATAAATAACGCTTTACCAGCAGCAGGTTTTTCTTCCAATTAACCATTTACCTAGACAGACTAATTCACAAGCTAACTGGGACGAGCTCAATGATATTGTTGCAATCAGGAGTCGTACAGTGTGGGATCTAAAATTCTAAATTTGGGTGAGGGCGTCACATTTCAGTTACGGGTAAAGAGATGCGAAAGGTTATTCAACGTGCGTAGCGGTAAGTGGGAGACGAGAGAGAGAGAGAGAGGGAGTGTTCAGTCTCGTGGGTGGTGTCCCCTCCCTTCGAGAGAAACTTTTAAAAAATGGAATATCAGTGTTGCCCGCTGGTGGTAACGGTTTTCATGACCACAATGTCTTTCAGCCAAAATGTTCCCGCAGTTTTGTATAGACTCAATTAATTTCGAAATAAGCCATTTTATAACGGATCTCAGGAGACCTGCGCATGAGTTTTTGCTGTAGGCTGTTTGAGAAAAAATAATAATAATATAATAATAATAACTTCTTTATTGTACTGCTGCACCATTATGGTCAAATGTACATCAAGGTTAACATTACACATTTAGTTGTTCAGGAAAAAAAGAAAAAAAATCATATTTTTATATAAGGTGGTACAAAAAAACTTTCAACTCAGCTGGACGTGCTGTTTGAGAAAAAAATGAGTTTAAAGAATAGGATGGCCAAAAATAAATGTTTAACCCGCCCTTGATTTCAAGAACACTGATCCGGCAGACCCAGGTCATTTCCAACGGCCAGTCATTCAGACGTCTAGAATATAGATGAGGAGAGAGAATAAATTGATTTAACCCTTTACCTAACTTGAAAAGCAGACGACACTTGCAAACCAAATTCTTGAATAACTATTTTTTTTTCATTTTCTGTCTCAAAAACATAGGTTATGACCCCTCTTTGGACTCGTTCCAAAGAGGGGTCATAACCTATGTTTTTGAGACAAATTTTTTTTAAAAATAATGAAAATTAATTGCGATTTTTGTGAATAGCGCTGGCCGGTTTTGGCCGTTAAGTTGGGAAGGGTTAAAATGTCTGGCTACCGATTACTTCTTGCATGGCAATCGAAAGCTTTGCTTTTCCAGTAAATTCCCATGTCGTGGTGACATGGTTGACACCTGATTTTTAGATTTCCTTACTGCAATGCGAGCAATCCATCAAAACCACTCTTGTAAACACAAAGTGAAAAAGATAAATGAATTTATTCCATGTTCAAATCGGTCTATCCGTGTGGTGATCGGCTAATGTATAATGAATTGGTCATTAATTTTTCATTTCACTTATCTGTTATTATAATAGTGTTGTGTTTATTGCTCTCAGATTTTCATATGATTTCGTAAACGACGCTCTTTGTCACAATGAAAATATTTACTGCTGATATCCGTGAATTGCCACCGAGAATTTATTTAACTGCATTCTTGTAGGTTTTGTAGTTTTTTTTTATACAATACTTTCAAAATTCGAAGAAAATCCTTATCACTCCATATAATAAGTGATTGTTAATTTTTAAAAACATGTTTTGACGATAACGGTATCAGCACTGTTTATCGCATTGAAAACAATTCAACATTTTGAAGATTGGTAAAATATGCTCAGAGCTGCATACCAAGAATTATTTTACAAATTTGGTCATTTTTTATTTTTAATTTTTGTCCACTCTGGCTTCTGGTTATGCAATGGAAACAGCCCCACCTGCTCATTTAAGTTGTAGACCATCGGCGTATAATTTACAATTCACAAAAATATGAGTGTCTGAGGTTATTCATAGGCTGACCCATAAATGGGTTCATAGAATTCAACCCCGATTACTAAGGACGAACGTTTTTTCTTTCTTTTTTTGTACACAAGGGTGTACCTTGTCAAGGAGTTAAAAGATGTTAAGGACACAATTTCTTATATTTTTTTTTATTTTATTTTTTTTTTTTGTAAATATGTTGGATTAAAATTTTATGTGTTCGTACAGTACGTCCGCCGTGGACTGGTCACTTTTCACTAGTGGGTAATATTTCCACGGACGCAATACAAGTGGATTCCAAACACTAATGAAAGGAATAATCATCAAAAATTTTATTAATGGAGTACCAGGTACAACCCGGTGCTTCACTAATTAAAATTTTGCTGATTAGGATTTTATTGCCTGGTAAACGCATACATGGACATCATTGCCCACGCGTGGATTACTACCAGTCCACAGCGACTGTGCTGTATAGTGGTAGAAAGAAAGCAATATTGTGAAGTGCATAAACGACGGGATGCGTGAGGGGTTAATCGGTTATGACAATTAAGAGAAAATGCATTGTCTTTCGGAAGTATGGCGATAATTATCAATAGTCCAGTTGCGAATAAAGTCCATATGCGTTTGAATGAAGTAATTAGTACACACCAGCTAAGGCAAATTGACTATTATCTGTTACGCCATATTTCACTTTATAACGAGATAATGTCGTCTGTAAAATCATAAGCGCTTTCTAACGGACGGAAAAGAATCGTCTTCTAATTGAGGCGGACGGTTATTTTCTTCAAGAGAGAAATGCGAGGATCGCCAGGCACCCATAAATGGCGCCCGTTATAGTTAGGAATGTCTAAGACTGATAACTTTAAACGAAGTCCAAATTAAAGTGCACCTTTCTAGCCGAGTATCTCCAATTTCAAAGAAATTATTACTCGAATTAATTTCTTCCCAAACTGTATATATCTGAGAAAAAGTCCAAGGGTAGTCAGTCTCCCAAACTCGAGAGAAAACGGTATGCCGCAAAGGGCCATGCCCTGAGATTCGGTGAGGGTCCATAAAGTCATGTTCGTGAACAGACATGAACCGCGGAGGGTTCATGAGCGTTAGTTCAATTGTTAAATAGCCATGAGCTGTGGGGAGCTGGTTGAGCTCGTGAGATGGAGATTTACTGTTAGAATTTTTTGGCCTGAAAAAGCTGTTAATAATACATTGCGAAATCTTTATCTGTGAATTTTGATATGGTGATTGCTTGGTAGTTGAGGGGCCAAGTTAACTCTGAGAGGGCAAGACCAGTGAATGTATAACTGAATTGTGGCAGAGAAAGTAGCAAGTGTGTGAAGTATCGGAAACCGGGGCTTTGTCGCTGCTGGAAGAAATAGATTCACGCCGTGTATTCAGCCAAAACTCTAGGAGTGTTGCCTGAATCCATGCGTGAACGTAATCCTTACCGTGACGAACCCGCCCGTTTCACTTTTGTTGGGGTGGTTCTTATCCTGAAGGGGTTAATAACTTTTCTTTGAAAGACATAAATTACCAGGGGTTCACTGAAAACAACAATTTTAATACATATATAAGAAAAATAAATATGATAATTGGTGACTTACATGGAATCCATAAGAATAAGAATTCAAAACATCAATCACCCCCTGCCCACAGTTTTTGAGTCACTTGTGGGCGCGTATTCTCTGTTGTCGCTTTTTTTTTCTCCTCTTCGCTGGTATTGGTTCCTTGGTCGCCTCCTCTATTCGCCCTTTCACTGCCGTCGCACGGCCACTAGCGTATTGTCACTTTATCGGACGCCTCTGCTCTAACAGGTGACGGAATGTCACTCTACTACTGCCGTCGCATGGCCACTAGCTTATTGTCACTTTACTTGACGCTTGTCACGCACGCGTCGCCGCCAATGGGTTAAACTCCCCTTTACGTTTGTCTCAGTAAAATGTTCATACAGGCAAAACCTTCTCTGCCTATGTATGGCTTGCCTTCCAAAACAGGTAATGCCGTTTACCTAAATGCGTATAGCTCCCTGAGCTCGTACTTCGTGTTTCTGATCCTATTCTCACATATGGCCACCGACTTGGCCCGCGACTGCTCCTATTCCAAATATGAGCTCTGTGGTTCCCCCTACATCACAACGTGCCTATACTTTCGCACCGATGCGGCACCTCCTCTAACCTATAGCATGGGACCTCCCCATCTACTCGCAACGACCCACAATCTTACACACCTTCCGACAGGAATTGCTGGAATGAATTTTTCGACAAATCCCCCGATTTTTATTTAGATAGCCAGAACATTTATTCTCAGTTAATCGCTTCTCTTGATCTTGGTCGTTTAGATCTATCTTAATTGTACACTCGCTTTAAAGTTCCTTTGAAAGACTAGCACATTGGTATCTTTTGACATTTCGGAGACAGGCTAGGTGCGTAATTTGGGTGTGTGACCAGAACACATGGGATGTACTGTTTTCTACAACAACCACCTATTAAGTGGTCATAATTACGTAGATGACAATTATGGGAGAGGATTGCTTTAATCACTTATCAGATAGTCCATGTGGCGTTCAATAAATGCGCCCTAATGGACATTAAATTTCATGCTTAATTTAGCAGTGTCTGAATTATTGCCAATCCGTTTTCGGGGTCCGCCATATACCTATCTTTACGTTTTATGTTTAACCCATTCAGAAAGATTATCGAAAATATTTACACTTTTAAACAGGAAAATCGCAACTTTTAGCTATCACCTTGACATGGAGAAGAAGACTAGGGCGATACCATAAGCAGAACTTTAAGCAAAGTGAGTCCAGGTGACTATGGGTTTAATCCTGCGGAAGATGTGCAGTAGAGTCGCCGTGGAATAGTCGTAACCCACGCATGATCAGTGATGTCCACGCATGCGTTTACCAAATAATACAAATCATCATCAGTAAAATTTTAATTAATGAAGCACCGGGTTGTACCCGGTGCTTCATTAATTAAATTTTTGATGATTATTTCTATAATTAGTGTTTGGAATCTAATACTATTGTGTTCGTGGAAATATTGCCTACCCGTGGAGACCGACGAATCCACGGCGACCGTACTGTATCGGCGAAAACGTGCATAAACACTATCGCGAGTACTAGGATCAAAACCGAGCGGAGACTGAGACTGAAGCCAGAGATATATGCATTGGTTGACACATTTTTCACAGAATCTGAAAGATTTTATCTGGATAAAATTCCTCGCCGAGAGTCCCTTAGTAATGAATCCACTCGTCTTGTTTTGTGTAGGTTCGAGGATGGTGTCGTCACACCAGCAGGTCTTATTCCCAGGTTTGTTGCTCTCGTAGATATTCACTGGTTTTAAAAATTCGTTCAACATACAACCTCATAATGTGGCCAGCTCTTTCAACACCAAAAAATCCCCAAGAAATACCCACGTGCGATGGGAATAATTATTTTAACTCACCCCGCCCCTCCAAAACACATAGACACAGCTTACATAAGAATCGGTTTGCTGTTGGATCCATTATTCAATACATAATGTTTGTTGATATTGTGTAATCTCTGTTCTGTACGTTAAACATTTTGGAGTCAAAAACACATCACGCGTGGTTCGATCTAAATTGGTAAGAACACTGATTGTAAACAATGTCAACCCTTAGTTAATGTCCTGCGAGACTCACATTTTGAGCCGAATCGAATAAGACTAAGGATTTCTAAGTCAATTTTGAATAATATTCTCGCTGGCCCGATTTTTTTTGGTACCAAGTTTGTTTTTTTTATTAAATCTTAATTATTTTAGAAGGATTGGCAAACAAGTTATGCAACTTATATTAACGACGCTCCTTGGCCCAATGGCGCAGGTGTGGGATGACCATCGTAGCGGCAACTTCGTAGCCTCGCTCTTCTCGAATACTACGTAGGGATCTTTAGCCTGTACGGAGTGTGTCTCTCTCCACACAGAGGACAGGCATTTTCGTCCCCTCCTGATAGGACGGTACGCTGTGATAGCACCAACCCCACAATTGATGCTGACAGAAAGTGTTCGGACACCTCGAGAACTTTCCCCGACAGGTGATCAATCCCATGACCTCTAGCATGAGAGACCAGGGCACTTATCCACCCGCCACCACTTCACTGGTCTTGCCCTCTCAGGGTTAATTTTTTGTATTCGGTATCAAATGCTAAAACATTACAGATAGCGCCTTGTTGCACTCAAACTACGATATTTTAATTAATAAGTATGTTAGTTGCAAAAATCACACAAATGATAAAAATATATGTTTACAAAATAATTTCAGGTGTATCATTTACTCACTGTTTATTCATTCCAAATAAACTAGAAGCAAATTATTTATTATCTTTTAAAAGTAGAATAAAAAAGATTATGTAATATAAAAAAATTAAGTGACAAAGAAATGTCTTGATGAGAATAAGATTAAATGGATACGTTGTTAATGGAGTGACTCATAATAATAGTCTTGATTATACCTGTTACCGTACAGCCCCCGTGGACTGGTCGTAATCTATGCGTGGGCAGTGATGTCCACGCATGCTTTTATCTGGTAACAAAGGGAGCGCGGTGGCTCAGTAGGTAGAGATGCAGGCTGCAAGCCGAGAGGTCCTCGGTTCGAATCCCACCTGCTGCAACCGCGTTGTGTCCTTGGGCAATACACTTCGTCTCCATTGCCCGCGTGGGGGCACGATGACGCCGTGTACTAAGGCGTACTGCACGTCGATGGTACGCATGTCTTCAACCAATCTAACCCTGCCTGTGCTGCAGAGCGGAGTTACGATGTTGGGGAGCTGGCAGCTGCTCGTCGTTGCACGGTGGTTCTCACCGGGTACTCCGGCTTCCTCCACCCGTAAAACTGTCACGGTCATGATTAGCTATTGTGCATAAATATATGACCTTAAACATCAATAAATAAATAAATACATCTGGTAACAAAAGTCAGCATCAGCAAAATTTTAATTAATGAAGCACCGGGTTATACCCGGTGCTTCATTAATTAAATTTTTAATGATTATTCCTACAATTAGTGTGTGGAATCTAATATTATTGCGTCCGTGTAAATATTGCCCACAGGTGGAAAGTGACCAGTCCACGGTGGCCGTACTCTTCATATAGATTACTTGACACCGAGTTTATCGAAAACGACACACTGAAATAACAAATCACAATGCTTACCTACCAAAATTATATTTTGGGTTCCAGCGTTTGGTGCTATATTTTAATATTTCTGGAGCCAAAAGATTTTTAGTGCAATCAGCACAATTGGCACGAGCATGGAAATAAACAATCTATCATTTGGAGAATGGGGTCCCTAGAGGGTTAATTTTCCGATGCTATTCCATACTGTGAGCTGAAACCCGCTCTGGGAACCTTTTTCGGTTTAGGCCTGACACCTTGATTCTGACTGAGGCTCACAGCGGGTAAATTTGGTAATCCTACCCCACTGTGCAGGGTAGCATAACCAAATTCCTCCTCTGGGAGCCTCATTCTGCAGATGATAGTCTGGTTATTTCCAGGCTTGATTGACACCCTACAGCGTAAACACTGATTTGAATCGAATCTCGCGACTCTTCAAGTTGTAAATATTTCACCTCAGCACAAAAGTAAACATTTTCAGTTCCCAGACTCATGAACTGTATTCAACGCAACTCGTTTGTTTGTGACCCCGGAACATTTCATTTTAGAATGCTTCAAATATTTGCCTAGTAGAACAAGACTCCTCGGATTATTAATGGAAAAATGGAATGAAAACACGAAGGAAAAGTGAATAACATGGGGGAATTTTATAGTTGGGGAGATCGAGAAAGCGCCGATGGGAGGGGTTATGAAACATTTTTTGGTTGAATGCTAGGAGATTAGGAGGGAGAGTGGGAGAGGAATAGTCGGCTGGGGACCAGAAGGCCAAAGATTTATTATTATTATTATTATTATTATTATTATTATTATTATTATTATTATTATTATTATTATTATTATTTTTATTATTATTTTTTTTTTTTTTTTTTTTTTTTTATTATTATTATTATTATTGTGCAATTCAACCAAAAAGACGAAATATTCCAGAATTGAATCAAAGTTGTAATTCCGGAAGCGGAATCTACTTGAACTCTTCGTCTACCATCAGGTCTCCTGGAAGGAGACCTGATGATAGAAGGAGAGTTCAAGAGGAGACAGTTTTTTTAGAACACCTTGACGATTAAAAATTTCCGAATCAGCATGACACAAATCGAATCGAATAATGGAATGATTTAGAATCGAATTGAATTTCAAAGCTTCGCAGGGTTCTAAGTTTTATTACTCGCCTGTTCTCTGATTTCCCCATCTACAGAAACACTAAACCCTGCGAAAAATGAAAATCCGTTCCGCACACATGTGCGGATAGGAAATCGTTGTCGGACTATTTTCAAATAGAAGCGAAATTTCACTGGAACTTTCTACAAATCGTGCACGACAATTACAATCTGAATCGCTAGCGATAGCTAAAAATCGTCCTCCGAGTTTCAATGTGTTCTATGTGACAGTAGGCACATAGAACACATTGTAACTCAGAGGACAAAATAGTAACACGGGCTCCCCTTGCAAATTTGGTTGGCGATAAAATGTGTTCTTTTTGTTGATAGTTGTCAAATGAATTGCTGAGTGTCCTTCTAATAATTGTTTTGTTTTTTTTTTATAGACGTGAAGGCGTGTAATAAACACAGAACGACACACCAGTGCGAATGGGTTAATCGATATGGCGCTTGTGCCATAGTGGAAAGATAAAACTCGAGGCCGAATAACCCATTCACACGCGCGTGTCGTCGTCGTCCTCAGTTTATGCTTTACTTTACTTTGTTGGTGCTGGAAGGATGAGTGAGGGATATGAGTTTTTCATCTTTGGATGTGGGAGGGGGTTGCTATGGTGTGAACGACACACCAGTGCGAATGGGTTAATCGATATGGCGCTTGTGCCATAGTGGAAAGATAAAACTCGAGGCCGCATAACCCATTCACACGCGCGTGTCGTCGTCGTCTTCAGTTTATGCTTTACTTTACTTTGTTGGTGCTGGAAGGATGAGTGAGGGATATGAGTTTTTCATCTTTGGATGCGGGAGGGGGTTGCTATGGTGTGGAGTTTGTTCATTTTGGCTTTCTGAATCCCCCCGCACACTGGGGTCAAAATATCAAAATTTTAACTTTCAAATTTTTCTGGTAATGCAACTAGGAACATAACCGATTTAATATTTTTTGACAGAGCTCTCCGAATTCCGACAAACAAGATTGAATTGGTGAAATCAGTAGTTGCATTACTATTGGTTAAATTCCTAGTTGCATCATGACAGACAATTTTCGTTAACGGAAGAGATTTTCAGAAAAATTAGCGCCCTTTAATTTCCTAAAGCTGTCAGTAAATTTAATTTTAAGTGTATGGGAATTTCATATAAAATTGAAGTTTCAAAATGTTAGCGAATTTGTGTCTTCGATGTGCGCATCATTTCTCATCCTTCGAAGTAGTTTAGAGTAGTAGTAGTAGTAGATAGTAGTAGATGTAGTAGTAGTAGTAGTAGTAGTAGTAGTAGTAAGTAGTAGTAGTAGTAGTAGTAGTAGTAGTAGATGTAGTAGTAGTAGTAGTAGTAGTAGTAGTAGTAGTAGTAGTTAGTAGTATTAGTAGTAATAATAACAGTATAGTAGTAGTAGTAGTCGTAGTAGTAGTAGTAGTATAAAAATACAGAAGTAGGCTTTTTACATTCTTCCCCAATCAGTTTGAACGTTTTACTATTTTATTATACACTAAACGATAGATTATCGAAAAAATTGCGGAAAGACAGAAATCGTGTCCCCAACTGTGAAGATATAGAAATTTTCACTTTCACGGTATCAGTCAAAATTGTGGCTTTCAAAGCATCACGTCAAGGTGAATACGAGTCAAATTATGACTGGAAATTATCAATTTGTTCTAAAAACGTATAATGAAAAGAAAATCTAGTGTTTTTGAGTGAATACCGATCATTTCCAGCAATAATTCAACACGTATTTACCTTGAATAGATACATGACACCTGTCAGCTGAATCAGATTGCAAGACGCTACCTGTTCCGAGTATCGAGCAAATCACTTCCGCGTATCAATGCGCTGTTTACTTCCATGTTTCAATTCGTAGTTGAAACGAGTGGAAGTATCGATAGGAATGATCAGATTCTCATTTAAAAGCGTATAATAAAAAGAAAATCTAAATTGTCTCACCCCAAAACACTATATATTGTCTTGAAACCCACTTAAAAATAAGAAAACGGCGTTTTTGACATCTGTTGAATTTCTGTAACCTTTTCTGTTCATTTTATCAACAGTGTGCGCATCGTGACATATAATACAGACACTGTCTTTTCCATAAATTTAAAAGTATAGGAAGTGAGATCTGCTATTTTTTTCACCGGAAAGCACAAACACTAAAAATTATTTTTAGAACGCATTCTTTAAATAAAGAAGTAAAGTGGACACTTACTTAGTGTAGGTAGGTGTGATACTGATTGATATTCTTCATGACGTATTATCTGTGAAGTAGTTGCTTCTAATTCGCTTGCCATAAAAAGTAAAGTTTCCTTTTGTAACTTCCAATAAACGATAACAACAGACAGCTCTCAGAGCTGTCTGTTTTTTCGTTTATTGAAGGCAACAAACGGAAACTTGGCTTTATTTTCTACTGATGTCATATGATTTTCTCAACAATTACTTGCTTCTTAATTGGGCCTTCCTCGCTCGCCTAATACTTTCAAGGGAGATAACATTATCTAAAGTCGATTTTGATGACGATAAAAGTCAGGGTTGTATCGGGGTAAATGCTGCTTGAAATTTTGGCATCTTGACTTTGACTTTTGTGTGTAGAGGGAAGAGGGTTAACTTTTATCAGGTTATCTTTCACTGGAGCACGCGCGGCAAAGTCGCTCCAGTCCGATGTTAATTACAGTTGAACCACAAAAATCGAAAGTTTATATTTTGAGTTGAACTGACTTTGATTTTGGAGCGTCTAATGAAAGTAAAATGCGTTTAATCGTTCAATAACAGAGAATCCTCTCCATACTGCGAATAGTCAATTTTAGTTCCAGTTTGCCGGTGCATTCCACCGTAAGCAGGTCGTCTAGTGCATCCATCTTCCACTCCGTGGGCAAGCCTGCTGTATGGAAGAGATATTTATTTATTTATTTATTTTATTTTTTTGTCGTTGTTGTTTTTGTTGTTGCTCTTGGGTAAATCATTCCGATGATTCAATTCGCGCTGATTCAGAAACTTTCGAATCGTCGAGTTGTTCTCAAAATTCGACCAAGTATCTCCTCTAGAACGTTTCCACTATCATCGGGTCTCCTGTACAGGGGACCTGATGATTGAAGACGAGTTCCGTTTCAATGATATTCAGCTTGATGTACCCAAGCAGACGAATGGCCGTTGTATACTAAGACGAGACACCACAAGGGTGGAGGATTGACGGACTGGAATCAGCGAACCGAGGTGCAGTTTTTCCTGTATTTCACGAGCGCCGAATGCGCGGATGAAATACAGGAAAACTCTACCGAGAGTCGTTGATTCCTGTCCCCCTGTACGCTACCCGAGTAGAGTTAACATGAATTAAGAAGATGGAGCCTACACTTTTTGTTGAAAAATAGCACCTTTGACACTCTAATAACTTTCTTGCTCGATAGTGTTTTGTGTCGAAGCATGCCATTCACATCATAACGTCACTCACGCTGACGCCCAATCAGAAGCGTTCTTATATGACGTTCTTACGCGTAATCCAGATTCCACGTGTGGTTTACCTTATACATTTCTCAGTGTATGTATTATGTCATGTAACGTTAAATGCACATAGTAATGGCGGTGTAAAAAATTTGAGTGAGCTCTGGCAATATTTACAGTTGTAAGAAGGTACAATATGGCGATAACATTCGATGATTAGATTCGATTCGAAATCTAGTTCTACACGAAATCTCAGATTCGCAGGGGCCTATAATTTCTTTTACTTTCATTTTTCAGAGACCAATAGAATCTGTACATGCTTCTTAAGGAATAGGTATTAATCGTTTCATACAGTTGTACGTATTATGACGTACGAAATCAAACAGCGCATTGACACTTTCTGGTCATTTGTTTTGTTACTATTTTTCGATTTTTTAAAGTTTAACCCCAATTCCTATTTTCTCCCGAATAGTGCTCAGTGATAACCATTGAGCCAAATGTTATCGCAGCTTAAAATACTAATATAATCCTGCTGTCAACACTTCTCAACTGGTTGAGTGCTAGAAGCCACTATCAGGGCTTTCAAAAATGAGGATACAAGAGCAATTCCCTTGCTCGTATTTCATATTCAATCAAACACAAGTATTATTTTGTTTATATCAATTTTTGTATTACAAATTATTGGAGAGTGCATGTGGGCTCTCTCCAATAATTTGTAACAAAACAAGTTTTGAATAACAAATTCAGACCACCAAAAATAATTTAGCCCTCAACCAGTTAATAATGTGAAAAATATCTTGTTATTTGTACTTTCCGACGTTTGACGTCCCATTTTAAACAAATGTTGAAGAAACTGAATTCCAATTGACGTTTGAACGTCAAGATAATTAAAGTCTCAAAGGGTTAACTTTGGAAAAGAAGCAACTCTAGGCATAAACCTCAGAACATTTAGCAGCTACAGACTTATGAACACGTGAATGAAATATTCCATCAAAACTTTAATAACAGTGGGATCAATGGATAATCCACTAATATTGCCGTATCATTAAGACTAAGTGTTTTTCAAAATATCGACATCTTGTTGAAACAAACAAAGAGCGCCTGTTAATCCGCCATGTTGTTGGCTCCTGTGCCACACGTGTGCGAAATGAGGAAAGCGGCACATGAGACAAATTAAGTTTTATTGTTTTGTAAAACGGCCTCACACGATGAATGGAAACAGACGCATTATTCTTACTTCTCTCAATTTCTCTCACCCACAGCACACTTAAACACACTTTACACACACACAACCTTATTCACATAACCCAATGCACACATACCCACTGTGATGTAGACACCTTTTGAGCATACATTTGAAAGGAAACGAATGTTCTCAGTTATAAGAGGAAAATATCCCAGAAGATTCTCATCCACAGCCAAACTACGAGCAGTACACAACGAGGCGGAGCAACTTTAATATCTGTAGGGAATTAATAGTCATGAATCCACACATGGATGCAACTAAAATAAGTACGGTGGGTGTGACCCTCCACCTCCTCTCCCCCTCAATCATTTTTCCAGATAGGGTAATTTTTTTTCTTATTTTTTTTTATTTAGAGCCGTAGATATCGATACGCTCCTGCAAGTTATCATACACTTTATTACCTGGCAATATTTGTTGCCAGGGGCCAATACTAAAAAACTTTTACAACTCTATTTTCCCGAATTGCATTTTCTACAAGTGAATATAAATGACAGAAATGAATCATTAGCATTTCAAAAGATGTGGCAATTTGCTAAATTGCCACATCTTTGAAAATGCTAATGGTTCATTTCAATTAATTATTTCCTTAAATAAAAAAATACAATTCTGAAAAATACAACTGTAAATGTTTTATACTATTGGCCCCGGACTTATATCACACACACAGTCTCTCATACAAACGGAGGCATGTGGTAACCGACTCAGGCTGTTGGAAGTGGGGATGCAAGCATGACCAATTTGACTCTACTACTTCATATATCTATTTATCCTCAAATAATGTCCAAAGAACCCTTCGTTTTTTTTTAGCTATAAACCCAAATGGCAGATATTTAAGGCATGCCTTGATGTTGAAGCTGAAATATTTTGTCGGTCGGAACTTTAGCCATCACACTCTGGCGAAATAAGGTATAACACCCCCTTCTCCAAGCAGGCCATCTTCGCGATTTCAAACCCTGAAGATACCTACTGATTTTGAGTAGGTGCCAGAATTATTTTATGAGTGATTACAACGGCCAAGACCGGCCACAGATATTCACAAAAAAATACCATTCAATTTTCATTATTTTTCATTTTTGTCTCAAAAACATAGTTTATGACCCCTCATTGAAACGATCCCATTGATCTCGTTCCAATGAGGGGTCATAAACTATGTTTTTGATGCAAAAAATGAAAATATTTAGTTATGCGAGAATTGTGTTTGCAATTGTCGTGGTTATGTCTCGATTTGCGGGCTGTCCGACTTTTAAAAATTCTCGATCTGCCCGCAAGCTAATTAAATATTTTCTCGGTTTGCCCGCAGCGGATAGAAAGTGTAAAATAGTTTGTTTTTAACAAGTAAACAATGCACTGCTGCCAATATTTACAATTTATTATTACCACTTTTGCGGACGTTCCTAGCACATTAACGATGTTTTACCGGGCGTTGAAACCTCGTAATGCTCAACAAGTACAAGTCATGTGACGTGTTGGGCCGTTATTGACTATAACAGCCCAACACGTCAATAACAGCCCGACACGTCTAAATATAGACAATGACGTCACATCTTCAGCCGATCAACAATATTTTTCCCAGATTTCCATTGGGATCGAAATTCAAATCGGATTTTTTTAATTTGTAAACACAATTAACACATTTGTTTCAAGTGTCTCCCTTTGTGTCACGGATAGATAATGTATCAAATATATGAAGCGATACACACAAAGTAAGTAATGACATCTTTGATGAATAAACTCTTTGCCTTAAGTTCGCATTTCGAAGATATATTTCATCATCTAACTTTCCAAATTTCGCCGTAGACTGATCAGACGATAGTCATGTTACCCGGTTTGTTTGTCAACAAATCAGACAATAGTGTCGCTGTTTTTTTCTCATTCGTAAACGCTAAACTTCATTTATTTATCTTATTTCACATATAATTTAATCGCAATGTACCCGATGTACGAAAGTGGAAATAATAGAATAACATGACTTTGTCGGGCCTTACAGTGTATTAACGGATCAACAGAAATGGTTAACAGCCCTTGAGCTTATTAGCGGCCCCCGACTTCGTCGCGGGCCGCTAATAAACTCTTGGGCTGTTAACCATTTCTGTTAACGGCTCAGCAGACATGGTTAACAGCCCTTGAGTTTATTAGCGGCCCTCGACTTCGTCGCGGGCCGCTAATAAACTCTTGGGCTTTTAACCATTTCTGTTGAGCCGTTAATACACTGTAATGCCCTTCAAAATCATGTTATTGTTATATTAATGTTTTACTTCATTAACGCGTGAAGTTAGTTTGCACTATATTCTGGAAAGCAGGCAACACAACTTGAAGGCTTCACATTCTATCGATGAGCTTCATATTATCTGCGTATTTCGTATGTATGGATTTGGTTTGTCACAATTTATGGGAGAGTGCCTACAGGCTCTCTCCCATATATTGAAACAAGTCAAAAACAAATCAACAAATTTTGACGACCGAGAATAATTTAGCACCCTGTTACTTAAAGCATGCATTTCTACACACCATTTTCATACCCTTCCGTCTCAATTTAAAATACATTCCAATGATAATCTATGTATTGATTTTTTTATGGCCTTGTGTCTGTATATTTTTAATTTAACTCTTTGAGACTTTAATTATTCTCACGTTCAAACGTCACTGGGAATTCAGTTTTCTTCAACGTTTTTCAAAATGTGACGTCAAACGTCGGAAAGTACAAATAACAAGATATTTTTTTCACATTAGTGATGATCTGGTTGAGGGCTGTATTATTTTTGGTGGTCTGAATTTGTTATTCAAAACTTGTTTTATTACAAATTATTGTAATAAAATAAATTGATACAAACAAAATATTATTTGTGTTTGACTGAATATGAAATATAAGCAAGGAAAGTGTTGGCTTTTGCTCTGATATCCTCATTTATTGAAAGCCCTGATAGTGGCTTCTAGCACTCAACCAGTTAAGAAGTCTTGACAGCAGGATTATATTAGTATTTTAAGCTGCGATAACATTTGGCTCAACGGTTGTCACTGAGCACTATTCGGGAGAAAATAGGAATTGAGGTTAAAACTTCAAAAAATTGAAAAATAGTAACAAAACAAATGACCACAAAGTATCAACGCGCTGTTTGATTTCGTACGTCATAACACGTACAAAAGTATCAAAGGGTTAATGAAACCTTTATCAATGAAGTTTCTTCGTATAGTTTATTGTACTTATTACAACTGGACTATAACAGTAATCCGTCTAAAACTTTCCTTACAAGTGCTGCTTTAACAAAAAACATGCATCACTGACTCCTCCTTAGAAAACAACAGAAACCGGCAAATCGAGATACCCCCCCCCCCCCCCCTCCCCCAAATGTCGCCTGCTTTTAATAATAATAATTATTATTTTAAAGCCTAGAATCCACACACGGTGCTCAATGGCTGTACAATAATTGCATGCATACATATACACACTTACACATACATTCTCTCACAGATACATTGATGCATGCATCTCTATTATCATTTATTGGTGCCCAACTCCACATCAGCAACCGAGGCTATATCGTGGCGATAAGCGACAGAATCTAAAAGAAAAAGGGTATTGAATTAAAACAATATAAAAAACAAAAACAAAAAACTACAACTTTACCAAAACAAGTATGTGAGTGTAACTTGATGAGTAACGAGGCGATCCTCACTGACTCAGTCACACCCACGCACCTGGTAATGTCAGTTTATGACCAAAATTAAAAGACCACTGAAGGAAGTGCCATTCGAAAAAGGTAGGTTTTAGTACCAGACTTGAATGATTCAAGTGATTTACTATTTTTTATGTCGACTGGAAGAGAATTCCAAAGCCTTGGGCCAGCAACCGCAAAGGCCCTATCACCAGCACTAATAAATTTAGATACGGGCTGAACTAGATTGAGTTGACCTGATGACCTAAGAGACCTCGGTGGTTTGTGGATGGTAAGGAGATCGGACAGGTAGGATGGTGCAGATCCCGAGATACACTTAAACACCAAAAGGACAATTTTAAATTGATTTCTGTGCTTAACGGGTAGCCAGTGTAACTCAGAGAATACTGGTGTTATATGACAGTACTTTTGAGTTCTGGTTATGACCCGTGCAGCACAATTTTGGATGTGTTGTAGCTTTTCAAGAATAGATGTTTTAGAGCCAATCAGAAAAGAGTTGCAGTAGTCGAGGCGACTGGTAACAAAGGCGTGGACAAGCTGTTGTGACGTCTGCGTATCAATGAAGGATCGAATTTTGCTAATATTTCTAAGATGAAAAAATGCACTGCGAGAGACATGTTTGATAGGTTCATCAGCGGCCAAATTTTCATCCATGAAATAACCTAAGTTTCGAACACAGCTACTGGGTTTTTATCGCGGAACCTCCAATACTGAGGGATAGTTTTTCGTGTTAGGTAAACGGATAATGCCAATCAAAACATGTTTTAACTGCAATTAAAATACCCAAACTGGCAGTGATATTGATCTAACAGTATTGCCTAATGAACGTCATTTCCGGGGATATATTTTGTTATATCTATCGTGACAATGGATATCGAAATATTTTGTCAGACATTTCGCGCTATATTACAAGGAAGCATGTAATGATACTTGATAGTGCCTAATTATAAAAAGTTTATTGTAACAAAGTTTCTCTTCTATTGCTTCAAACATAAGATGCTTAATTAACATACAGGAAATCTAAATCTGTTATGTACCCTTCCCTTGGGATATGTTTTCCTATTGCGTTGCCGGCCAGAAAGAGTATTATCTTCAAGTCACTAGTGTCGAACATTGGGTGTGTGATGTAACTGGGTGGTATATCGTATGCGCCGATGTACTGTACCGATGGTATCTCAAAATACCGAAACTTCGATAATGAAAAATTCCGGCCATCAGTTAGAATAGACTACAGAGCAAACATGAATGACAAGACGAGTGTGTGGACTACTTACTTCTAACGTATTGACAGAAAAGTATGTAGATTCATGTTCTGAAGTTCTAAAAACGAAGAGTGTAAGTGCACTAGGGACCTGCGAATTGGAGCTGATACGGTTAACCGATTAATCGATTAACCAATGAGCAACGTCTTGACCGATCAAAAAAGTAATTGATCGGTTAACCGTTACTTTTGAACTACCGTATTATATGGGTTAACAAAGGAACAAACTTGTTCCAAAACAGGCAAACATTGTCACACTGGATCACATCAATTATATGAGGCAGAGTAAGCATGCCAGTTACGTGCTGACATACTTGTTCACTTACATGATCATTATACTGTATCAGTAGCTGGAAATGGTCATTCTTAACCCTTCACCAACAGACGATACTTGCCCAAGAAATTCTTGAATTACTAAAGATTGTCTATCTTTGTCTCAAAAACATAGCTCATGACCCCTCATTGGAACGAGCTCAACGAGCTCGTTCCAATGAGGGGTCATATGCTATGTTTTGAGACACAAATTGAAAACATAATAAAATTTGAATGGACTTTTTTGTATGGCGCTAGCCGGTTTTGTCCGTTACGTTGAGTAAAGTTGTTTTAATTATATAAATCATCAACGGTACAGCAATTATTCAGCTACCTATTAGGGCAAGTGATTAATCGGTTAACCAAGGTTAATCCATGTGATTAATCGATCAAGAAAATCCTTTAAGCGTTTCAGCTCTACAGCGAATCTCACATTTCGAGTCGAATTGAATCTAAAATCGATTCTCACCGCTTTTCATGTTGCAGTTATTGCATATTTTTACAACTGTGGAATATAAAAAAAATTGTCAAACTCAAATCAATACACAGAACGTCACGACGTGTGAATGCCTTCGTCAATACGGCACGAGTGCCAGCACGGAAGGATAGAACGAGAGGCGTACCCTTCCGCGATGGCATGAGTGCCGTATTGACGAAAGCATTCACACATCGTGGTGTTCTGTGTTAATTACACGCCTCTATGACACAGAATACATTCATTTAAAAATTCGATCTTATTTGTAAAATTTGAAAGTTCTGACGTCTGCTTGAAATAAAAACAAAAACAAAACTCAGGAGTGATTGGCAAATACGTTTGACAGATCGATACGTAAATAGAAAAATATACATAAAAATTGGGTACAGATAGGTTATTTCTACGTATTTTTCAGGAATTAGCTGCCGTTATCTGAGAGATATTCGCTTCAAAGTCATAACTTGAGTGTTATAAAAAATCAGTCCTTATTTACAAAATAAGTTTATTTTCGTTCATTTCAATGGATTTGAACACAAAAGTTTTCTTATTGAGAATCCATTTATCGGCCGTTACCGCAGCTTCCGAATTGATCTGGGTCAGAATGAGATGTTTCGACTATCAGTAGTAGGAGATGTTGAGATCGGAGCCCATTGGGGGATCTCATGGGGGATCTCATATGTGACGTCATAGTCACGTGACCTGGTGGCGCCATGCTTGGTTGTCATGGTAACCCGCATGAACGGCCATCCTGTGACGTCATCCACATAGTGATACGTGGTCCTAGTGCGCATGCGCAGCGCGTGTTGTTAGGGTGATACGTTTTTCCGTAGGCCATTTTGTATACTGGAGACCGCCATCTTGGTTTCTATGATTCGTTACCCAATTTTCTGCAATGAGGCGGGGACATGTTCGGAGGGTGTGTTCCTTTGTACAAGATTAATTTCCTGATTCGTAGAATTACCCAAATAAACCCGACAATCTCTCCAAATCACCAAAACGACTTTATTTACCACGGATTCCCCATTTTATCGGCTTAGCACGTAGTGTTATAGTACCGAGGTGCAGAGGGGGTAACGTTCGATTGAATAGGAGTAATTGTCTGCCTTGATACTTCGCAGAATTACCACAAACAACCCGACAAGTTGTACTATTTCGAATTCTTTCAGAATCCTTTTTAGGACCGCCATACCGTAGATTTTAATAGTAGCACATAGTGTTGTGATACCGAGGGACCCTGGGGTGAGTTCGATTGAATTAGAGTAACTTTTCTGGTTCCTATTTCCCCCAGAATCCTTTTTAGGACCCCATACCATGGTACCGAGAAGCCCCAGATACCGAGAAGCCCCCCCCCCCTAATAGGTCTAATATAGTCTTACCAACGGCTTCCATCTTATCTCCAAAGGTTCAAGGCCACTACTTGTTTATGGTCTGTCTGACCTATCATTAGCTTCTACGGCAGTCTTGTTCCATTGCGGCCTTGTACCAGTACTATTGACTAAACTATCATCCATTAATATTGACTTGTATCACTATTTCCTAGCATTACCTATCTCTGTGTCGACTGTACCCTCGATCAGATTGCTTCATTTCCCCTGTATTCATATAAACGGGCTATATAAGGCATTCCGTAATTGAGATTCCTAGCCGATTCCGTAAAGTTGGATTCCGTGATTTGATAACACCCAATTCAACCACTACTACAAGACTCTGAACAGATACAACTGACAACCAGCCACTACAAAACAACAACGAAGATCCAACACAACCAAGATCGAAGTGAACAGAAAACAACAAAGTGATCGAAGACCGAACTGATCTGATCAAACACAATCAAGATCGAAGTGAACAGAACAAAGTGAAGAAAATTGAACTGACCCAATGAAGTTGTCGAAGTGAATTGATCATAACAAAGTGAACACAGTTTTGAACTATAACCCTTAAATATAAAGCAATGTTAACCCTTTGAACTGTTTCAATGAACTCTAACCCTTATGAAAATACAACACGGTGTGAATCCCTTTGAATTGTTTGAATGAACTTTTTGTATAAGATATATATAATTAAGACCCTTGAACCGAACAAAACGAAGATCCAACACAACCAAGATCGAAGTGAACATAGCAAAACAAAGTGAACGAAGATCGAACTGATCTGATCGAACACAATCAAGATCGAAGTGAACAGAACATAACAAGCTTTATCACACTGTTTGAAATGAATTATAACCCTGATGAAAATATAAAGCAGTGGTAACCCTCTTGAACTCAACATCGTTTTGAACACAATTTTTAAACTATAACCCTAATGAAAATATAACGCAGTGTTAAGCCCAATTGAAAATATATAACCCTAATGAAAATATAACGCAGTGTTAAGCCCTATTTTGACCTGAATGAAATTCTGAACCCCAAGCATTAAAACTATTTTTTTAATGGGGAAGGGAAATACCCTCGAGTGTTAAAATGTTAAAACCCAGAATCCAACTTTACGGAATCGGTTAGGAATCCCAATTACGGAATTCCTTATATAGCCTGCCTCTATGTATACTGGGGAAATGAAGCAATCAGATTGAACATTTCGAAGGCCCGAGCGAAGGTATAGCTAGGGAGTAGTATTACAAGTCAATATTAATGGTTTAGACATGGGACAGAATAATAACACTACCCAAAAGTACTGGTACAAGGCCGCAATGACACAAGACTGCTGTAGAAGCTAATGATAGGATAGATAGTAGACAAGTAGTGGCCTTGGAGCTTTGGAGTTAAGATGGAAGCCGTTGGTAAGACTACCTGTATAGGAGCTGTATAGGAGCTGGGTCATAGGTATCCTTAAATACCGAAATGAGGCTAAGAGGTATAGTAGATTAGACCTCACTGAGGGATTTTTTCATGGCCCTCATGGCCTCAAGCGAAATGAGGCTAAGAGGGATAGTAAATTAAACCTCATTGAGGGTTTTCTCTCAAGGCCATCATGGCCTCAAACGAAATGAGGCTAAGAGGGATAGTAAATTAGATTTCATTGAGGGCTTTTCTCATGAGCCCCATGGCCCCATACGACAAAAACGGGATTCTCCAGAAGGTATCCTCGATGGTATCCTCAAATAATACAATACCAGGTCAAAGGTATCCTCAAATACTGAAATGAGGCTAAGAGTCGTATGTGCGAGTCACTCGAACGAGCAATTGCTCGATAGCTCATTTGCTCGATGGGGTTCGAGTCATTCGAGCAATGACTTATCAGTAACTGCTCGATAGATTCTTGGTTTTAGGAATCACTTAGGCTTTTCATTATACACAAGGGAGACAATTATGAATACAGGTTACGGAACATCAAGCACTGATGATTATAAGACTTGGACGAGGGAACCAGAGATAGTGTGGACTATATAAACTTCTAGGGTCAGAGTAGCATCTGTAATAGGCAGAAAAAATGGGATTCTGGGGAAATCCGAACCAGAAAAACACTACTCTTGTTCAATCGAACTTACCCCTGGGGGGGGGGGGGGGCTTCTCGGTACCTGGGGGCCTCTCGGTACCATGGTATGGCGGTCCTAAAAGGATTCTGGGAGAAATCTGAACCAGAAAAATTACTCTAATTCAATCGAACTCACCCCAGGGTCGCTCGGTATCATACCACTACGTGCTAATATTAACATCTACGGTATGGCCGTCCGAAAAGGGATTCTGAAAGAATTAGAAATAGTACAACTTGTCGGGTTGTTTGTGGTAATTCTGCGAAGTATCCAAGCCAGAAAATTACTCCTATTCAATCGAACTTACATCCTGTGCCCCCCGGTACTATAGGACTACGTGCTAAGCCGATAAAATGGGGAATCGTAACGTAGTAAATAAAGTCGTTTTTGGTGATTTGGAGAGATTGTCTGGTTTATTTGGGTAATTCTACGAATCGGGAAATTATTCTTGTATAAAGGAACGCACCTTCCGAACATTCCCCGCCCCACTTCATAAAATTGGGTAACGTAGCAACCACGTGCTATCATAGAAACCAAGATGGCGGTCTCCAGTATACAAAATGGCCGACGGAAACACGTATCGCCCTAAAAATTGCAAATCTAATCAGTAATAAAATTAAGTTCACACAAAAATTATAAAATGTTACAGCTTAGTTACAAATCGCCCCTGTGTGCAGCAATGTGTCATCTGCAATGCTTTAGCATTGCAGATGACACCTTGCTGCACTCAGCGGACGAAATAAAGATATAATGCAGTCAGTAGTTCTCGCCTTTGTCCTTTCTGTGAAGGAATACCTCCCGCTTCAAGATGAATCAAGAAACCACCGGGGCGCGGTGGTTCAGTGGTTACGATATTGAGCTTCAAACCGAAAGGCCCATTGTTTGATTCCCACCAACTGCGTAGTGTATTTGGGCAAGGCACTTCATCCCGATTGCCCACGTTGGGGCGCGGTGGCCTGTGTACTAAGGCATACTGCACGTCGATGGTGCACTTGTCTTCAACCAATACTAGCCCTGATTGTGTGGAGTTAGTATATTGGGGAGTCTGGCAGTTTCTCGACGCTGATCGGTGGTTCCCTCCGGGTACTCCGGCTTCCTCCGCCCGAAAAATTGTCCTACACGAGGTGACTAGCTGTCGAAAGTGTCGCTAAACCCCGATTAATAAACAATAAATAAATCAAGAAACCACACCTTAACGGTAGTTTGAGAGCAGTCCTCTGTGACATCTTTGTTATGTCACATTATTTATAAGATAACTGCACGTTAATCACGTTAAAATTAAAAGGATAGACCTAAAGTTTGGTAATGTACGCATGTTTACTAGCATTTATAATCTAAAATGCAAACACTACGATAACTACATTTATGCTACCCAATTGAATCACGATGCATGGATGATAAAACAAAAACACCATTGTCAAAGGTGAACAGTGTCCAGATTATGAAAGCAACTATAACACGTTGTCTTGAGCGAAGTGGGGGTACCTTGCTTACTCTTGGCTGTATTTCCTTTTTCATGGTATGCAAGCTACTTGAATTACCTGGTACAATAATAGACTTGGTGTTCAAGTGACGTTACATACTGGCTCCATTGTCTTTTCGGTGTATGCAAATAACTTGAAATACCTGATCGAACAATAGTCTAGATGTTCATGGGATATCTACAGCTCGATTGATAACTATTACAGAGCAATCAGTAAGTGTTAAATAATAGTTACCAATTGAGCTGGAGGTATTTCATGTATTTTATCTAACAATCATATAGATTTGGGCCTGAAAACCTCGAGAAACGTTACGAATCACATGAAGTGTTCCGATTCCGTATCATATAGACGACTCGTTCTGATTCCGTATCATACTGAGGACTCGTTTCCGGTAACGCGAAGGCCTATCATAGCAGGCGCATGAATACATTCTATGTGCGTTTCAGTGATCGACTCAGCTGATCGCTTACAAAACAAAGCAAAATTCCTTACAGTTAGCTGCGGAACTATTAATAGCCAATACACCCACAATAAACACTGATTAAACGAAATAAAAACAAACCTTTATTAGTTAAATAGTCGGAATTCAAGCGGATCATCATAGGAAGTGACACTGAGAGTGAATAATCTGACAACACAACTTTGAAGATTTCCATGACATCGTTATTCATTTATTGTTAGAGTGCACAACAATACAGTTCCATAACATATGCTTTTTTAAAAACATTTCTCGGCCAACATTATGTCCCAAAACAGTATTAAGAATTTAAGATTTAATCTGTTTATGTGACAGAATTGTTAGATAAATGAATTATCATGATAATGTTCATGTCCTGTGATTTGCATCAGATTCTCGGTCGTGTCCAAAAATGGGATCACAACTCGCCGGCAAAGCCGGCTCGTTGAGACCCCATTCTGGACATCGCCTTGAATCTGATACAAATCACAGGACATGCACATAATCATGACAATCTGTATTGAACAACCTGCCCCGTGTGCTGAGTGTTCTATGCGGGAGGATGTTAAAGCACGGGACAGGTTGTTCAAATTCATGAAATACCGACAGCCAGGTTAGAAACTTACAGACATCTTTTTCTGTTCACTCAACACAACGCACACACTCGGATATATTCACTGGACCAGAGGTATTTAAGTGACGTCACTTGAAAACTTACTCTTGTTCTATCGGGTATTTAGGAGATTTCCGACCATGTAAGCCTTGTATTGGTTAATTTGGGTGAAGACTTTTCACGCGAATCCTACCAGAGGTGCAGCTAGAATCATGGATTCTCCTTGGCTTTGTTGGGCGAATGTTTGCGTGAATGGATTCTCGGATTCTCGTCGATATATAAGCCCTGTTACTTCAATGAATGAAAGTTGCAAGATTCTATCCCATTTTCATCCGTGGGAGTATAACGAAGCACTCCTCTGTTCTTGTGTGTTCACGTCACGTTTTTAAAATCACTCATCGAATTAGAAGGCCTGGGATTTCAAGCAGCATTTTGATTGATCACAGAGTTCATTCTCTTGTCACTTGCAAGGGTTTGTTTTATAGAAGACATGTCATTTCGTGCTTTCCATCTTTGCGATCATACTGCGCATCTGATATCTGTCCTGAAGTAATTTTCGTCCTCCAAGGTTGTTTACAAAGAAAAATCAACACTTTGCTTTTTCTGTTTTTAATAACATGGTATGTTCTTTGGATTCTTTGTTAAGTCGGTTTCGTTTTCTTATTATAGCATCAGCGTCGATATTTTTGCGACTAAAAGGAGTTGAAAATTTCTATTCTTAGCTGTTCTTAGATAAATATTTTAAAATTTGTCGTTTCGAAATATGTTTTTATCGAGAAAGATTTCGTTGCTGCAGAAACCAAAAAGGCAACACCCGTTGGTACAATAGGTATAACAGAACTATATATTTTCCAAAAGGCGACCATTATAACGTTCGCGTGAAAAAATATGATCGCATCATTTTAATTTGGACATTTAAACACCTTTGTCAAATATAGCCCTTCGGGCAACTTTTCTGTCCTCAAAACTTGTCATGCAACAGATAAGAGAAAAAAATTAACAGGAAGGAAGCTACCGGTCCTGGACACATTTGTTTCGGGGAATTCCCATCCAAAAACACACCAATAGTTAATTGTATTTTTAAGCCCCAAAATTCATCAAATCACCACCCCATTTTCTCTGGAATATTCAGTAATGATCCAAGATTCCAGTACAATGCTTCAAAGGGTTTTTAAAACAATATTTTTTCAAGGCTGCTCAATTTCGGAGATTGCATCATTTCGTAGTGCAACTTTTCAAAGCGGGTGACCCCAATTCACATATTTAGTATTTATTATGTCACCTCTTGCGCTCAACCAATCAGGGTCGATAAATGGTGACGGCCTATGAAGCCATATCAGGTCGATATGACGTCATCGGTGACACCATATGAAATCAATATTAGTAGTATGTCATGTACCCCTTCACCTCATATTAGCCGGATCCTATATTACGTCATAGTCACGTGACCCAATGGCGCCATGTTGTGTTGTCATGGTAACCCGCGTGAACGGCCATGTTATGACGTCATCCCCATAGTAATACGTATATCAGTGCGCATGTGCAGCGCGTGTTGTTAGGGTGATACGTGTTTCCGTCGTCCCTTTTGTATACTGGAGGCCGCCATCTTAGTTTCTATAGTAGTACGTGGTTGCTATGTGACCTTAAACCTTCTTATAGCACAGGGGTATGTTCGGAGGGTGTGTTCCTTTGTACAAGAGTAATTTCCCGTTTCGTATAATTACCACAAACAACCCGACAAGTTGTACTATTTCGAATTCTTTCAGAATTCTCTGCTTCTATCCATCTATCTATGCAATAGTTTTCGTCTACCTGACCATGTTCCTTTGTCCTGGAGTATATTCCAGTAGAGTAGAAGAGCCTATCAGCTGGAACAGCTTTGCTTATTATTACTATATTTAGCTGTTCTGGTCTGTTCTTGTTAGTTTTGACCCTATTCCGAATACTATTGTTGTTTCATTTAGCTAGATCACCCAATCACTTCAATTTTCCTTGCTTCATCCCTCGTAATCTCTATGCAGAGTTATCCCCCCTATTACAACGAAGTTCTATCCGATTCTCATCACCTCTATATCCAATGGCCACGTCCCATGGAATCGATTTTTGTGAAACGTCTCTGGTTATGGAATCCCTTTTGAGTCGTATGAGGCCATGGAGTCTATGAGAAAATCCCTCAATGAGGTCTAATTTGCTATCCCTCTTAACCTCATTTCGTTTGAAGTCATGGGGGCCATGAGAAAAGACCTCAATGAGGCCTAATTTACTATCCCTCTTAGCCTCATTTGAGTATTTGTGGATATCTATGGCCTGGTATTGTATTATTTGAGGATACCTATCGAGGATACTTTCTGGAGAATCCCTTTTTGTTGTATGAGGCCATGGGTTACTATGAAAAATCCATTGCATTATAACTGTTTTGTTCTAAAAATTGTTTTATTTATTTCCAAAACTCCACTGTGGTTTGCTTTTCCGGGTGGCCGATGTAATCGTCCTTGACATTCGATTGTTGTGAGAATTCCAGATGCAAACCAACCCAACGAGAAAATACATTACCCGGTCGATTAATTAAAGGGACATACTGGATTTTATCCGTCGACAAAATACATACATTACGGGGCTTTTAGTTGTCGGATATTATAAGTTACGAGGTGTTTAGTGGTCGGATATGGTGTCATGTGAGGCGAAGTGAGATCAATATTAGGTGAGGCGTTAGCCGAGCCTAATATTGATCTCACCGAGCCTCACATGACACCATATTCGGCCACTACACGTCTCGTAACGTACTTATTATGTCAGCGGACAAAATCCAGTATGTCCCTTTAATTAATCGGCCCGGTAATTTATTTTCTCGTTGGGTTGATATACATCTGGAATTCTCACAACAATCGAATGTCAGGGGCGATCACACCGGCCATCCGGAAAAGCAAACAATGGTGGAGTTATCGAAATGAATAAAACAATTTTTGGAACAAAACAAGTATAATTCCTTTTGTTCAAGTGAGTTTAATGAAACTTTAATCACAATCAATGGACCATTCAGAACGTTTGCTGTAAGACTGCCATTTTTGAGACGAGGCGGTTGCATTTTATTTCTAAAAACAGTATGGTGGACACACACTTAATATTGATTTCATATGGGGTAACCGATGACGTCACTTCACCCCAATTGCCCACGTGGGGGCACGGTGACGTTGTGTACTAAGGCGTACTGCACGTCGATGGTGCACCTGTCTTCAACCAATGCTAACCCTGCTTGTGTGGAGTTGGTATGTTGGGGAGCTGACAGTTGCTCGGTGGTTCTCTCCGGGTACTCCGGCGTCCTCCACCCGTAAAACTGTCACGGTCATGGTTAGCCATTGTGCAGAAATATGTGACCTTAAACACCAATAAATAAATCAATAATACCGATGACGTCATCATCGATCTGCCACCATTTATCCACGCTGATTGGTTGATCCCAAGAGCTGACATAATAAGTAATCATCGACCTGATATGGCTTCATAGGCCGCCACGCTGATTAGTTGATCCCAAGAGCTGACATAAGGTGTCATGTGAGGCTGGGTGAGATCAATATTAGGCTCGGCATAACGCCTCGCCTAATATCATGGATCTCACTTCGCCTCACATGACACTATATCCAACCACTAAACATTCACATATCAAGAAGAGTTGATCGTGGACGTCGAAAATCGGTAACCACATGCGTCACTTGCGCCTAAGCGTTTTTCAGAAATAGAGAGAGAGAGAGAGAGAGAGAGAGAGAGAGAGAGAGATTTGGCCAACATTATCTTTACCGATCCGACATTTCGATCTAATTGGTAATTAGGGTAATTAGTAGAAGGGGGTGCACCTACAATTCACTCTTAAGATCTGAACGAAGATTCCCTCGTGTGACTAGTCTCTTTGTGTGGCCCAATGTTTCGGCGCGGTTGGGACATTTTTTAAGCATGAAGACAAAAATATGCAAATTTATTATATGTCAGCCTGAGAATTATCGCAAATTATCTAAAAGATATTTTTCGATATCCATCGACTCGATGGATATCGAGAAAAATCCCTCACCCTCAGTAGCTTCCTAAGTGATGTCACGCTTCGGCGCAAGGGCTCGTGAAAAATAAAACTTTCAGGTCCACACTCATGGAATAAATCCCGATATTCACTAAAACAGCGTAGATATCCTCTAGTTTTCCCAATTGCATAGAGGTCAAAAAGGCACCTAGATCACCACTCATACATACTAGTGTGTGGGTTCCCTTTTATGAGCGTGCACCCCCCCCCCCTCCCCTGTTTAAAATGCTTCTCACGCCCCCAGCAGTTATTAATGTAATATAAACAACCGTTAGATGACTTGAAAACACTAACGAAATGAGGACCAAAGAGGAAACAGGCCTGTAGCCAGGGTTTTATACAGGGAGGGAACTGGCCAGTTGGGTTTTTTGTGGGTGGTGGGGGGGGGGGGGTTGGTGGGGGGGGGGAGTTTACATTATATTTGGAAGACCGTTATAGGCAGGGGTAACGGACGGAGGTCCTCGATAGGACTCGCAACCTCTCCTCCTCGAGAAAATTTTTCAAAAACCAGAGCTCTAAGAACGAATGTGAGGCATTTGTATCGTGAGTAGGGCTGAAACGGTTGGCTCATTTACACAACCGACTAGCCGAGAGCTATAACCGGATAATATCCGGTTAACCGTAGCCATTATTTCACCGAATCTGGGATAAAAACTATAGGAATTGGAAAGCAGTATCCCCAGAAACTATTCCGTAATGTATGTACAAACGAACGTTGTCGAGTACTCGACAACGTTCGTTTGTGTACATACTACGGAATAGTTTCTGCTGTTAATCAGTACTCACGGAAATTGCCAATCATTAACGAAGTCTTGAACGCCATATATTTCTCAATATATACAGCGCTGCTTAGAGGTGTAATCTATCCCGAAGGAGAAGCGGCAGATTTAGTACGTTTTAACCGTGGAATGATGATCACTATCGATATTTCGGATAACCGGTTGACTTTTTTTTTAATCGATTCGGTAGGTATCCGGTTAACCATTTCAGTACTAATCGTGAGCGCCCTATACTAGAGACCATTTTAGGGCTCTATATTAAGTAAAAGTTGCATTGGGCCAATGTTTGGATGGGTAGTCCCCCCCCCCCCCCCCCCCCTCTGCCAGGCACCGCCATTGCTACGCCATTCAGTGGAAATCAGCAGCAACAAGCAGTAATCCAAGAACTACTGGTAATGTAATCACACCCAGCAATGACAAAACGGTACCGTAATAACCATCATTGGTCCACGAACAACCAATAAACCGATGACAATTATAAAATAGCAACTATTAATTAAATAAAGTGAAAAGAAAACTTGAAAAAAATATTCCAAGAACACATAGTAGTGTAGGCACGAAGCAATGCAAAACGTTAAAGTAATAACAGTCTGTCATCCATTTAACAACAACCAACCTTAAAACAATAAATTATGAAATATCAAAAAGTCATCCAATAGTTATTGGTAATAACATAGTAAACAGTAATTCAATAACAACGGTGACGCCGTGATAGGGCGGTGGAAGCTAATTGAAAGTCTTTGTCGCTGTGGGATAGGGGGAGGGGGCACACATATTCCCGCCGCACCTACCTACTTCGGTTCTGTCCTGTTCAAGACAATTCATCCACAGAAATCCCGTTTCTTTGATTTTCAGGCCTTGACGATCATGAAAGAAGTGTTTACAGCACGATTTCTGGGCATATTCAACGTTACGCGCTAAGATACAGCATTGAGAAATGTTATGGATACATCGCACGTGAAACCAAAGCATCCCATTGGACGTTAAACGCCTGAATGACGTTAAAACGTTAATGGATTGCTTCGACACAAAACAGTTTCAAACAAGAATGTCATAGAGCCCTATTTAGCTTACTCAAAAACAAAGGAAGCGCAAAGTATGTTTACGAGATTACGGATTAGTAATCATAATTTGGAAATTGAAAAGAGGGAGACACGCACAGCCGCCAGTACCTCCAGAAAATAGGATTTGCAATGCTTCTGATGTTTGTAAGGACGCCGGCGATGTGGAATCCGAGATGCATTTTGTCATGGACTGCGCGGCCTATACAAACATCAGAAGACGGTTGTCAGGAACAAAGCAGACTTCTCAAATGCATGCAAACAAGATCGATTTGAATTTATTATGAAAAGTAATACGCCCTCATTATGTCATTCCATCTGCAACATAATCCTGTTGTTCTTCGGGAAAAGAGAAACAATAATTGCAAAATCGTAGGTCATTAAACTGACCAAGGGTTTTGACTTTATATTCTTATATGTATGATAAATTAGCCTTATTTACTATACAAAAATAGCTGTTTCGTTTGTTATTTGTTTATAATAATCATATTATATCTCTATTAACTCTGTGTGCAATCGGCCTCTCTGTAGGTGTTATTTTGCTTGAATAAACTATTACTATTACCACAGAGGGTGATTATTTTTCTTTAAAAACACTACTTTTATTCTCTTAATTCAGCTTTAATCGTGGTGTAACTACAGAACACAACTCGGGGAGAGTAAGTGGGGCAGGAATCGATGATTCTTGGTAGAGTTTTTCCAGTATTTCACGCGCGCCTTTGGTGCGCGTGAAATACAGAAAACACTCCTTCCCTGGCGTTGATTCCAATTCCACTTACTCTATCCGTGTTGTCGTCTGTCTTAGTATGCATCGGTGGTGTGGGGGAGTGAACATCAATAAATGCACTATGCCTTACAAACAGCTGATGTCCTTCTCTCGGGTTACGTCATGTATTATAATCTTGAGCAAGAAAATGTGCGAAGAACCGTTTGTCACTTTTTCGCCACCTAAGAAATGTTCCTAACTTTTCTAACTGCATGCAAGTTAGACATTATTATAGAGTATTTTGTAGGTTCGCCCTACGCTCGTCGAGTTCGAATCTGCTGTCTTTCAAACCGGGAAGTCTTGTTAGTGCGGGTGACCGAGCATTCTCTGTCGCAAGCCCATCTCTTTTGGAATAGACTTCCGGAACATCTGAAGGTGCCACAGACACCTGAATTGTTTAAAAATGCACTCAAAACTTACCTTTTTACCCGCACTTTTGTAAAGCATTGAAGAGTTACCGTCATTATTTGTGTGTGTGTGTGTGTGTGTGTGTTTTCAAATGACACATTCATGTTTTAGAGGAATTTTGAATGTTGGTTTCTGATCCCCCGCCGGGATTCGAACCCTCGGCAACACCGCCTGGCAATCATGAGTCCAGCGTCTAAACCACTAGACCATTGCACACCGTCAAAAACGATGGCTGGAATCTAGCTTTTTAGATGAATTCCTCATGATTACTTGGTTCATCTTCCTTTCGGCAGCAGCATGAAAGTGTGGAACGCGCTGGCTACAGTACGACGAAAGTGCTGTGGATGTCCTCAGACGAAGACTGGCACGGGCTTGTGTGTGTTTTTTCAAATGACACAATCATGTTTTAGAGGAATTTTGAATGTTAGTTTCTGATCCCCCGCCGGGATTCGAACCCTCGGCAACACCGCCTGGCAATCATGAGTCCAGCGTCTAAACCACAAGACCATTGCACACCGTCAAAAACGATGGCTGGAATCTAGCTTTTTAGATGAAGTCCTCATGATTACTTGGTTCATCTTCCTTTCGGCAGCAGCATGAAAGTGTGGAACGCGCTGGCTACAGTACGACGAAAGTGCTGTGGATGGCCTCAGACGAAGACTGGCACGGGCTTGTGTGTGTTTTTTCAAATGACACAATCATGTTTTAGAGGAATTTTGAATGTTGGTTTCTGATCCCCCGCCGGGATTCGAACCCTCGGCAACACCGCCTGGCAATCATGAGTCCAGCGTCTAAACCACTAGACCATTGCACACCGTCAAAAACGATGGCTGGAATCTAGCTTTTTAGTTGAAGTCCTCATGATTACTTGGTTCATCTTCCTTTCGGCAGCAGCATGAAAGTGTGGAACGCGCTGGCTACAGTACGACGAAAGTGCTGTGGATGGCCTCAGACGAAGACTGGCACGGGCTTGTGTGTGTTTTTTTCAAATGACACAATCATGTTTTAGAGGAATTTTGAATGTTGGTTTCTGATCCCCCGCCGGGATTCGAACCCTCGGCAACACCGCCTGGCAATCATGAGTCCAGCGTCTAAACCACTAGACCATTGCACACCGTCAAAAACGATGGCTGGAATCTAGCTTTTTAGATGAAGTCCTCATGATTACTTGGTTCATCTTCCTTTCGGCAGCAGCATGAAAGTGTGGAACGCGCTGGCTACAGTACGACGAAAGTGCTGTGGATGGCCTCAGACGAAGACTGGCACGGGCTTGTGTGTGTTTTTTTCAAATGACACAATCATGTTTTAGAGGAATTTTGAATGTTGGTTTCTGATCCCCCGCCGGGATTCGAACCCTCGGCAACACCGCCTGGCAATCATGAGTCCAGCGTCTAAACCACTAGACCATTGCACACCGTCAAAAACGATGGCTGGAATCTAGCTTTTTAGATGAAGTCCTCATGATTACTTGGTTCATCTTCCTTTCGGCAGCAGCATGAAAGTGTGGAACGCGCTGGCTACAGTACGACGAAAGTGCTGTGGATGGCCTCAGACGAAGACTGGCACGAGCTTGTGTGTCTTTTTTCAAATGACACAATCATGTTTTAGAGGAATTTTGAATGTTGGTTTCTGATCCCCGCCGGGATTCGAACCCTCGGCAACACCGCCTGGCAATCATGAGTCCAGCGTCTAAACCACTAGACCATTGCACACCGTCAAAAACGATGGCTGGAATCTAGCTTTTTAGATGAAGTCCTCATGATTACTTGGTTCATCTTCCTTTCGGCAGCAGCATGAAAGTGTGGAACGCGCTGGCTACAGTACGACGAAAGTGCTGTGGATGTCCTCAGACGAAGACTGGCACGGGCTTGTGTGTGTTTTTTCAAATGACACAATCATGTTTTAGAGGAATTTTGAATGTTGGTTTCTGATCCTCCGCCGTGTGTGTGTGTGTGTGTGTGTGTGAAGCCTGAGAGCGCAGTTATGCGGATTCATGGCTCTAAACTGTATTATTATTATTTATTATTATTTATTTATTATTGTTTTTATTTTTTTCTTTTTGTTTTGATTTGTTTTTTTGGCATTTAAAATTTTAGTACTAATATCTTCCAATGGCTGTGATCTTATATGCGAGTCCATTGCAGTAGACATACTGGAGTGTTAATTATAAAGAAACATCATGGAACACCATGTGTTGTCCAAAAATGCCCAAAAGCTTGGTATATCGGGTTATTTGGGGCCAATACTAAGACAGTCCCGTGTTACTTTTCTTTTAGGGGCTGACAAAACCCGTCGCCTTCAGGGGGACCTCAGCAGCCTAGGACCCAACCGCGATTTGGGACGAAGTCTCACGCCCTAGGGAGTGTGGTTTTTACGATTCCCTCCCTAACATACGTTGCCGCTTAATCTATAACAATAAATGTATCGGGTGCGAACATTCCTAGAATATTTTCAAAAATAATCAATGTGAGAAATTAGATTGATTCAAGTAATAACTGAGAATTACATGATGTAATGTTCGTCGCAATCCGATTTAATGATCAGAAACTGAAAAAATATGTTCCTTCAGCAGATATGGAGAAAAATAACTGCATATATTGATAACATTATGAATATAATGACGGAATGCACCGAATCACCTCAATGATAGCTTCAATTATTCTGTTGACATGGTAAATTTATATTGCTATTAGACAACCCACGTGCTTCCATAACAACAGCGGGAGACGGCGATAACCAATGAGAATTTGTCAATGACGGTGTTTATCGGGAGAGCACGTTCTACATTGCTAAGGCAGATAACGGTGACATGGAACAATTAACTCTGCATCCTAATCAAGTGCTTGTAGATATCGAATTAAGTTTGTTCCTGCCACTCGGAACACAGAACAGAGGTGTGAAACATCGGGAATCGGCGATAATCTCGTCTCCTTTTACCGAACTCTCAACGCAGCTCCTCGACTTAAAATTTTACCGCTATGATAACAGGGATTTCTGCTTACTAATGTTTTTTAGAAAGACGATGGGAGAAACTCGTGTTGCAACCTTCAAACCTGGTTCTGCTCTAATGGAACGTGCCTATGGGTAGACTCTATTTGGAGATAATTTTCTGAAACAGTTTCTCTTGGAGTACTGTCGAAAACATACAGTATCCACAGAGTGATTAGTTACTTGACCACCCTGTACCCCCTCTCTGTCCTAATATCCCTGTCTGCAGACAGCTCGTGTCTAATGTTGCGGAGTGCCTATAGATCTACGATCGTAGGCTAGGACTAGTTGTTGTTTAACTGATAGAAGCGCGAGGTCCCACCAGCCCGTGGCGTTTTGGATTTTTCTTACAGACGAACCTTGGACGCAGGTTCCAATGAACAGACAATGTTCAGTTTTCCGTAAATTCACGAATCTTGTCGTGCATTAACCCTTTACCTAGCATGAAAAGCAGACGACACTTGCAAACAAAAAATTCTTGAATAACTATTTTTTGTCTCAAAAACATAGGTTATGACCCCTCTTTAAAACGAGCTCAACGAGCTCGTTCCAAAAAGGGGTCATAGCCCTTGAGACAAAAAATGAAAAAAATAATGAAAATCAATTGGCGATTTTTGTGAATAGCGCTGGCCGGTTTTGAACGTTACGCTGGGTAAAGGGTTAACATTGATTTAACGTAACGAACCGTTTTAACTATTATCTATCATTTTAACATATCAGTTCCGACTAACCGTCGTTATCTCCTGGTAATAGTATTATACAATTTATAATACAACAATAATCAGAGCATCAAAGTGCATACCTTAATATTATGCAGCGGCATCTATCTTTAGTACTTCAACAGTAGGTAGAGGTGCAGGCTGCAAGCCGAGAGGTGTTCGGTTCGAATCCCACCCGAGGCAACCGCGTTGTGTCCTTGGGCAAGACACTTCACCCCCATTGCCCACGTGGGAGCACGGTGGCGTTGTGTACTAAGGCATACTGCACGTCGATGGTGCACCTGTCTTCAACCAATGCTAACCCTGCTTGTGTGGAGTTGGTATGTTGGGGAGCTGACAGTTGCTCGCCGTTGCTCGGTGGTTCTCCCCGGTTACTCCGGCTTCCTCCACCCGTAAAACTGTCATTGTCATTATTAGCCATTGTGCAGAAATATGTGACCTAAAACACCAATAAATAAATAATTATAATATAAGTACTTCAACAAGGTAACGTGCGCGTGATGAGCCAGGAGACAACATGGCTCGATCACCCAACGGTGCTTATATACACCAAATTTCTGATGCAACACCTAATCACGCGACTACCAATCAGCGGGAAATTGAGGGAAACTCCCTTGACGTGGCAGTCGCCACTGTTGAACTCTTGTACTGCCATGCAGACTACTGGTCAGTCTGCATGCAGTCCATGGAAGCTTTACATGCAAAAAGTATTCTGCCGGGTGTCTGTTATCTGGCAGAATGTCCCGTTGGAATGCACAATTTGTAATTCAGCATTAGCTGATAGCTGGTGATGTTTCACCAGGTGCATGTTATGATTTGGTGACAGTTTGAAGAATACCATCCCAGAAACTACTGCAGAATGTTATTATACTATCTATCAACAAATCCTACAATATTACTGTTTGTTGACAATATTGGCCTGCAAAGTATGCATAATATTGTCAACAGAACCCTGTATGGGAACTCAAAGTACTTCTGTACTCTGATCGCCAGTTAATACAATTCCATGTAATTTGGCTTCTAATAAATCTGTTAATAAAATCCGAGTCCTATACCAAATAGAAATTGTCTGTGAAAACTATCACGACCCTAATACTTCAATAAAAGAGCTTATAAGAGCTGTAGCTCTTTTCCAGAACTTGATTAACCCCGGTGGGCGAACTTCGCAGCACTAACCCCATCCCTACAATTCAGATCTAAAACGTCAAATAGATGGCTCTGATTGAAAACTTGAAGTTGCAGATTCAAATGAACCAGTAGGAAAATTTGAGATCTCATTCGGAAATGTTCCACGCAAAGAGACTTCCGTAACGTTAGAAATTCTGTGCCTACTCCAGAGGTGCAATTGGATATCTGCCCCACAAATTCAAGATTCACTCGCCACGTCACAGCCCCATGTAGAAATCTGTCTATAGCCTACTTTCGCATGGCAGACAAGATTCGTCATTGATGGAGATTTACTGGAAAGTTAGCTCCTCTTAAATTCCTAAAGCTGTCAGTACATTTGACACTAATGGTACAGGAATTTCATATAAAAACTGAAATATTGAAATGTTAGCAAAGTTGTATCATCGAATATTTATTTATTTATTGGTGTTTAAGGTCACATATTTCTGCACAATGGCTAATCATGACCTCGAGAGTTTTACGGGTGGAGGAAGCCGGAGTACCCGGAGAGAACCACCGAGCAACGGCGAGCAACTGTCAGCTCCCCATCATACTAACTCCACACAAGCAGGGTTAGAATTGGTTGAAGACAGGTGCAGCATCGACGTGCAGTACGCCTTAGTACACAGCGTCACCGTGCCCCCACGTGGGCAATGGGGATGAAGTGTCTTGCCCAAGGACACAACGCGATTGCCGCAGGTGGGATTCGAACCGAGGACCTCTCGGCTTGCAGCCTGCACCTCTACCTACTTAGCCACCGCGCCCCCATTGTATCATCGATATGTGCA
Source organism: Pictodentalium vernedei (assembly GCA_031216915.1). NCBI lineage: Eukaryota > Metazoa > Mollusca > Scaphopoda > Dentaliida > Dentaliidae > Pictodentalium > Pictodentalium vernedei. Next base: position 506,397,581 of record CM062295.1, read on the forward strand.
CCATTTCAAAAACTTCCGGAATTTTCCAGAAGAGCAGTATAAACATATAGGAGCTGACTTTTTACAATTTTTCCCCAATCAATTTGAACATTTGAATGTCAATCTCTGTTGAAACCATTTAATGATTATGTATTTATTATATCAACAGTGCGCGCCTCATGACATGTTGCACAGACACTTTCCTTTCCATTAATAATAATAATAATAATAATAACTCTTTGGCCAGCCGCTGATTTGTCGCGGTCCTCATAAGAGAAGGCCATCATTCCCCCTGCAGCCCACCCCCTCTTCCCCTCCTCTCCTCCCAGCATTCAGATATAAACTGCTTAATAGTGTCCCTCACTTCCTCTTTTTCAATTTCTTCAATAAGCATTCCTTCCCTCTCCCTCGTGTCCCCCTTCAGCCATCTATCCTTTGTTTCTTCACCCCACTTCTGCATTATTCTTCCAGTAAATTTTATTCTATGAGGTATATACTGTGGGCATTCCAAGAGAAAATGTTCCAGGGTCTCCACTACTCCAGAGTGGCACATTTGGCATCCCTTTTCCCCATCTCTCCCAATTTTTCCCCGAAGCTCCAGTGATCTTGATCTCAGTTTGAACAGCAGTGACCCTCCAAAGGTGCCATCTAGGTACTTCTCAAAAGCTGGCTTTTCTTTATATTGTAACCCCTGCAGTGATCTTTTCACGCTAACCCCTGCTCGCCAGTTTCGATTGCAATCTTCCATGACTCTCTCTTTGACAAACCTTTTGCCTTCTTTCATTCCTACTTCTATGTTTGTGACCTCTATAGAGTAATTGTCCATTAGTTCCCTCACATGTTTTGACCACCCCGTTTCTATATTAGAATTCCAAATGGTATCGAGCATCAATTTGCACCACCGGTTGTCAGGCAGGTTTCTCAAGTAGTTAAAGTAACACAGTTTTCCCAAATCTACCCTGTCCTTGATTTTCATCCACCCAAGCTCCCCCCTTACTGCTTCCAAAGCTGCAGCATTACTCGACCCTGTTATCCATCTGCCGGCATCATTTTGAGTATTTTCCAACTTCTTAGTAATGGTTTGGTTTAATGGAATCACGTCCGTGCCATACGTTATACTTGGTAAACCCACCCTCTCCCACAGTGTTTTCCCCACAAACACCTTGTTGAAACTATTTTTCCCTAAAAGTTTTAGTTGGTTCAGAATTCTTTTCCCCTTCAGAATCAGTTTGGCTGAGTAATTTCTGTACACCCCTCTTCCCGTTATATTTATGCTTACCCCTAGATACTCATACTCTCCCGTTTCTCCTACAGTGATTTGTTTGCTTTCCCCTTCGGGGATTGAGAACTCCCCCACTCTCCATTTCTTCGTCATATCTACCTTGCGTCCAACGGGTATTACCTTGCTTTTATTTTCATTTAGTTCGAGCCGCCAAGTGTTCCCATATCTACCAACAATTTCCAGCAGTTTCTCTAGCCCCTGTTCAGTTCTAGACATTAACACCATGTCGTCTGCAAAGAATAAGCCTGGTATCTTTATGTCTCCAACATTTACCCCCTCCGCACTCTGAATTAGTTCGTCCCCTAAATCTTTAACATACAATGCAAACAAAATCGGCGAAAAGATACACCCCTGCTTGAGGCCTATATCCATAGGGACTCGTTTTGTAGTGATACTCCCTAGACTGAGTTGGCTTTGCACATCTGTATACAGTGCTTTCATGATTCCCACAAAGTCACCCCCCAGTCCGATGCCCTCGAGCTTTCGCCACATACCTTCCCTCCACACTCGGTCGTACGCTTTTTTCACATCTAGAAATGCCAGAAACATCTTTTTCTTTTCAGCCTTTGTTGATTCTATCAGTTGGGTGAGTGTAAATAGGTGATCAGTGACTCTTCGTCCTTTCCTGAAACCATTTTGAATTTCTCCTAAAAAACCTTTCTCTTCTATAACTTCCTCTAGTCTACCGTATATGACCTTACAGAATACTTTTCCGATGTTACTACTAACTGATATCCCCCTATAGTTATCTAGAACTTCCTTATCCCCCTTTTTGTGTATGAACGACACCTTACTTTCCCTCCACTCTCTGGGGACCTCTTGCTTTCGCAGAGCCAGATTGAAAAGGTTTGTCAGGACTTCAATAAGTGCCTCCCCTCCATTTTTGAGGAATTCGTTCGGAATTTCATCAGTCCCTCCCGCTTTACCATTTTTTAATTTCGAGACCACGTTCCGCACTTCTTCTGCCGTTATTTCGCTACATACACGATTGGATAGGTTCTCCTCCACCAGTGTATTTCTTTTTGGTGGGGACCCACTGCCCCATCGCCTATCGTTTATCTTTTCCCAGTGCTTGACTAACTCTGAAGCGATACGGCCTTTATCTTCTGTACTTTCCCCATCCACTTTGATACTCTGCACACTACTTTTCCCCCGTTTATTTACCCAGTTCCAAAATACGTTTGAGCTCGAACCCCCCGTTTTCTTTATTGTTCTGGCAAGACTACAATTGCGCTCCTTCCTATTATTATCCTTTATCTCATTCACCTTTTTCCGTGCCAGTTCATATTCTCCTTTCATTAGTCTCGTGTCATTGTTATCCACCCCTTTAAGCTTCCTACTTCTGTAAGCAGCGCATTTTACCTTCCTTTCTTTTATAGCCTTTTTCAGTCCCTCGTTAACCCTGTATCCAAGCTCTCTCGTTGGGACCCTCACCCTTCCTATACACTCCTTCCCTGCCTCTGTTAGGCTATTTACTATGCCATCTGAAATACTCTGGACATTTGCATCCCTAGGTATACATTCAAGATTTGGTTTTAGTTTTTCCCGAAACTGCTTCCAGTCGGCTCCTTGTTTTAGTCCCCAAACTTCCTTGAAGGTATTTCTGTCTCTATTCGTCTTTTTGCCCATAATCTTAACTGTTATCAGGTTGTGATCACTACCCAAGTCATTTTTTCCCTCGTCATCTATTTCTACATCTATAACCTCCCTCCATACGCTAATGTCAGTGAGTATATAATCAATTATTGTTTTCTTATCGTTCCTCTCCCAGGTCCATTTACCCTTACATTTCGCATCCCTGTTCAGGATCTTTAAACCAAGCTCTTTTGATAGGTCCAACATCTTCCTCCCATTCGTGTTAATTTTCCTATCACCTCCCTGTATGCCCTCCTCCTTATCCCCGATGTGCCCATTGAAGTCCCCCATTAGGACAATACTGAACCCTCTGCTCCCAAGCTCTGTGATATTCGATCTAAGAGTTGTATATATTGAATCATTCCACTCGGGCTTACTTCCCTCCACTGCTAAGTATACAACACCAACGGCAACACTCCTGCTTCCTAACTTGATTTTTGCCCAGACTATTTCGTTGGATACTGGAATCTGAGTCCTTGCTTCTGTGAGATCTGTAATCAATGAGGGCTGTAATTCCTCTTTAGCGTAGATGCCAACACCCCCACCCCGTTTCTGACCCTCCGTTCGCCCAGCTCCTATCCACACGCAACCCTTCATCTGATCAACCCGCTCATCCCGTCGTATCCACGTCTCACTTAGACCCATTATATCGAAGTCTCCTTCGTCCATCATTGTTGATATTTCGCTTACTTTCTTGTGCAGACCCTGGATGTTGCAGTACCCAAACTTAATGAATCTTTGTTTTTTATCATCACTGGCACATTATTATAACCCTGGTATGTCCCTGTATTGTGCATGTTTGTTGTTCTTCCTATGTTCCCAGCATTTGTGCCACTCTGGGTTACCGGCTGTGGTCCCCTACCCCCCTTTTCTCCAAAAAAGGCCCAGCCACCTGTAAGATTTTTTGGCCCAACAGGTCTGTACCCATCCTACTTAAATGCAATCCGTCTCGCCCATACAACTCTCCTTGTCCCCAGAATGAATCCCAGTGGTCAATGAAATGTACTCCCAAGTCTTTGCAGTGCTCTCCCAGCTCCTCGTTTAGTGCCATAATCCGCGAGTTCCTCTCATTCCCACCACCCATAACGGGGAGCACCCCTGAAACGATGATCCGAGCATTCCTGCTAAGTAGCTTACTAATTAGGTCCTTGTATGTGTCCACCATACGAACTGATTTCCTCTCCCTGATGTTATTGGACCCCACATGTAATACCACTACCGGATCAGGCCCCGACCCAGCTACAATACCGTCCACTCTATCCCTCAGGTCCTCCACTTTAGCCCCCGGAAAGCACAGAACTGTTCTATTTTTACTGTCCGGACCACAGACAACCTTGTCGATCCCCCGAACTATGCTACTTCCCGCAACCACCAACTTACTTTTGGACCTCGCCCTATTTATCTCCTCTAGTCTCCTATTGTTTACAGCGTCCTCTTCCTCTCCAACAGCCCCACTCGGAATCAATATCGGTATCGGTATCTTTGACCTAGGATTACTCCTATCCTTGTCCCTCCGTCTCTTTCCAGGCCCTGAGCTACCTGGACTACTCCCCTGGTCTTCCCCCGGATCCCTCCTCCTTTTTCCTGGCCTAGACCCCAAGCTACTATCTGTTGCAACTACCTCCATCTCCTCCTCTGTCTCTTCCGAATCGAGCACATCAAATCTGTTTCTGGTGCTGCACTCCCCACTGCCTTTGGACTTTACACCCCTATCTACCTGCTTCTCTGGCCCCTCTTTCCTGCCACTTTTGGTAGTCCACGCCAAACGCTTTACAGCATTGCTCCGGCCTGGGCCCCCCTCATCTGTCCTACGTACTTTTCTAGCAGCCCCCACCTCATCACCTACCTCATTCACATCAAAGGTTCTACCCCCATGTTTCCTCTTGGAACCACCGACAACCTTCCATCCTTCTCGGAAAGCCACTTTCACAGGCGTAACTCCAGACAGCCCCGCCCTACCAAGTTTTCCCTTCAGCTCAGCAATCTCCCCCTCAAACTTAACAATTGTCTCAAGTAGGCGGAGGATTTCCTGACAGTTTGTACATACCTCTCCATATCCCATCGAGCGACAGTCCCCATACATCATAGAAATATATAAAAGTCTTAGGGGTAAGATTTGTTCATTTTTTTTTTCCTGGGAAGGAAAAACGTATCAAATTACTGTAAAAACGCATTCGCTAAACAAAGAACCAAAGGGAATCTTGTGTAGGTTGGTGTGATACTGATAGATATTCTTAATGGACGATTATCTATGAAGTAGTTAGTTCTAATTAGCTTGACATACAAGCCAATTTTCCTTCTGTAACTGTTAATAAACGAAAACAACAGACAGCCTCTTGGGCATGTCGTGCTGGAACCCCAACTACTGTTATTGAACACCCCCCTCCCCAGATCCTATAGATACCCCTTCCACACTGAAGACCCTCTGGTCGAAATCCAGGGCGGTGATGTCCACTCGTGCGTTTGCCAGATAACAAAAATCATCACCAGGAAAATTTTAATTAATGAAGCACCGGGTTTTACCCGGTGCTTCATTAATTAAATTTTTGATGATTGTTCATATAATTAGTGTTGGAATCTAATATTATTTCGTCTGTGGAAATATTTCCTTTTCGTGTAAAGTGATCAGACCACGGCGGCCCATCTGTACGTCCCTGTAAATACGACTTTGGTTGTAACCAATAGGCGAGGTTCTCACTTTCACGGTTCGGGGTGACGGAAGCCCACGGTTGTAATCCGTGATTAACCCTAGTAAATCCGAGTCGGGCCCATAGACATGACAGTGGTGTTCCGGGATAAACCTTCGCTCTTCTGCCGCCTTGTTTGTTTTCCGTGGCGTGATTTTCAAAATGTTTGAAAATTTAATTTTTCCATCACCGAGAGTAAGTGACCGTAGAAAACCGTAAACATATCCATAGCCAATCTGGCATTAACCGTGGTCAGAAATGGGATTGCGGTTGACCATGGAAAGCTCCGGATAGACTACGGATATGCTACAGTGGTCTGGTGAGCCAAATATTTAGTTTTGACCGACCAAACCGTGGTAGACCGTGTTATGACCGTGACATAACCGTAGAGACCGTAGAAGAACTGTTGCAGAACCGTAGCATATCCGTAACACCGCAGCATGACCGTGACTAACCGGGACAAACCTTGGCTTGTCTGTAGCGCTTCCGGTGGTACCGTAGCAAAAGCGTAGGAAAACCGTCACATAACCGTAATAAGCCTTGGAGCATCCTTGGTACTTCCTTAGCTCAACGTTAGTTCATTCTTAGCGCTTCCTCAGGTCTTCCGTAGGCGCCGTAGCCACACCCTAGTGCCACCGTAGAAATTGTCTACCGTGGCCAAAACACGCCGGTTTTTACCACGGTTCAAAACCGTGGCAATCCCGGGGCCCAAAACGTGATAGTGAGAACCCCGCATTATACAGATATACGGCAGTGAGGGTATTCTTTACAACCACATTGTCCTATTCGTAATTAAGACATGTGGATTGAGTTCACGGATCTGAATGTTTAATTAATTCCTGCTTGAGTATGATTGATGAGGTGATGCATTCTTTCAGTCGTGCTGGATTGTAAACACATCGAGCTCTGAAGGATGGATAACCTGTTGATATCATCGACCCGGTTAAACTCTATTAAACATCGCTTACAATTACGACATTCGCCGTGATGCGACCTCTTTTTCGTTTCGATATGTCTAAACGAATATGTCATTGTCGCTTCCGGAAAGTCTTTCTGTGGTAAGTGGGTGCTGATGAGAGATCTTGAGTCGGGTTGATGGAATACGATCAGCAGTATACGAAATTGCTTGGGTGTTGACTGTCAGCTGAAATAGGGGCGAGGTATAAGTATTCTGAAAAAAATAAACAGAACGAATGTGGAAGGAAATGAATTATTTGAATAAAAATCGGGATATACAATTTAAACTATACTATAACTGTCTTATACATCACAGACTTACTATTAATTTAGCAGCTCTGTTGTTTTAGGACTAAACGTTGTGGGAAGCAGTGCAAATTGCCTTGAAGCAAGAGACCCAGACACGCTCAGCTGTGCTTCTGTGTTGTCCGGAGCTATAGCATTATGTTATTTTAGCTCTTTAAAAGGAATGCGCGCAGAAATTGTCTTTTGTAACCATAGAAAGCGAGAGAATAACGTCGGATTTTATCAAGGCCGTCGCATTCTGGGAGGAATTTCCCACCTTTGCTAACTAAACAAGAAGCATAGAGATTTCCGTATGCCGTGTGCCCATACCACTAACCTTTATATAACTATATAGCTGGAACGTCAGTGAAAAACGTCCCAACTGAAACTGCCCCCCACCCTTCCAGGTTGGCGTCACGTCAATCAATGCGGTTACTCCTCAAGATCCACGATGTCTGATGACGCGAAAGCTATTAAGCTGTGACGGTAGTCACAGCGTAATAGCTTTCACTTCATGAAACGCCATGGTGTTTGCCAAGCACAGAAACAATGACGTTGTGTCAACTCTCCAATCTCGGTACTTGTTTGTTTGTTTGGGGTTTTTTTGGAGGGGGGGGGGGGGTGTCTGAATTTTTTTTTTTTTTTTTTTTTTTTTTGTCAATGATATCCAACCCATAAAGAACCCAATTACACTCATGAGGATATATGTATAAATAATCAGATTATCGATAAGGTCAGTAATAGACAAATGAGAAATCTGTAAAATTTCTTGTCATATATATTTGGTTGAAAGTTGCTCTTGCCAACTTCATTCTCAATAGAGTTAAGAAACTTCTCCCACATAGGGTCAGGAAAAGCTTATATTTCCCTTTGATACAGACTCACATCATCTACATAATTCCAATGTGCGGAGCCTCAAAAGCATGCAATCGTCTTTTTAAACTTCAGAAACGGTCAATTCGAATGATTAATAATAAGAAATATAATGTTTATCAAAAATGGTATTCTGAAGATAAAAGATCTGTAGAACTTGCACGCTTACTTGTTCTTGTTTCATAGGCATAACTGGGATCTTCCCGCATCCTTTGCGAATTTTTTTCCACTGTAAAAAATCAAACTAATATAATAACACGCCAAGTCGCTTTCTTGTACAGATATAGAACTAGGACAAAAACCTTGGAAAATCTACCCGTCTTTGCATTCCATGTACTATGGAACGAACTAGAACTTGGCACCAGATCAATTAGCAATAGAAAAGAGTTCAAGAAAATGTTAATTTCAAAGCTCCTTTCAGCGTGCTGCAATAGTATACATTGCTTAAATCCTTACTGCCCGGATTGTGCTGCCTAGTATTCTTACATTCCAAGTCATCCCCAGACCTGTAGCCCCCCCCCCCCCCTCCCCCTTCTCTTCATCCACGCCATACTGTAAAAGCTAAGACCAACATAATATTGCAAAATAACTGACAAAGTGTGCTGACGACAATATTTAGATTACTAATTTTCAAAGTAACTTTGTCTGGTAATCTCGTCCTGTCTGGCCTTCGGGTTCCACCTGGTCCTTGCAATTGATAAATGTGCAGTATACGAGCAGTCAACTTCTTGCTCTGGCGCCTTATAGTTATTTAATGCAAGAGGTGAGCCGAGCCAAAAGGATCCAGTTCAATAGGTTCCTTCCAACGCACGCACCATTTGCAAATGCAATAGTCGATCTATCTTAAAAGACAATAATGGCACTTCATGATGTTGCATTACAATTTTATTTTCTTCCTTTTACAATCTAGATATTCCTTCTTTTTCTCTCTGTACTTTCTTCATCTACATACCTGTTCCTATCTATCCGCCTATTATTCTCTTTCTCCCTTACTTAGGGGAAGGCAGGTAGACATCCAATCTGGCTATGCCTCCCCCTTCTGGTATACATAAATAAACTAGTTGATCTCAAAATTAATGGTTTGAAATCATTATTGTGATTTGTACATTTCGTGTAAATTGTGTTTTATTGCACGCCTGTTCTTTGAAATCCCCATATACAGCAACACTAAACCATGCGGAAAATGAAAATCCGTTCCGCACACATGTGAAATCGTTGAATGACTATTTTTAAATTTTTAAACAGAAGCAAAATTTCACTGGAATTTTTTACAAATTGTGCACCGCAATTACAATTCGAATCGCTAGCTATAGCTAAAGATCGCCCCCTGAGTTACAATGCGTTCTCTGTGCCAATAGGCATACAGAACACATTGAAACTCAGGGGACAAAATAGTAACACGGATTCCCCTTGCAAATTTGGTTGGCGATAAAATGTGTTTTTTTGTTTTTTTTGTTGTTAGCTGTCAAATGAATTACTGAATGTCTTACTCCCGCGTTGTGTCCTTGGGCAAGGCACGTAACCCCGACTGTCCACATGGGGGCACGATGACGTCGTGTACTAAGTCGTACTGCACGTCGATGGTGCGCATGTCTTCAATCAATCTAACCCTGCCTGTGCAGCAGTGCGGAGTTACGATGTTGGGGAGCTGGCAGCTGCTCGTTGTTGCTCGATGATTCTGCCCGGGCACCCCGGCTTCCTCCACCTATAAACTGTTACCGACACGATATGACCTAGGCTGTTAAAGTGTCGTAAAACCTTAATAAATAAATAAATAAATAAATAAATAAATAAATAAATAAATAAATAAATAAATAAATAAATAAATAAATAAATAAATAAATGCCCTTCTACTAACTGTTTTTATAGACACGAAAGCGTGTAATTAACACAGAACGACACGCGTGTGTGAATGGGTTAACCGATATGGCACTTGAACGCGTGTCGTTCTGTGTTTTTCTTTTCTAAATACTGGTGAATAAACTGTATCACATCATAACTAAAATACTTTGTAAATATTCAAACTGCTTTGCACAGACATCAAAGTAGACTGTTGAAAAAATGGTCAGTGATTGCGAGGTGTCCGGAAATTGAAAACCTCCAAGAGCTTATGTTGTTGTTGAGTACTGTGTATTTACGGGAACATCCTCCCCACCACCTTCCCTCACCCCAAGATCGTGGCAGTGGAGCCAAGTTTCTATATGTGGTCAATGAGCGGTCAAACGATTCAGTTGTTGTAGCGATTAACGTCCCAGGTATATATCAGTTAGAAGCACGAAAATACTTCAGTTGCATCCCGTCCCTTGGCTTCTCCTGCTCCTGTTTTCGAGTAGAAGGGAGTGCGGTGGCTCAGTGGTAGACTGTTGGACTTCTATGCTAGAGGTCCCGAGTTCGATCCCCGTTCGGGACGACCCGCGTTGTGTTCTTGGGTAAGGCACTTATCCCGGTTGCCTACTCGGGGGCACGATGACGCCGTATAAAGGCGTACTGCACGCCGATGGTGCACATGTCTTCATCCGCTGTAACCCTGCTTGCGCGGAGCTTGAACAGGGTTAGAATGTTTAGGATCTGACAGTTGCTCGTCGATACTCGGTGGTTCTTTCCGGGTACTCCGGCTTCCTTCACCCGTAAAACTCTCACGATCACGCTTAGCCATTGTGCATAAGTATGTGACCTTAAACACCAATAAATAAATATATTTCGAGTAGACGCGACACGATCGAGATGTTGTGATCATTTTCTCGATTCGACATTATGAGATGCTACTGGTTAATGAGGAATGGGCGTTTGAGTGTGAACTCGTGAGGAGTGTTGATGGTTTCCCCTAATGCAATGGCACGCCCACTTCAACACTTTATGTATCCGCCACTATATATCCCTTTGCTATACCCTGTGTCACTTGATTTACAAGTTTAAACTCCATTGAATCACCAGAAACACTCAACTGTCTCAAAATTATCCAACTTTACACTATTATGTTAGTGGCTCTTTAAAAGAAAGTATGCTGGAATATTTTATGGTAACCGGAGGAGGTACGAGAATAGCGACGACTTTTATCAGGATCGCTTGGGATAGTAAAAGTCAAATTTGGATATACAGTGGAACCCTGCACTGCAAAAAATAAATGTTCTTCTTAGAACCAAAACTAACTAGTTCTATCTTGTCCCTGAGATGAAACCAGTTCTGTTTAAACAGTATTTATTTCAAATCAAATAAATTTATAAAGATTAACATTAAATATTAACAAAATTAAACATAAATTGAGGGGGTTTCAGCCGTAAGTTTAGAGCTTATACGAGGTTGTCTCAAGTCATTATTAAGCAAAGGAGTTATGAACAGTTGGCATATCGAACCAGTTTTGGTTCTGTATAGAACCAATATACCAGGTATTTATATTCGCTTTGTTTCAAAATGTTTGGCGACTGCGTTGAATAAGCTCCAAGTTTACTGCTGAATCTACTTCAGTTCATGTATTATTCTGTTAAAATTGAATGCTAATCTTGGTAAATTTATTTTATTTGAAATAAATACTGTTTAAACAGAACTGGTTCCATCTCGGGGACAAGATAGAACCAGTTTTGGTTCTAAGAAGATCCTTTATTTTTTGCAGTGTGTTAAAGATGAGATGAGATGAGATGAGATGAGATGCAGTGAGATGGGAAGAGACGAGATGAGATGAGAGATGCGATGAGATGAACCGATATGGATGGAACCGTTACCTTTCAGTTCGAAGTCCAATGCCGTATCCACTGAGCTACGGTGGGGTTCGAAACCCACCTCATGTTACCTTTCGGATCAACTCACACCGGAGAGCCAAATTCGAGATCCATATATCTAAAATTGTAGAAATGATTACTGATTAAGGAACAACGAGATGCAGTCATGCAGACACACGTACAGAGAGAGAGAGAGAGAGAGAGAGAGAGAGAGAGAGAGAGAGAGAGAGAGAGAGCGAGCGAGAAGGGGACACAAACGCATAAATAATAATTTTTATCAAATGAAAAAAGAAGTCTAAATTTTTTAAATATTATTCCTGTGACATCATTGGCTTCCTTCCCTTTTCTCTCTTCCTGATCAATCCAGAAAATAAGCAGACTGTCATCTGCAAAATGAGGTCCACAGAGGGTGAATTTAGTGATGCTACCCTGCAGAGCAGGGTAGCATCACTAAATTTACCCTGCGTGAACCTCAATCTGAACCAGGGTCTCAAAACTAAACAGAAAGAGGTACCCATAGGATAAATTGAACCACTGTATGGGTTAGCATCATCAAATTCCCCCTCTTGGGACCTCATTCTGCAAATGTCAGACTCCTTATTTTCAGGCCTGTTCCTGACCAAATGCGGTTTCTCTCGACTCATTCTCCGGTGTCCTTGGAATTGATACTGGATGAAGCCAAATATTGTGCACTCGTCTGCTGGGGTTAATTAGTTGAAGAACTAAGCATGCTGTGACTGATGACAACTGCAAAGAATCTGCATGTTTTCTGATAGTAATTAATATATATTAATTTACATGCGTGCGTGTACACACAGTCATTTCTGAATCTGATGAGAGCACCGAGGAGTGTGAGCGCAGAAAGCAGCTGCACTGAGGTGTATTAGCTTGTAAGAACAAACATGTCACTAAATTAGTTTGTTATAAAGACTAAGTCGGCGCCTGTCTTCGGTTGAAATGAACGTTGCCTTGCGTGGTAATTTCATTGAACTGTATCAGCTAAAGAAAAAAAATGCATTTCCAGATATTTACTATGGAAGCATGTTCAGGGCATGCCTGATGTGTTTTTTCAAATAAGTTTTAACAAACAACTTAGAAAGTCGCTATAACGACTTAACAAAATCGATATGGGTAGTTAAAAAGTCGTTATAGCGACGTACCTAAAGTCTAGGTAACTTTACCACTATCTAAGTCGTTATAACGACTTCGCAAGTTGTTATGTTATAACCACGTCATCATTAAAGGATGCACGTTTCATAGGGTTAAAAACTGGTACAGCCTAGCCTTTGTGGTTCTGACGCCTGAATAAGGTGAAGAAAGCCAAGTTATAAGAGGGAGTATCAATGGCGTGACCACGGAGGGGGAGGGGGGTTAGGGGACGCGTCCTCCCCACTTTCCTTCAAAGTTGGTCCCCGAAATATGTTCAAAAATGGCATAAAAATCGTAGAGGGGTAAGGTCCATGGGGGTTAGCTTGTAGATTTGTAGATTGCTTGTCCTAATATCTGTGTCGGTGAAAAGGTAGACTGTCGTCAATACATGAAAAACCTCAAAATATCCGCTCAGATGCAAGGAGATGGGGGTTTTTGAACCCTGAAATTAAAAATTGTTTGGTTCGGCCCGAGGTAGAAAAATTTTAAATTCCAGGGTTCAAAACTCCCCATCGACGACCCTTGGCCGAGATGTGAAGGCTTGGAAAGCTTTTCCCGCACCTCCCCCACCCCCTCCCACATTAAAATGGAGCTAAGCTATGCTCTGCGAGTTTGTCCCCCCCCCCCCCTCCATTTGCTTCGGGCTGGCTACGCCACTGGGGAGTATGGGTAACTTCAATCGACTGGACACGTATGGAGATCGTACAGGGTAAGTGGGCGCACTGTAGTCATTGGAAGCCCTGCTTGTTGTGTGGAATTAGTATATATATAGGGGAGCCTGACAGTTTGCTCGACATTGCTCGGGGTTTCTCTCCGGGTACTCCGGTTTCCTCCACCTGTAAAACTATCCGACAAGAGGTGACTCTGGCTGTCGAAGTGTCGTTAAACCCAAATAAATAAATAAATATAACAACTTAGAGGAATATTTCACACGTCCTGAATGTGCTTCCATAATTTACAGTAGAATTTCCTATACATCTTTCACTGGCGTTGTTTTAACCCTTTACCTAACGTAACGGCCAAAACCGGCCAGCGCTATTCTCAAAAATCGCCAATTAATTTTCATTATTTTTTTCACTTTTTGTCTCAAAACCATAGGTTATGACCTCTCGTTGGAACGAGCTCGTCGAGCTCGTTCCAGCGAGGGGTCATAACCTATGTTTTTGAGACAAAAAATGAAAAAAAATTAGTTATTCAAGAATTATTTTTGCAAGTGTCGTCTGCTTTTCAGGTTAGGTAAAGGGTTAACCAACAGGAATCTTATTTTCTATTATGTGGGCAGAGCATTTCGTACACGGAGTGCAGGCATTCGGCATTTTATCAGAACTTAAAATATTCAATAAATATATTTATTACTTTCCAAAGTGTGATTTACTGGGATTTCCGGGTTTGATTATAAACGATAACTTCACAAGTGAAGTATGAAATCAACAATTGGGTCATGTATCCGTGCGCGCAAACGAAGACGCTAAATAAAAATCAATCAATCAATCAAGACGCTTTGCCGTGGGTGTAATGGGGACTTCATTGTTTTTTTAACCCTTTACCTAACATTCTTGAATAACTATAATTTTCATTTTTTGTCTCTAAAACATAGGTTATGACCCCTCATTGGAACGAGCTCGAGGTTATGACCCATAATTGGAACGAGCTCGACGAGCTCGTTCCAAAGAGGGGTCATAATCTATGTTTTAGAGACAAAAAATGAAAAAATAATGAAAATTAATTGGCGATTTTTTTAAAATAGCGCTGGCCGGTTTTGGCCGTTACGTTAAGTAAAGGGTTAAATAATATAATTATCGTTAATAATGAAAAGTAATAAACAGAGTAATGGCTTGCCTGGACTGGTTGCGTGAAATAATTCATGAGAGGTGGGGGACGTTGTACAAACAGGAGTGCGCGAATGCGCACGAGTGTTTTACAATATAGTCCCTCACCTCGCATGAATTATTTCACGTAACCAGTCCAGTCAAGCGATTACTCTGTATATCTTAGATATAGATAGGCAGATAGATAATTTATTATATTATAAACACCTAAAAACAACAAAATATATGACACTTCTCAGGTCGGAATTTTCAACAAACTGTGAAACATTAAAGCGGCCCATCCACAGTCAATATAATTGTCAATATTATTGACTCAATATTATTGACAATATAATGTTTGCCCTCAACTGCACTATCATTTTGATCAATATTTCTTTCATTTCTGATTCGACAATCATAGGATTGATTGATCAATCTTTGATTGATTTTGCCATGTTGATGGCTCTGTGTTTTTGACAAGAATGAAATATTGATCAATACAATTGATGTGACAAAAATGCACATCAATATTATTGACAATACGTCAATAAATATTTGAGCTCTCTGATATTCTTCAATACATTGATCAAGTCTTCAATATCGCCCATTCATGATCAATAAGATTGTCAATATAAATTATTGACAATCATATTGACAATCATATTGAGTGTGGATGGCCCGCTAAATACTTTACCAATCTTTCACTCAAATAAACGGCAGAATTGTGTTCTATTCACACAGGTACCGTTTATTTTTTATCCTCATTTTTTTGCAATTTTTACATCGTAATGTAGAAAAAGCAGCAAGTCCCAGTCGCAAAGAATATCTCTTCGCCAACTGTCTATACCTTGGCCTTCACTGTGGTTTATTCAGAATTGCGTTTGTATATTTGACATACACCTAGGAGCGCCGGAAGCACTTTAGGGCCCTGTGTCAGACCCCGGGGAAAAGGGCATTTACTCGCACCAGCAGCCCCGTAATGACATGTCGAAGCATGCATGTCTCGAAGGTCGAAGGCCCGAGATGGAGGAGTTTGAGATGAGGTGCTCCTCCCATCGGGAGAGCGGTACCTCCTCCCACCCCCACCCCACCCCAACTCCGCCCTTGATATTTCAAAGCTCTCAGAACGGATTTTGGATGTTGTTTTTTAACTTTACTTCGAGAAAATTTTGGATGTTGTTTTTTAGCTTTACTTCGAGAATAAATCATTGAAAAAAGTTGAGTGCTTCTTGCGTCTCTGCATACAACGCATGGAGAGAAAATTCCACTGAAAGCTAAAGTAGAAGTGATAGTTGCCGACTGTAGTCAGCATCCACAAGAGTGTTCATTGCACGAATACCGGATAAATACGACCGCCACTTGATGCCTTTTTTCGCTTCACGATGTAAAAATTGGAAAAGAAAATGAAGATCAAAACGAGCGATGCTAAGTGCTGCAATACTGGATCCCGAAATGACGACAGCTAATTGAATAGAAGGTAGATTTGCCGTTGGACCCTGCGAAGCTTCGAGATTCGATTCGATTTGGAATCTTAAGTTGGAATTCGGTTCTGTCCGAAATCGGCTGTCCGATTTGTTTATCTTCGAATCTTTTCACTGGAATTTCGTTTGGTGTCAGCCATCTTAGTCGTCTCACAAAATGTATAGCTGAGATAGAAATTGTACGTACATAAGCATTGCTGAAAATAAAGACCGAGTGTAATTTCCTCTGTATTAACATGAAAAGCATTTGGACCCTAGCCACCATCCATGCTAATTCCAGTCTCACCAGTCACTATCACTGCTGAAAGCACATTTGAAGTTCCCAGACAATGTTGACGGTGAGCTATGCATCGTGCAGTGCCCGGTACAGAATTTTCGCACCCGTTTCCGTTTTTTGAACAAAACTCCTTACTGGCTAATATTCTAACTAAGTTATCAAGGCATGCCTTCAACGAAAGCATGCCTTGATGATGTAGCTGGAATATTTTATCAGTCGGGACATCAAGACGCTTATATTCGATTCGATTTTGAATAATAGGATCGATTTGAATCGAAACTATGTGATTCGTAGGGCCCTAGTTTGCCGTGTATTTGGACAGGGTCGAAAAAGTATTCGTTATTTCATTTTTTAACCCTTTTACTGCCACGCCCACTTTAGCCGTATATCGAGGACCTCTATGTACGTCTGTATGCGAGGAAGTTTAATATGACTTATGACATACTTGAAATTCTATCATCTGATTAATTGTTGGAAAGGGCTCTCTGAGCCCTTTCCAACAATTAATCAGATAGTAGATTTGATCTGCGCATACCAGAACGTACAAATAATCATCTTAAAAATAGGTGACAATAGTCGCTTACGGCAGCGTAAGTGTTAAACTCCCAGCTCGAGAAGTGTCATACTTTGTATTATTTTGTGTTGATAGTGTAAGACAGTTTTTTATTCAATATGTGAGATTCTGATAATACGACGAGCGCCTGTGATCCAGAGCAGATGGTTGGGAGTCACGTGGGGCATATTAGTGGCGCATTGAAATGTTGATCCGTTTCTCTGAGACTTAATTAAGACTAAAATCATTATATAATTCATTTATGATCTCTGTCAAGAGACACATCAGCTATAAACGAGTCTACTGACGAATCGCTGCATGTAGTGGTGGGTATCTCCATACAGCAATGCGTCTAAGGATGAGCTCGCCGGTAGCATTGTGGCCACTCAGCTTATAATCAAACTTGAATTATACCACTCGTTGCAAGGTTGAGGTGAGTGGTGGGTAGCATTCACACAATGACGTTGCGTGTGTGCGAATTTGACTTAACCCCTTACCCAACATAACGGTCAAACCGGTCAGCGTTATTCACAAAAATTGCAATTCAATTTTCATATTTTTTTTAATTTTTGTGTCTCAAAAACATAGCTTATGGCCCCTCATTGGAAAGAGCTCCACGAGCTCGTTCCAATGAGGGGGTCATATGCTAGGTTTTTGACATAAAAACTAAAAACCGTCAAAGATTGAAACAAGGGACAATGTGACGTTTCGCAGATGCCTTCAATAGATAGCTAGAGACGCATTTGTTTGATTTAAAGTTCTCTTCCAATTCGATGTGATTATATTCGAGGGCGCTCTTGAGATCCCAGCCACACGTACTCCCTTCAACGTTTAGCATTTGTTCTAGGGTGAGTGATCCCCGAGCCTCCTCCAAACGCTCATGTGTAAATTTCACTCCGGATTCTCGTCCATGACATCCTGTAGGTAATTTTGTGTCACAAATGTTAGCACTTTATTTATTTATTTATTTGGGTTTAACGACACTTTCGACAGCCAGGGTTACCTCGAGTCAGACAGTTTTACGGGTGGAGGAAACCGGAGTACCCGGAGAGAACCACCTAGCAACGGCGAGCAACTGTCCGACTCGCCAACGTACTAACTCCGCACCATCATTGTTAGCATTTGGGTGAAGACAAGTGCACCATCGACGAGCAGTACGCCTTCGTACACAGCGCCACCGTGCCCAAATGTGGACAATCGGGATTAAGTGCCTTGTCCAAGGACACAACGCAGTTACCCCTGGCGGGGATCGAACCATGAACCTTTCAGTTTGAAGTCCAATACCGTAACCACTGAGACATCGCGCACTGCTGATTCATTTAACCCTTTACGCAAAACCGACCAGCGCTATACATAAAATTCACCATTCAATTTTTATTACTTTTTCATTTTTGTCACAAAAATATAGCTTATGACCCCTCATTGAAACGAGCTCGTTGAGCTCGTTCCAATGAGGGGTCATAAGCTATATTTTTGACGCAATTTTTTTTTAAAATGAGTGCTTCAAGAATTTTATTTGCAAGTGTCGTCTGCTTTTCATTTTAGCTAAAGGGTTAAATAAGACAGAAACTTACATTATGCATTTACATCTTCATATCTAGTAATCACACGCAAAGGGTCATGGAACGCCATATTGGCCTTGTCAGAAATTTTTAGTCTGAGTACAAGGACACTTGTGGCGCCGCAGATTAGCAATGGGGCTACGATCACCACGGATAAGAACTCGTCGACTCGGAAGCACAACATCGGTCGTGCGAACAATGACATGCGGTCATCAAGTGCAAAAATGTTAACTAATTGCCCATAAAATTAGCATAACAAGACCTCAATGGAGATAAATTATCTACTTCTGTTGTGTACGAAATAAAACTTCTTCTAGAATTTTTTGACAATTCATTTAATGGTTTGAGATACTTTGCGAAGATATTGCTATAGTTGGGTGTGGAAGGCCAGGGACATGGCGACAGGGGGTGGGGGTGGAAGGGTGTCACCTCCAATCCTGCCCAAAATTTCCTATAGTTGGAAATTCGGAGGGCAAGTCATGAGGACTTTCTATTATATATAAATTCTATTTATTTGGATTTTAAAGCTTTTTTGGTGATGCTGATGTCTCCTTTACTTCCCAAAATCCCAACTCAGTTTTAAATCGGCAAAAATTCCAACTGTTACCATTTACAACTACAGTGTACGCAATATCAAGCTTCATAAGTATGCATGATGTCCGAGATTTCTATTGTACGTTTATTTATCGTAATAAAAAAAATCCTCGAAATGCACTTCAAGAAAATCGCTATCCTGAGTTAATTCCATGATTCACAGTTACAAAATGATGAAACATCCAAAACTGATCATTCCTGCATAAAATCTGATTTAAGGTTTGGAGAGTGTGAATTGCTCAAAGTTCTCAGCTTGAGGATTTGTTCAACACATATTCAGTGCCCAGAAGAATACCAAATAATAATAACCTGATAATTCTATCATAAATGTGTTGGTATTTCAGTTACTAGAATCAATTTTATTCCCCCTTTCATGGCTTCATTTTCATATTTTTTCTTGGTAGTGAATTTTCAACTAGGGGGGAAGGACCGCGAGGTGAAACCCCCTCCCGGTCCCCCCCCCAGTTGGAAATTCACAACCGCCCCCCCCCCCCCCCCAATCAGAAACCTCTAGCCACCCCGAGGAGAACAAGAGAATTGGGGAGGTGGGAGAAATTTTCCACTGTGTAAAATAAGTTGAGTAACTAGTATCGTGTGAAGCTTGACCCATTTCTGCTCATGTCCGCCACATGCATGGGCATCGGCAGTAAAATGCCATTATTTTGTCGACTCGTATCTGACAGGAATAGAGGGATTGATATGGTATTGAGCCAAGTTCTCCCGAGTCAACCAAGAGAATTTTGGAGTAGAGCCTTCTGGTGACATTAGGATGCTTAGAATATCAATATTTTCTTCTTTTGGAAATACAGTTAATTGAGAACAACCCTAAACTCCCTATATAATCCTGGTTGTTGAAAGTGTCGTTAAACCCTAATAGCACAAATACTTCGCACAACAACAAGGTTTCTGGATAAAATTCATTTTAAGAGCACAAGCAAAGTTTCCGCTAATGAATTTCTGGGTTCCACCCGGAGGTTTATCAGCGGAAACTTTATTTCTTATTGTAAAAGAATGTTTTTTCTTGGTGTTGGGGTTTTAGTGGGGGTATCTTAAAATTCAATTTGTCAGGCTGAGTCTCCACTTCGGGGATTGTTTTTTCTCAGAAAATTACTACCCATATTCTTTTTGTCAAAATTATTCCATTAAGCTGAAATGTTTTGTTCCTAGGGAGGGGCATGAGACCACTCGAGGTGACTGCCTTTCATTTCCCCTTTGCGAATATTTATTCATGGCTTGAAGACACCCGAGGACGTTATGGTCTTTGACAATCTTGCAGGTGATGTGTTGCCGTTAGAAATACAAATTCCAATCTTTTGTTGCAGTTCCCTGGAAATGTCGGGTGGACCGGCTCTACAGGTCTTTGAGATCTCCAAGAGAAAGCGAAAGGCCACTGTGCTGCCGTTCCCTGGAAACAAAGAGCAATATGTCTAATGTTATTTTTTTCATCATTCCAATACCGGGAAACTTGTTAAATTTCATGAAAGATAGGAATTTTATAAGGTTTTGTTTTTGTTTATACTTAAAGGACATGTATGTTGCTCCGGCATTTTCTTTAATTTCCGCCTATCTTTCCATTTTTTTTTTTTTTTTGGTGGGGGGGGGGGGATTTCATCAAATAACATTTAACCATTTCACACCTAAAGTTTTGACTGGCATCGTCCTACCAGAATATTAATTGCAATAATAGGGACGAATCTATTTTATCTTTCTTGGGAGGTTCTCTAACAATTTAACCCTCTGTACGGAGGTGACAAAATTCTGAAATTTCAAACTGCAAATATTTCCCATCATAGAACTAGGAATTTAACCAATTCAGTCTTGTTTGACAGCGCTCAAAGAACTCTGTCAAACAAGATTGAACTGGTAAAATTTTTAGTTGCATTATGGGAAAAAATGGTGATATTTCGACATCAACGAACAGATGGTTCATCCCACAACCGTGCAGAGCTGTGAGACTAAATTATTTTTCATTCTCCCGAATATTTTTCGTTTGTTGCGTTCTCTCGCCTTTCAGTGACAAATTATGCTTTGCTGTAGAAGTGTATGCATACGTGGTCAATGGCCTGAAGCCAGGATTTCAAAATTTTCCGACACGGTGGGACGTAGCTATAATTTTCAAACAGTGTTCCCAAGTCGTCGAACGTCGGTACGAACTTGAAAACTAACTCATTGTACTTCTTTAACCCTTGATCTAACGAATCCTTCCGCGTAATTTAGAAATTAAGCAGTTGAACAAATATATTTTTCCAAAAATGTCTACAAAATCATATCATGTGAACCATTATTGGAAAGAGATGAGGAGGGTCGCATGATGTTTTTTTTTTCTCTTTTTTTTACTGAAAAAAAAGTGAAGAAAAAAAAATGTTTATAATAACAAATTTTGATATACTGTGCGTTGGAGAAAGGTTTAACCCTTTACCCAAATCAATCGACCACATCCGCCCGCGTAATATGCAAATTCAGCAGCTGAAAAAATATTATTTTTCAAAAATTTCAACAAAACCATATCATGTGACCCCTCTTTGGAACGAGCTCGTGGAGCTCGTTCCAATGAGGGGTCACACGATTTGGTTTTGTTGAAATTTTTTGAAAAATTTTAAAAATGTTATTTAAAATAATCAATTTTGATATCGTCTGCGTTGGGCAAAGGGATAAAATAGTCAAATTATATTTTCAATTTAGCGACTGTCAGAGAAATGTGTTTATTTTTCCGACAGACATGGATTTTGCGGGCGAAGCGCCCGCACTGGCTTCATGTCTGAGTGTCTACAAGAGTTATGAAAGAAGACTAAAAGTTTGAAAATTATCATTTACAAAATATAAACATGAACAAATTGCTTCTTCCTTTCTTCAAACAATCAGTCATTTCTCGTAGAGCAATAAATGGTTTAATAAACATGCCAATATTATGTAATATTTCACGTCGTTTTATATAATTGTTTGTGAAGTGGTATTCAAAAGGAAATATGCGCTGAACCCTTAAAGCATTGTTATTATTATTAGGGACGGACTTGCCATGGCGCTGGCAAAAGCGTGGCAAAAAAGACAGCTACAACAAGTGCCGAGGGAGGGGAGGCGAATTTTCAGTAAAATGGTCTTTGTGTTTGGATTTCCCAAACTTGTCAAGTTCTTAATACAGGTCCTTATTTATATTTATATCAAAACAAAAAACGAGGAAATAATTATATTTCTTGCAACTCTAGGCCAGTTCATCTATCTTCTCTTTCCCGAACTCCTCACCGCGACTATGTCTGTTTTAAAGACTGTTTACAAAAGTATATAGATATATATATGTATATTTGTACTTGTGCATATAGATATATGTGTGTAATGTGTATGTATGTGTATGTGCTGTATAATTCAATTTCGCCCCAGGTATCTCCGCGGTGCATGTTGGAGAGTGTCATGACATCACCAAAACTCAGTCAGAGAGAGAGAAATGGGGAGGGGGGGGGGGGGGGGGGCGAGAGAAAGAGAGAGAGAGAATGGAATAATTACTATTATTATTTTGTCACTGAGATGTGCTGTACAATATATACCTGTTTTTTCTTCGTACCATTGTAACTTCACTCCATGAAAATGGAAATAAGTTAGAAAATAAATCATATCATATATCATATAATTTCCATTCTACGGCGGATGGTGGGGCGTTTAGATCGTCAAAAAGTCAGACCAGAGAATATGAAGGGATTTGGGTTCTGGCGGCCTTTACCCTTTAAACTCGAAAGGCCGCTTTTCCAGGCCAGGATCGTGACACATCCTGAATTCTTTAAGTGGATATTTGCTCAGTGAATTTGTGTGGTAGACCAATCAAGATTTTCAACATGCAGCCCCAATGCTGCATGTTGAAAATATTGATTGATCTTGCCTCAAGTAACGAACGAACGAATATAGATTCCACCAGTTGATGGCTCTGAACTCTCATGGAATATGCCATCCGGGTTCAAAGGATTAAGCGTTTTTCAGAAGCCAAAGCATTTTATATCCTCTGAGACCGAATGAAATGTATTTCGTGGCACTCAAGGCTGTTGGTTTGGCATATATTTAAAACGAACTAAATTCTTCATTGCTGATCGCCATTTACCTGGGACTGGCTGCTGAATTCTAGTTCTGCGCAGTGCGTCATCAAGGCCTGCCATGGTCCAAAGTCCAGGACATCTTAGCTCATTTCCCTTCGAGAATTGCACTTCCTTCCTATTCCAGAACGAACCGAATTTAAGATACTTAGTTTGGTCTATAAATGTATGAATAAACTTGCACCCCCTTACCTTGCTAATTTGATTCAGTACAGGACTAGCTCTTTCTCAACTGGGTCTAGCAACAAACGGCTACCCAAAATACCTTTTAATAGACATGTTTCATTTGCAATTAGATCATTTAGATATGCTGGACCTGTCCTCTGGAACTGTCTGCCAGAGAATGTGAAGTCTTGTGTGACCCTTAAAAGATTCAAAATTAAACTCAAAACTCATCGTTTCTAGAGAGCGTTCAATATTGATCAAAATTACACTGATTGAGTCTGTGCAGCGGCATAGAATGTTTTTCGTTTCCTTGTAAATGAGCAACAGTTATGAGCGCTATATTAAGTTCATTATTATTATTATCATATTATTATTAGTTTCTTTCACAACAGCATTTCATCAGTAAATATAATTTATTTATTTATTTATTGGAGTTTAAGGTCACACACTTATGCACAATGGCTAATCATGACCGTGACAGTTTTACGGGTGGAGGAAGCCGGAATACCCGGAGAGAACCACCGAGCAACGACGAGCAGCTGCCAGCTCTCCAACATCGTAACTCCATACTGCAGCACAGGCATGGTTAGATTGGTTAGATTGGTTGAAGACATGTGCACCATCGAGGTGCAGTACGCATTAGTACACGGCGTCATCGTGCCCCCTTGTGGACAATCGGGGTTAAGTGCCTTGCCCAAGGACACAATGCGGGAGTCCGAATCGAAAAATTTGCAAGACGTGACGTGGGGGTGGGTGGGTCTCTTGAGTGCGCCAAAAATGTGCATTTCCAACTTGTGCAATGTTTTGAATTTTTTAAAAATATATCAATATATCAGCTAATATATACCATCATTTGTGTTTCAAACCTTAAAGATGATGTTGTACATCACACTCTTAACATAAATACAACACCAGGAGGCTTTATATGTGAGAATATTGGGCTTAAACTGGGAAAATGTCTCCCGTTAGTAGGGGGTGGGTGTCTTGTTCGAAATGTAGAAAATGTGCAGACAATATTTTTGGAACAATTCAAATGAAAATTTGTTCCTGTATATGTACACCTGCTCTGGTCAAGCCTGATAATGAACAGCTTGTCATTTGTAGATTGGGACCCACAGCAGCCCACAGAGGTTTAAATTGGTGGTACCAGTTTATCCCTTTACCTAACATGAAAAGCAGACGACACTTGCCAAAACATGATTGAATAACTATTTTTTTTCATTTTTTGTCTTAAAAACATAGGTTATGACCCCTTATGACGAGCTCGTTCCAATGAGGGGTCATAACCTATGTTTTTGAGACAGAAAATGAAAAAATAATAAAAATTAATTGGCGATTTTTGAGAATAGCGCTGGCCGGTTTTGGCCGTTACGTTGGGTAAAGGGTTAAGAACATTATGAAAAACCCCTAAACACAGCTGTGCCTACTAAGTTTATAAGCTTATTTTGGATTTTAATGGGAGAGTGGGGGGTGGGTGTCTGAGAACGGTAGTAGAAAATTTGCACGTAGTGGGTGTGTGGGTGATAAAAAGGAGCCGAATAAAAAATAGGACGTCACGTCTTGCAAATTTTTAGTGCCCCCCCTTGTGAAACCCATTTAAAATAATAGTGAAAACTGCGTTTTCGACATCCGAGTTTTGATGAGCTGTAACTTTTTTCTGTTAATTATATCAAGAGCGTGGGCATCATGACATATAACACCATCACAGTCCTTGCCATTAATATACAAATCTAGGAGGTGCGATTTGCGCGTTTTTTACTGGGAAGAAGAAAAACTTGCAAATTACTGTAAAATTTATATCTGCTAAACAAAAGGGCAATGTGGCCACTTTGTGTTGGTAAATGTGATACTGATAGATATTCGTAATGACGGATTATCTGGGTAAAATGTTGCTTCAAAATATCTTGAAAGTAATTGTTGAGAAACCGCCTATACCCAATGATATCAGTAGAAAATAAATACCGCGTTTCCTTTTGTTACTTTTAATAAACGAAAACAACAGATACCTCAGAGAGCTGTCTGTTGTTTTCGATCATTAAAAGTAACAAAAAGAAACTTGTCTTTATTTTCGTCTGATGTCAAAGGTGTTTTCTCGACAATTACTTGGTTCTTAATTTTAGTTGCTCGTCTAATAACTTCAAGTTCAAGGAAGATAATTTTATCGAAAGTCGATTTTCATGACGATATAAGTCAGGATTGCAGTGGTGCAGCCGGGGGCGGGGCATGGTCCCCTAAAAATTACAGTGCCCCCCCCCCCTTCCCCTCAAAATGGGAAAATTAAAGCACCAAAGGGTCCCAGATTCAGTCTCAGGGCATTGAATTTTCAAAATTTTCTTGGGGGAGCCCCACCCCGAATCCACGACAATGGGAGGGGGATACTGTAGGCCTGAGGTGGGGTGGGTATGGCCCTCCCATTGGCGGTGGTTCGGGATGCCCTCCGAACCCCACCAATGGGAGGGCCATACCCACCCCACCTCAAGGCCTATGGCATTCGGATAGGCCTGTGGCATATGTCGATCTGGCACCCCCCCCCAAAAAAAAAAAAAAATATACCCCCCCTACAAAATCCTAGCTACTCCCTTTGGAGATGTATGATTATTTTGAATTCACTTTTAATTTATTACTTAAATAATTTACATAAATATGTAGATAAACTATGATTGACCAAAGAAAATCGTACCTTGAGCTAGAGCAGTGCAGATGGCGCGTTATTTCGTCCAATTGGTAAATTATTCTTTACAGCTCAAGTCGCTCCACTTTAGTGGAATAAAATAATTTTTCGCATTTTACACCTTAGTGCCTTTCTCTTCAATTTGAATTCCGGACGAAACACCTTTTGCTCTGCCATAAATAAAAGTCGCGGGGATTTTTTTCTCGTTAAAATATTAAAAATAAAATCTCCGGAGAACGACCAGGCTCAGTCATACAAGAAAATGCCTGGGAAATATATATAATTCGATTTTTTCTGAGATTTTTTCTTCGCTTCGAAAAGAGAAAGCACTCTTGGGTTAACACGTTCTCTGATAACAGCTTGTACTTTTTATAATAAATTTTCCCTTCCATTTTGCTTCTATTCGCGTGAGAGTTCGATCTATCAACACTGCCAAAGAAAAACGTTCAATG
Source organism: Pictodentalium vernedei (assembly GCA_031216915.1). Lineage (NCBI taxonomy): Eukaryota > Metazoa > Mollusca > Scaphopoda > Dentaliida > Dentaliidae > Pictodentalium > Pictodentalium vernedei. Next base: position 506,423,783 of record CM062295.1, read on the forward strand.
TGGGAGGTGCAAAACAACGCTACTGGCTACCGAACATTTTACTGATAAGACATTCTACGATTTCAAGTGCAGATAGAAAGGGGGTAGAAATTCGAGGAAATGACATATTCGTGATTATTTTTTTAAGTTATACAAGCCATTTATTCAATGTGTGCCATTTAACATATCACATGTTCAAATGATAAAAACACATATCAGTCAATGTCGTAGTTCAGCGCTCCGTGAGTATATAGAGTGATTTTACTCGGGGCTTCGCTAACTGGAATCATGCTGTTACTCCTTTCGGTAAAGTAGACTCGTCCAAGACAAGTGATTCTAACTAATGAGTGTCAGCTATAATCTCCTCAAAACAAATAAAGAGGTTGAACCTTCAAGTCATATCAGTTTGTTTTCATGTTACCTATTTCGGACTTTTATGATATAGAAAATTATTTGTATTTGCACTAATTATTTTCAACAGTATGGAAGATAGTACAACGTTTACAGAATGTAGTAAAGTGAATTTAAATATAACGGACTTTGATAAACAAGGAGATTTAGTGAATGTTAAGGTGGAACCACAAATGGTGGATCCGTCATTAGACCAGCAAGTTGAAGATGCCACTTCCACAACCCCGGAATCTCCGTCTCCGAAGAAGAAAGTTGGGGGCGCGGCACGAAGAGCGGAGAAACCACCCTATTCCTACATAGCTCTAATCGTGATGGCAATCCAGGCATGTCCCACAAAGCGATGTACACTGAACGAAATCTACCATTTTTTACAGACAAGATTTCCTTTTTTCCGTGGATCTTACGCCGGATGGAAAAATTCCGTACGTCATAATTTATCTCTGAATGAATGTTTCATAAAACTGCCTAAAGGACTTGGTAGACCGGGAAAAGGGCATTACTGGACAATAGATCCGACGGCTGAGTTCATGTTTGAGGAAGGATCCTTCCGAAGAAGACCAAGAGGTTTCCGAAGGAAATGTCAAGGAATGAGATCATTTGGTGTCATGAACAATGTGAATACCGGAAATAATATGATGACAGCGACTCCATATGACCTTATGTATTCTCAGACAGGTGATAAGTCATACCTTTCAAACTCATCGCAGGGGTATCCCAGCAACGTGACAAATAACACCATTCCAACTTCATACGACGTTGGTTACAACCCTCTTCAACAAACAGAATTCCCCAGTTGTGGTTTTTATTCAAAATATCCGTCGAGTTGTGCTTTATCTTCGTTGAAAAATAGTTTTTCCTATATATCAAATGACTATGCAAATATTTCCAGAGAAATGTCGGCACAGTATCCGTGGCCTTCTGATTACAAGTCTCAATCAACGAGCCCGACGGACAGTGCTGGGTCGGTGCCTAGCTCAAACTCCTCACCTTCGTCTGATCACCAGAATCAGTTCAACAGTCTTCAAGATGTTTCATTTCCAGGTGAGAGGTCTCGTAGTTTATTTAGTTGATAAAGTGTCCGATTGTGTCCATGGCGTATGTAGGTGGGGGTTTATTACAATTTGGACAGAAATTAGCGATACATAGTATCGCCGCGTGCCATTTGTGGCACGCGGTGATGCTGTGTCTCGCTAATTTTTGTTCGAAATCACCATCGTTTTGACCACTGCATTAACCCGAGGCGGTGTTTTCACAGAAAATTTTTGAAAAACAAGTGTCCAGAAGGTGCAATCTTCTTGCTTCTGCATGTGACTGACAAAGTTCTATTATCTTCTTCTCCTTCAATTTCAGGTATATCTATCAAGATTAACGTCTTGAAGAGCTTTCCGACAAGGCTGCAACTGTTTCAACAAAACTGTGTAGGTAGGGGCGGGGGCAACCATATATGATGTTTATCGTTACAGTGAAAGTGATAATAATAAAGTTTCTCCGATGGTTTCAACATATATATTTTATCATATCAATTCGCGTAGATGCAGGGTCCAGATGGCGGCGACTCCTATCCTTACACACCCTCAGTGGATCTAACGGAAATTTAAAGTACTATTGATTTTTTTTAGTCATACGGTGCTTTATTCAAGCTAAAAATAATAGCGATTGTTAATTACAGTCGATGGAAATAGGACTTTTAGATTTCCACTATTCCTGTTTTTCTCCAAGTTCAGAAGGGGATACTCACTCGTAATATGGACGAAAGAGATTTTAAAATTTTTGACGAAATTTTGTGCTGGAAAGTATCGCTGCGAGACACTCGTGTAATGCCTGTCCAAAATATTTAATTCCTGTCCTTCTTTCCTAATCGAAAAGAAAAGCTGCCCATGTCATTTCATTGCTCATACCGTTCCATCAATACTTTGAATATTCTCTCGGGAACATCATTAATACTGGAATAAATTTTCTCCAGAGATTTCCGCTTCGTCTACACCCCCCCCCCCCCCCCAAATTAGGAAGGTATCTATCTGGTCCCTTCTCCAAACCATAGTCTCAAATATGTTAACCCTTTACATAACGAATCGCCCGCAACCGCCCACGTAATATGCAAATTGACCAGTTGAAAAAAATATTTTTTTCAAAATATTTCAACAAAACCATATCATGTGACCCCTCATTGGAACGAGCTCAATGAGCTCGTTCCAATGAGGGGTCACATGATATGGTTTTGTTGAAATTTTTTGAAAAATTTTTAAAAAATTATATTTAAAATAATAAATTTTGATATCGTCTGCGTTGGGTAAAGGGTTAAGCTGACAATCAGTCTCTGAAATATTTATCGGACATGTAAATAGAATCTTTATCTAGTTTGATTTTTAATTAGTTTCCAAACAATCGGGGAACTTCCTAAAAATATTTCACCACGAATCTCTAATTTCTATGATGAAAAACAAACTCAAATTTATTTCCATCTTACCATATATTTCACTGACATCTCGGTGTTTTGCAGTCGCTCCCCAACACAGCTCTTACAATTATAATAGCATAGCTCTTTTGAGCTGTCAATATTCAGAGATATTATCGCCAAACTTGTACTCCAGCAGGAGCGATTTATTTTTTCTTTTATTTTTCAACAGCTTTTTTTCGTTCTTTTTCTATTTCTTTATTTATGATTATCGCAATCTTTATTTTTTATTTCACAAAATTAGTAACGATTGCTCAGCTCTACATTTAGCAAACCGCTGAAAAAAAAAATCCGGAGTAAGTGAACTGAAGTGAGAAATAATATATCGTTACAGTTTATTTCAAGGCCCGTCATATTTTGGCGTGGGTTAAGATTTTATGGCAACGCTTGAATAGATTTTATTTCCAGGCGTTGAAAAGAAGTTGTTCAGTGATATTTTGGCGAACATTTCCTCACGCAACCTTTTTGTGCAGGTCACTGCCATTATTTTTACCCGTTGACAGTCCTGTGCCGGGGTAATTCTATAAACTTTGTAAATTTAATATATATCCCATGGAGCTGCAAATTTGAAATATTAACTGGTTGAGCGCTAGAAGCCACTATCAGGGCTTTCAGAAAAATGAGGGTTCCAGAGCAAAGGCCAACGTTTTCCATACTCATGTTTTATATTTAGTCAAATGCAAGTAATACTTTGTTTATATAAATTTGTTCTATTACAAATTACTGGAGAGTGCCAATGGGCACTCTCCAATAATTTGTAATAAAACAAATTTTGAACAACACGTTCAGACCATCAAAAATAATCTAGCCCTCAACCAGTTAAGTGATCTGCTTTACAAGTGAGATAAGGACTTGTGTAATGTGCAGTATGATTGTGGTAACCAAAGAAGACAGAGAATGTCTGCCTGATCGAGACCGAGTCGCGATCCGGTCAAATTATCCGTCCATTTTCTTCTCCACAGAAGTACAGAATAGCATCCGTCGAAAAGGCATGGCTGACAATTTTCGTCATTGGAAAAGATTTACGTTAAAGGTAGATCGCGTTAATTTCCTAACGCTAAAAATGGAAATATCGAAATGTTTACCCCAGTAAACAAGCACTGCTTCACTTCCCAGGGTGCACACAGGGAAAACATTGAACTAATTTAGATACTTTCTGTATCCCCCTCCACTAATAACACAAGAAAACTCTCGGTTAACTTTCACAATCTTTTGATGTTCTGTAACATTTTGTCTGTTCGTGGATGGTGTCAGGTTATTGAACTACCATTTTTAGCGACTTGGAGATAAAAATGCGTCCGTAAATCACATATTATTTTTTTTTAAAACAAAAATTTTAATTACAATTATTCTCCATTCAAAAAGGCACAACATATCTAAAAATTACATTTGTATCTTTTAATTTAAGAGATTAATACAACGAAACCGGTTTCGACTCGGCTTTTTCCGACTCGGTCTACCTCTTTGAGTGACCACCCTGTTCGTGATATTAACAGTTTGCGCATCGTGACATATAATGTATACACTATCCTTTCCATTAATGTAAAAGTCTTGGAGGGTTTTTTTCCCGAGAGGAGGAATAAAAACTTGCCGATTACTGCAAAAACCCTTTCGCTGATCAAAGAGCCCAAGTGGACAGTTACTTAGTTGCTTCTAATTAGCTTGCCATAAAAAAGTCAAGTTTCCTTTTATAACTTTTAATAAACGAAACCAACAGACAGCTCCAAGAGCTGTCTGTTGTTTTCGTTTCTTAAAAGTAACAAAAGGAAACTTCGCTTTATTTTCTACTGATGTCACAGGTGTTTTCTGAAGAGAATTACAGTCTTCTTAATTGGACCTTCGTCGTCCGTTTAATAATTTCAGGGGAGATAACTTTATCGAAAGTCGATTTTTATGACGAGATTAGTCATGGATGGAAATGCGAGAACATTGAATCGTCGATGTTAGTTTTGCCTTATTCTGTTTTCATTTCGCAATATTTTATTTGTGAAATCCCGACCCAATGGTGAAGTGTGTCGCAGCTAGACAACTGTCTGATTTTGCAAAGCCCGCACCGCACTTTATGTCACAGTGCTCAAATGGAAGACGTATTTCCACAGATGTTGGGAGTGAAAAGTGTTTTAAAAAATAGCTAGATTTGAAAAGTAATTATTTTATGTTTATTTTAATTCGAATTTTTATTTTAAATCGAACCTGTGGCTCTAAAATAATACTTGATTTTTATGAAATATATTTCCCGACTTACGTTTTACTATCATTTTTTCGAAATTCTCAAATAATAAATAATTTTGATCTGAATACCATTATGAAAAATGTTACTATAGAAACTTTATCTACAGTAAAAGTTAAGAAGATTTCAAATCCACCAAGAAAAGTGAAACCACAGTATTTTTAGAATTAACTTTTCACCAACTTTTAATTAGTTTTAATTTATTCTCAATACATTTCTTTTCTCTCACACACGATGATTTTTCAATTCATTGAATCGGTTTATTCAACGTGACTGCATGCCAGAAATCGCTATAATGATAATCTTTAAATTCATATTTTTGGATCGTTTTTTTTTTCTGGACATAATCTACGCAATTTTGCTACGAGTCTTGTTGGATAGAAATCGAAGTTCAGGAAAAGTTCAAAAGAATTCAAATCTACTAAGTAAAGTGAAAACATAATATTTCTAGGTTTTACTTTTTACATACTTTTCATTATTTTTAATTTATTTCTAGTACATTTTTTCTCTCACACACGATGAATTCTCGATTCATTAGATCGATTTACTCAATTTCACTCGCAGAAATTGCGATAATAGTTATCTTTGAATTTATATTATTAAATCGTTTTTTTTTCTTAACCCTTTACCCAACGAATAGCCCTCATCCGCCCGCGTAATATGCAAATTCAGCAGTTGAAAAAATATTATTTAAAAAAAAAATTCAACAAAACTATATCATGTGACCCTCGTTGGAACGAACTCGTCGAGCTCGTTCCAATGAGGGCTCACATGATATGGTTTTGTTGAATTTTTTTGAAAAATTTAAAAAAAATGATATTTAAAATAATAAATTTTGATATCGCCTGCGTTGGGTAAAGGGTTAATACAATTTACGCCATTTTACTATCAATGTTGCGGGATATACTTAGGAATAGCTTTTAATTTGGAATCTGTACATGTACTGAAAAAATATTCACAATTTTATTTCCACGAATAGTATTTTCTATACCCTCGAATGCAAATGGCTGAACAAATCATTATCATTTTAATTAAAAGACTCTTGAAATGTTAATGATTTATTACAACCATTTATATAGTTATAGACAGAAACTACAGATGTTGAAAATACAGCTATCACGGCTTTATCAGAATGGTCACATCATTAGAGTAGGGCCTGCAGAGAGTTTTGTAAGATTTTAATTCATCCGTCTTGGTCCAATAATTTTGAGAGTAAAATATAACAGCATAAAATATTTTACCGCAAATAATAAAAAATATCTTTTCTTATTCTATTTTATAACCGCATGTTGAATTATTAATTTTTTAGCAAGGTAAATGTACCACAAATCACTTTGTGAAAAGTCATTTTTACTCTTATAAAATATAATTAATAGAATTTATCCCTTCACTTAACTAACCGGCCGCGTCCGATCGCGTATATCATAAATTCAGCCGTAGAAAATATTTTTTTCCGAAGAGCTTTAATAAAACCATATCATGTGACCCCACTCATTGGAACGAGCTCATCGAGCTCGTTCTAATGTGTGGTCACATGATATGGTTTAGGTGACATTTTTGGAAAAAAATTTAAAAATATTTTTAAAATCATAGTTTTGTTGAATTTTGTTTTATTATTTTTCTACTGCTGATTTTGTATAGTACGCGGACGGATGCGGTCGATTCGTAAGATAAAGGGTTTATCATTCTGATATTTTATAATGAGGTTAAGTGATGAAATCATCTTTTGTCAATTGCGTGGTTCATTTGAGTTCCAATGTTAAGCGTCAACAGATTTTTTAAAAAAAAGCTTTAAATTTAGATTTTTAAATTGAAATTTAGTTTGTGATTGATTGGCCTTTGTTAATTAACGGTGGAAATACGGCATTAAAGATTTAGTAATTTTCTTCTCTTCAGACAAGTGTATTTTTATTTAAAGAAACCAGCCACATCCCATTATCTGTCATCAAGAGTTTATGCCATAATTATGATGACGTGTCAATTGTTTTCTTTCCACCAAAAAAAAACCCCGATAATTTATTCTCAATTCGCACTGTATAGTTTCAAAGACATTTTAAAGGTATTGTTTTCACTGCGGAGATTTTCAGTAGGCTGAAACTCAGAGGGAAATTCTTTATTAATTCAAAACGACTATTTCACTGATGATTTATTTCAGAGCTCAAATGTTTGGCTGAATATTAAAGTAATCACTTATCTGAAACACCTATTTTGTCGACTGTTTTGCTCACACGAAGTTAAAGTATTTTTCTCTATATCAGAAATACTACAATTTTTATCTTATTGTCCATATAATTTGGTAGAGAACAACATCGCGAACTTTTAGAACAGCAACAAATTATGTTACAACAACTACTGAATACAAGAAGCAACAACTACCACGACTACAGGGATTCCTACTGCTGTATCTGCATGTATTTTAGCCCAGTAATGATGTCTGTTGTGTTTCTGTCGCTACTTCCACAAAGATATTTTCTTGATAATATGTTTACTTTCAGTGGGGTTTAACGACACTTTCGATAGCCAGGATCACCTCGTGTCGGGCAGTTTTACGGGTGGGGCAAGCCAGAGTACCCAGAGAGAACCACCGAGCAGCGCGAGCAACTACCAGACTCCACAGCGTACTAACTCTACACAAGCAGCGTTAGCATTGGTTGAAGGCAGGTGCACAATCGACGTGTATTGTCCCTTAGTACACAGCGTCACCGTGCTCTCTTGTGGGCCATCGAGATTAAGTGCCTTGCCCAAGGACACCACGCCGTTAAACTTGGTGGGGATCGAACCATGAACCTTTCTGTTTGAAGCCCAATGCCGTAACCGCTGAGCCACCGCGCACCCGATAATATGTTCAAGCCTTTAACTGACCCAACGACTATATATCGTCATTCACATGGGTTTTTTTCAACTTTTGCCTCCAGAAAATTCTGTCCAAATCAAGCATAAATAATGCAGTCTGGGCTGTCATTTCTTTCTGTTTGTCTTAATTTTACAAATGCACTTCGGAAATGCTTCGTGTTATTTTGTTAAAGTACCAGGTGTGTCTTACATTGGTGGGAGTGGCGGTCTCTGTCTGGACAGTTCCGTAGAAATCGAGCATAATAAAGCTGGGAGGTTTCGATTTTTCAGTTTCAGTTCGGTTGCTGGAAAAAAAATCGGTTCGGTTTTTCTATGTGTTAACCCTTTACCCAACGTAACGACCAAACCCGGCTAGCGCTTTTCTCAAAAATCGCCAATTAATTTTCATTATTTTTTCATTTTTTGTCTCAAAAATATAGGTTATGACCCCTCGTTGGAACGAGCTCGACGAGCTCGTTCCAACGAGGGGTCATAACCTATGTTTTTAAGACAAAAAATGAAAACAATTAATTATTCAAGAATTTTTTTTTTGCAAGTGTCGTCTGCTTTTCATGTTAGGTAAAGGGTTAGAAACAAAGATAGTAAATAACAGCTCAGGCTCCTCAACTTGGAAAAAGTCTGCTATAGTTAGTACAACAACACTCACCACTAAAGCCCTGCCTGTAAGTATCTCCATGGGTTCAGCCTAACTTCCCATTGGTCATTCTTAGGGGTTCCAGGGGATCAGTTTTTAGCGTACTGAGTCCGAAAAAACATAAATTAGGGAAACAAATGAAAAAGGTTCATTTAATCTACGTTATTATTGTCACAATATCGCCCTCATTGACTCGTCCGGTGGAAGAGTAAAAAAGGGGCGGAAAATGTGACAATGAGAACACGATGTATTCGTTCCTTTGTCAGATTGACTAAGTGATGAGAATCCAAAGGAGCCGGGGGCGCGGTGGCGTTGCTTCAACCGGTTCTCGTCAGATCACCGAAGTTAAGCAACGTCGAGCCCGGTTAGTCCTCGGATGGGTGACCGTCTGAGCGATCGATTCGGACTCCCGCGTTGTGCAAGGCACTTAACCCCGATTGTCCACATGGGGGCACAATGACGCCGTGTACTAAGGCGTACTGCACGTCGATGGTGCGCATGTCTTCAACCAATCTATCCCTGCCTGTGTTGCAGTGCGGAGTTACGATGTTGGGAAGCTGGCAGCTGCTCGTCGTTGCTCGGTGGTTCTCTCCGGGTACTCCGGCTTCCTCCGCCCGTAAAACTGCCACGGTCATGATTAGCCATTGTGCATAAGTATGTGACCTTAAACACCAATAAATAAATAAATCCAAAGGGGCCACTAGTCCAGTTCATTCCCAGTAAAATAGTTTGATAAGTTTATGCACAAACACAGCAAAACTGTTCGAGCGGTTTTTGCTTTGTTTTACGGTCCGGTTTTCCGGTGTGCCACAAAAACCGAAACCGAACCGGGAAACCCCCAAAAAGCCCAGCTCTAGAGCATAAATAGTGCCGTCTGGGCTGTCATGTCTTTCTGTTTCTCTTACAAATGCTCTTCAGAAATTGTTCTTGCCATTGAGTTAATGTACTAGGTGAAATTAGTCCATCACCAATACCTTCGTGATCTGCGCTAATCACCTCGCGTTGCCCAGGGGTGTGGCTAGGGGAGTTTGAATGTGCAGTGTCCAGTTGAACCCCCTTCCCGGGATGGAAACTTTCCAACAGGTGCATTCAAAAATTTAAACTTCGAGGAATGGCATTGCAACACCTCCCACGCACTGGTTGGAAATATTCCGAGTGAAAGTATTTCATTCCAAGCTTCTTACTACCATCGGAAAATATTCTAATTTATTACTTTCCAAAGTGTGATTTACTGGGATTTCCGGGTTTGATTATAAACGATAATTTCACAAGTGAATTATGCAATCAACAATTGTGCCATGTATCCGTGCGCGCAAACGAAGACGCTTTGCCGTAGGTGTAATGGGGACTGCATTGCATTGTAACATGAAAAGCAGACGACACTTGCAAAAAAAATTTCTTAAATGACTATTATATTCATTTTTTGTCTCAAAAACATAGGTTATGACCCCTCATTCGAACGAGCTCGACGAGCTCGTTCCAATAAGGTGTCATAACCTATGTTTTACAGACAAAAAATGAAAAAATAATGAAAATTAATTGGCGATTTTGGGGAATAGCGCTGGCTGGTTTTGACCGATACGTTAGGTAAAACGGTTAAATAATATAATTATCATTAATAATGAAAAGTAATAAACAGAGTAATCGCTTGACTGGACTGGCTACGTGAAATAATTCATGAGAGGTGAGGGACTTTGTACAAACACGAATGAATTATTTCACGTAGCCAGTCCAGTCGCTTGACTGGACTGCTTACGTGAAATAATTCATTCGAGGCGAGGGACTATATTGTAAAACACTCGTGCGCATTCGCGCACTCGTGTTTGTACAACGTCCCTCACCTCTCATGAATTATTTCACGTAGCCAGTCCAGTCAAGCGATTACTCTCTTTATTTGCGGTCTAAAAATCATAAATTAGTGCTGGATTTCAATACAAAAACGAAAATATTCTATCAACTTTTGTCACTTTTGAAGTCAGGAATTTACGACTGTTTTCTATTTGGTTCCTCGTAATTCCGACTTTTGAAGATCTCGGCAAATAATGCGGAAATCAAATTTTAGACTCGAGTCTGAAAATGTTCTAATTTGTTAGTCTGAAAATCGTAAAATAGTTCTGAATTTTAATCAGAGAAGCAAATGATCTGTCAACTTTTACCAATCTAAACTCTGGAATTTACAAACAGTTTTCGATTCCAGGCTTCCAGACTTATAATTTCCAACTTTCGCGTGAATTTCGAAGATTTCTGTAAATAATGGAGAGGGTAAGACACCACTACACAACTATCCCAGTAGCCACATTTCTGGAGTCATCGCCCTAACCTTCGCAGTGAGAAAGTGTTGGTTGAAACTGAAGTTTAAACCCATTTTTTTATTTCCAGGATAATTAGAACATGACACGATGAGATTTGGTGTGTTCCGTACAAATACGTTGGAATTTAAGGCCTTGCATTTTGAAACTATGTTGGGTCTAGGAACGGGTGTTACTTGTAGAATGGATCTCAGGGCCATCTGTAGTGTAATCGAAGCCTCTTTTCATTAAACATAATGGTAAAATATTGTTTTTTGGTGGCATACTGTTGGCCTGGGAAAAACATTTTCGAGGATGATCCCATGGCTATTCATTCGCGACCTTGATAAACGCAAGGCTTGGAAATTCTACCTCATATCGGGGAATACATCCCTCGAGTGAACGTCCTTCCATTAATCGATTTAAAATTATGTTCAGCAGAAACCCTTTCAATGCACATAATAGAATTTTTTTAAATTGCTGAAATCTGAAAGTAATAATCAGCAGAAATAGATCATGAATTAACCCTTTGCCTAACGAATCGTTTTCATCCGGCCGCGTAATTTTCAAATTTAGCAATTGAAGAAAATATATTTTTCAAAAGGTTCAACACAACTATATCATGTGACCTCTCATTGGAGCGAGCTCATTGAGGTCGCTTCAATGAGAGGTCACATGATAAGGTTTTGTTGAAATGTTTTGAAAAAATTTGAAAAACAATAAATAAAGTAATCAATTTTGATATCCTGTGTGTTGGGTAAAGGGTTTAGGGTATTAGTAATATTTTAATCGGGCTACATGATAATCTGATCATGGACTTCTTCCTTATTTAGAAGAAGATTTCCTGTCAGCATTGGAGAAAAATGGTTTTGTCGACATCAATTTGGGAGGGGTGAGGGGTTCTTAACTTTCCAACATTTAGAATTTTAGTATTCTTAACTTTCTAACAGTTTATGCAAACAACTGAGATCAATTTGTTTATTTAAGAACTGTAGTTCATTTCATTTAAACTATGTAGAACATTAGCAGTTCAAACTTTGACCCAGAGGCCATATTGTGTTTCTTTTTATTGTTTTCGCAGCCGAATGGGCTACAAAAAAAAAACAAAATATATATTACGGCCTTTGTGTCCAAGTTTGGACTAGCTCATATGCTGCAGTTCAAAGTAGTTGAGACATGTGCTTATTTATTTATTTATTTATTTATTTATTTTATTTTTTTTTTTTTATTTATTTATTTATTAGTTGAAGCCAGGCTACCCACAGTTCTCCTTGAATTCCATTTCTTAACAGCCCAACGCTAACATTTTAAATTTACCCATACGGGAACGATAGACAATAAAGAATCTGTCGACTTGGTTGTGGGTTGTTAATTACCAAAATGGTAGTATATTATTTCAGTTGTATTATAAAATAGTGCAGGAAAATGGTATTCACTGCTGCGTTAACTTTAAAGTCATCCATTTAAATAATGGTAATAATATTATAATTATATAATGGAAGAATTGGCATAATATAAAAAGTGACGCGGGTCTTTTATCTTTTTCATTTCGTTTCTGATTTTATATGAAATTTCTAATACAACTGAAAGCGTATCGAGTTTCAGAGTTTAAATGACTGTTTGTAAATATTAACAGCTCAAATTTTTAGTTCAATGCATGTAAGGTAAACCTTTGTTCTGTTTCATGAAACTGAGGAAACCAAAACCACTGGCAAAACTACATGTATTCTTGGCAAAAATGAACCTGCATCATTTTAACCTGATCTGAAAACATAATGTCATCCCTGAGTGCAACAAGATGTCATCTGCAATGCCAAAGCATTGCAGATGGCACTTTGTAGCAATCAAGGGATGAATTTCTCCTATTTACCGATGAATTCACGCATGAAACATATTTATAAACAATATATTTAAATTTTATAACTACTCCATGGTTTTCATATTATCCAGCGGAGCTCTATGCAAAAACAATTTTTCTTTTTCTTAATTTTTTTTTCGAAACAAAAAAGAAAAATAATGCTGCTGGAAAAATAATGTTTGGTCTATTAAAACAATATATGTCTGTACAAACAATTATGTTTCTCGATTCGTTGCTTAATTGCTTTGGGGGATTTATGATAAAGATAAGATCTCAATTTATTTTCGAGAATAAAATATCAGAGAAATATCAGACAGCCAAAATATAAGCTATATATATATATATATATATATATATATATATATATATATATATATATATATTAGGTCCTCTTATAAACTCCACAAGAAAGCCACAACTGCTTGTGCAATGTGCAAGCTTCAAAATTGCGAATGTATCAACGACACTTTATTTATAAGGTCAGTTAAGCTATAAAGAGTTTTTTTCGGAAATTGATGACAATATTTTTCATTGTTAATCATTTATCATCACGAACAAAAGACGACACCTGGAAAACAATCCTAAAACTCTAAATGTTCTTGAACGAGCTTGTACAATGAGGTGCTATAAGCTAGGTTTTCAAGTCAAAAATCGAAACAAATACTGCAATTTTAAAAGCATTTTTTGAGAAAAGCGGCGGACTGTTATAACTGTTAGGTTTGGTAAAGGATCGAGGGAATTTATTTATTTATTTAGTCACGTTTTAATTTATTTTCTCCTTATTTTGTTGTACTCATCATCACAATTTATTTATTTATTTATTTATTTATTTATTTATTTATTTATTTATTTATTTATTTATTTATTTATTTTATCTTTCCAATAAGTTTTGTTTACCTTCATACAATTTCTCTTCATCAGCACATTATTTTTTATTGTATTTTATTGTATTCTTCGAAACAAACAATAATCTGCGATCTGCTCGCGACAGTCATACACACCAGTGAGTCCAAATCTCCTGAATAAAATACTGTGAAATCAAGACCAAATCAAGAAAATACAAACGTTAAGATCATCAGATATTCATTGCCCTCGCATTTCTTGTTCTACAGGTGAGATTCTATAGGGTTGTGGGGAGGAAATTGGGCAGACAATTTCGACCAGGAGCCAATACTATAAAACTTTTAAAATTGTATTTTCTAGAATTGTATTTTCTACCTATTAATATAACTGACTAAAATGAATCATTAGCATTTTAGAAGATATGGCAATTTGCCAACTGGCAAATTGCCACATCTTTGAATATGCTAACGGTTCATTTCAACCTATTTAAAGTCATAGGTAGAAAATACATTTCTCGAAAATACAGTTGTAAAAGTTTTATTGTATTGGCCACAGATCGCTGTCCAGTCGGGATCCGATCGAAATTCTTTGTCCGTTTTTTGTTTTTTTGTAAATTACAGTGTTGTAAGGGAAACGTTGAGTTCGCCCACATGAGGTATAACAGTTTCCGTTAGTGGCTTAGATAGTTTGTTCTCTCCTGCTGGGGTGGGAAGGGGAAAAAGGGCGAAGATATAAAATGGCACGAGACGATGCATTACATCGGTAATTTCTGCCGTACTCTTTATAGTTTCGGACCTCCGGATTAAAAACGGTTCTACTCCCTCGCGACTTATCTGAAAAAAAATTTTTGAAGAACGGATGTCTAAACAAGTAAGGTGTAATTTATGTGAACTGGGAAGGGGCCTTTGCATCCAGTGCGGGGCAAAAATCTGTAATGTTTAGGAAAAGTACGTCGTAATTACAGGGACCTCAAAAGATTAGTGATGCCTGGAAATTTGTCAAGTACCACAGATCCATTGAGGCCCATGGAACTGGGTTAGTTAAAGCAGGCCAAGTCCCCCACCCTAGATTAAACCCCGTAAAATCATATTGCATGAAAGTTTTGTACCAATATAAGTGCATACAATATGTAAATGACTCGAACAATAACGGCGGACGTAAATTTCCGACAAAGTGCGCGATTGGAAAGCAGCTGTCCCTCCAAAAAGAGTGCCCTTTGAAGGCATGGGAGCCTGGCCCAAATTATTGAGGGATCTACTTCCGCTGATGTCCTCCGGAAGTTTAAGAGTTCTTCATTCTCTTTTTAGAAAAGTAGCACAATACGTCATAGTGTTCTACCAAACTACTTTGGTATACCGAGGCAGTTGGAGGGACAATTTATTTATTTATTTATTTATTTATTTATTTATTTATTTATTTATTTATTTATTTATTTATTTATTTATTGTTGGCTTCACACCTATGTTGTGATCACGAGATAGATGCTGAAAATTATACTCTAAAAATCCGTTGGGTTAACCATTTACCCAACGCAGACGATATCAAAATTTATTATTTTAAATATCATTTTTTAATTTTTTTCACAAAATGTCAACAAAACCATATAATGTGACTCCCTCTTTGGAACGAGCTCGACGATGGTTTTGTTGAAATTATTCGAAAAATAATATTTTTTCAGCTGCTGAATTTGCATATCACGCGGGCGGATGCAGGCGATTCGTTGGGTAAAGGGTTAAAAATCAAACCAAGTGAGCTGGGTTGAGTGAATATGAACCCAGTTGGGTTCGTATTTCCTCAACCCAGTTGGTTTGAATTAATTTTAACCCAACTGAATTTAGAGTAAATAAATAAATAAATAAATAAATAAATAAATAAATAAATAAATAAATAAATAAATAACGGCATTTCCAACAGCCAGGGTGATGCAGTATCGAACAGTATTACGGGTGGCGGAAGCCGGAGTACCCGGAGAGAACCACCGAGCAGTGGCGAATAACTACCGGACCCTCACCAACACATAAGGTACTATTGGAACTAAAAATATGTTTGGAATAATAAGTGTCAAGATTTTTATATAATTACGAAGTTTATTAAAGAAAAAATACTTATGAAAATAATCGATTATGACCACATCATGCATGTATTAATTAGAAAATTTCGAAAATTTTGGTAAGCGCGCGTGCCCGTCGCCCCACCCAAATTCGCCACTAAGTGGTATCCGCCCAATGAATTAGATCCGAGTGGGAACAGAAAATGAAATCAATTACATTGAGCAGATTATTTGCATAATGGGCGACAAAAAGGATACTAAATGAGAAACCAATAAAAGTGAATCTGTCACCAATAAAATATCACAATAAACAGCAAACAGATCGGTTATAAATTTAATGGCATTACGTAGACCCTGCAATAAAATCCATCTGTACCGAAGGCATGTCATCCATTTAGCACTGTGTGCATATAGTTATTTCAGTATTTGACAGCAGTAATCGAAATTAATCCGATGCCAACTAAATGGTCCCTGGAGTGAGGTATCATGTGTAAAACAAGAAGGCAGGAGTGGTAGGATGCGCGATCAGGCATTTAATTGTGTAATTAGTAGCCCGATTAACAAATTAATTAACAATTTCATGTCGATAATATGACCAAGGAGAGTTCATTCTGACACGTCCACGTGATTTTTGCAAGCGGGTAAGGTGGCTCCATTTCTGACATTTTATCGTTTTAAGTTAACGCCTCGTCCACCATGAACATTGGATAGGTAGTTTTGTGTGTATAAATTATTAACCCCAGGAACAGAATTTGAGGAATTCCAGTGTTTTGAACGAACTCTCATATGAAAATTCCCAGTGGGGCCCCTATTGGGTGCCCCCCCCCCCCCCGAGGCCCCAAAATTGATGCATCCCAACACGTGTTGGTGCCTGAAATTTGGTGAAAATGACAAACAGGCGAAATGGATCTGATTGCCCAGACTGTTGGTATACCGAAATGCTCTCTATGTGGACTGCCAATGGCAGTCCACATAGAGACATTTCGATATACCAGCAGTCCAGTCTGCTATTGATTGCCTAGATGCAAGGAAACAGCGTTCTGTCACTTTGAAAAATCAATATTTTCTCCCATTGGATAGAACAATGGTTGGCTCGATGGGAAGATTGGAGACACCCCTCCCCTCCGTCCACCCCCCCCCCACAAGGGGATCACCGTGGTAACTTAGAAAGTGGAGTTTTGCTTGTCTGGACGGGTAGATAAGTTCTGCATTGCTGTTAACCCTTTACTCAACACAGACGATATGTCTTAATAAGCCAGAGGGCTGTTATTCAGTCCTCGAGGGCTGCTAATAAACTAGGACGCCCAACAAAATCATGTCGGTATTATTATTATCATGGCCGGAAATGAATTTTGTTATCCTTAATGAATTTTGTTATCCTTAACGACCTGCCGTTAATGAATTTTGTTATCCTTAACGACCTGCCGACCACCCGCTTCCGATTACATAACGCCATTAATTACTGAGTTTTGCCACCCTGCCAAATTCCATTAATGTACTAGAGAACGTCCGCTAAAGTGGTAATAATATAACAATAACATGAGTTTGGAGGGCGTTACGGTTTATTAACGGCTAGAGAGGAAGAATAACAGTCCGAAGGTTTATTACCGACCCGAGACGAAGTTGAGGACCGTTAATGAGCAAGGGGGCTGTTATTCAGCACTCAAGACTACTATTATTACCATGACCGGAAGCGGGCGGCGGGCTGTTAATCAATTTTGTTTTCATTAACGGCCCGCCGCCCGCTTCCGGTTGCATGACGCCAATAATTTCTGAGTTTTGCCGCCTCGCTAAACTCCGTTAATATTCTAGAGAATGCCCGCTAAAGTGGTAATATAAATAGTAAATGAACTGAAATGCACACGGATAGAAGGTAAATCGTTGTCGCTTCGAAACATATACATGTAGATCAGTTCGCCGCAACATGATGCATGTACCTTAACTTTGCGGCGATTCTTAACAAATATACAGACTCAAATAATCTTTTAACAGAACGAAAGAATTTCCGAAAATTAATAAATATACATTATAAACATACATGTATGTTTATTTGGAACCGAGAGTACACTCTTTCTAAGCTATATAAAACTTCGTATGCATGGACTATCTGTATGAATCTAAGAACATTACAAGTCATCTTCCATTCAGACATGACAAATCCACGTAACTTATGGAAAGCGCGATATAAAAGGCGCGAAAGACAAGATCTTGTCCAAGTTTATCTTAACTAATTTTTCTTGTTACTGGGATTCCTAACCCTTTTCTCGTGTCCAACTGACGATGTCAATAATGCAGTTTGTATTTGTAGCGAATTCCAGGCAATCATTTTTATCCACAACCAGCGGCGGCGGAGCGATTTTAATAGTGTGGTGGTGGGGAGGGACGGGCAAACATAAAATAAGGCACTATACTATACCGAAATTCGCACAGGGCGCGTGCGAATTTGGGTAGAGTATAGTGCCCTGTTTCATTGGCGCACAAATATGCATGTGATTTCGTCGGCTGAGTGCTAGAATGTTCTATGTCCCATAGGGACATAGAACATTCTAGCACTCAGGCGACGATTTGCGAACGAGAAAATAGATTATCAAAAGCCTAGAATTTTACAAGTATTCAAAACGTATGTGAAGGGGAGTAACTCAATGCTTATCAATGCATTGTACAGTTTGGAAAATGGACGCCTATTTCAGATGAAATTTGGTCCACTGCGGAATGGCGAGCGCAAGTTGATTGCGAACACTCGGGATATTCCTGTCTGTCTGTCGAGTCACTTCTGTTTCCTGAAGACAGAGGCACTGTTTGATAAAAAGTGGGGGCATAAATCCCCTTCTCCTACACCACCTTCGGTTCCACCGCCTCTGTCCACAGCACAGGGTTGTTGGTTTAAATCATTCCACGTTTTCAATAATGGGAACGGAAATACATAATGGTCGAGGTGGGGGGGGGGGGGGGGGGATACGGTGATTTCAGGATACGAAGGGACGAATGGACAAGACTCACCACTTGAAGCTTGACAGACACGGCGCGTCTGTTCATATGAAAATTGCGAAAACCGCTGTGGATATTTTCAGCATTTTTGTTCTAAATGGGTTGCCCATTTTGGCAGCGAGACGGTCAGTTAATGTGCTTGTAATTTATGAAAAATATCGGGGTTTTTTTTCGCAACAACTCGTTTCTGCTAGGGGGAGAGTAGAAATGTAAAATTCCTGATCAAACAAACCGAAAATGCACTTATTCTGCAACATTATAAATATATTTTTTTCCCCATAAACAATCGGAAAATCTTCCTTGCTGTGAATGAAGTTTGTGTTTTAGATTTGTGGGAATGATGGTATGCATGTGCTTGTTTAACCCTTTACCCAACGAATCGCCCGCATCCACCCGCGTAATATGCAAATTCAGCAGTTGAAAGAATATTATTTTTCAAAAAAATTCAACAAATCCATATCATGTCACCCCTCGTTGGAACGAGCTCGACGAGCTCGTTCCAACCAGGGTTCACATGATATGGTTTTGTTGAAATTTGTTTAAAAATTTGAAAAAATGATATTTAAAATAATAAATTTTGATATCGTCTGCGTTGGGTAAAGGGTTAATCCAACAACGTTATTGAATTAAATTCCTAACCATCCTTCCAAACTTGTTGTTCACTGTGTGGTGTGCCCGAGCGGATGTAGGACCTTTCCCTCTACGACAGTTTCACTATGACACTTTCTCCTACGGTCATTTCGTTCGACGGAACCTTTCCCCAAATGTTTTATTTGGGTTTTTTTTTACATATTTACCCTATTTTAAACGACAAGCAAATAAAAAAGAATATTAAAATCCTTTTTAGATTTGACCAAATGCTAAAATCATTTCTGGATAGTTTTCTGTTGAACTTTCCCGAAACTTGTGTCGGGTGGAGGTATAGAAAAGTATTTCCCGCTTATAGCCTGACTGAAGGTTGAAACCATTGAACGTTAACTATATTGTGGTAATCTGTTTTTTCCAGTTTAAGTTTCTATAAAGCTTTCCATAAAATAATTGTACAATTAATATTTTCAATCTGCATTCAGAGATTATTAAATGATTTTCTTCCTCGTAATTCATGACAGAATTACACAATATTGTTTCACTCTTTACCCAACGAATCCTCCGCGCCCACCCGCGTAACATGAAAAATCAGCAGTTGGAAACAATATTTTTAAAACAATTTCAACAAAACCTTATTACGTGACCCCTCATTGGAGCGAGCTCGTCCCAATTATGGGGTCACATGATATGGCTTTGTTGAAATTGTTTGATAAATTTGGACAAGTAATATTTAAAATAATAAATTTTGATATTGTCTGCGTTGGGTAAAGGGTTAACTCTGATAAAGTGCCCAACGCACCGCACAGTGTTTATGTTAATTACGTAGACCCTCAACAGTAAAAAGAGATTTGGCCTGTTTCCATAAGATTTATTGTACGAACACTGATTTTACAAACCCTTAGCATCAGTGGCATAGAAACTGTGGGGGTAAGGGGATATCCCCCCTCCCCCCCCCAAAAAAAAAAATTAAAAAATTGCCAAAGATAGGGTTAATTTTTCGTTCAATTTAAACATTCTTTCATAATCATGTCCGGCACGCATATGTTAAATTTCTTTGACGAATATATCACCGCAAAAGCGAATCTTTTAAACGGTATTATCCAAGGCAAAAACGCAGTGACGTACAACACAACTGCCTTAGACTGGTCGTAATCCGCACGTGTGTAGTGATGTTCACGCATGCGTTTACCAGGTAATAAAATTCATCATCAGCAAAATTCTAATTAATGAAGCACCGGGTTATACCCGGTGCTTCATTAATTAAATTTTTGATGATTATTCCTACCATTAGAGTTTGGAATCTAATATTATTACGGTCGTATTGTACCTACTGCGCGTGGTTCGATTGTTTCGCCGCAAAGTTGGCATGCCATTATTTGATAACGGGTAGGTTTGTGGTGACGAGAAATCCTTCTTGAAATCACAGCGGAATCCACCAAATTGCTTGTTTTAACAATAGATTTTGAAAAACTATCCCGTAGGAGGTCTCCCCGGCGAAGGGCGCATCACCCGGAAAGAACACGAGAGGGCTCGTCCTCTCTTGTCGCGCTGTCGCTTCGTGACGTATGCCCTAGTTTGTCCGCTAGAAAGTACCTCCAATATAATTTCCTTGCTACGCTACGGCCCGGTTTATCGAGATTTCATAGCTGTACATTTGCCGCTCTCCTTATTCTGAAATTAGGTGAATATAGAGGGTGAGGTCGATCGCTCGCCTCAAAACAATGGACCCGCTGGAACTGGGAAGGATCTATTTCAGAGACCTTGTCTCAGTTTTCTCGGTCCCATGTCAATTCATTCCCGCGCTGGACCACACGCAGTTTGATTCCAGTGCCCATGTAAAACGGGTTATCGTTTTAATACATTTTATTAAAAAAAAACTGCTGCACGTAAGTTCGATGTGATCTCAAAGACATTACCATCACGTGTTCAATTTTATGGAACAGTTCCGTTAATCTGTGTTGGAGCGATCTTTGTCAACGAGATTTAGACCCCCATAACTGTCCCAAACTGATAGCTGAATAAGCTATTAACAAGTCTAATCGGTTTCGCAACAACCATCTTATACTTTGATACATGTCTATTCATCGATAATATTCCTATTATCGTACAAGAGATAAATATACAGAAACTACTGTCGAACTCTTTCATCTCTTTATCGGGCACATCTTGTAGTAATTTGTCCGCCGTTTATTTATGTCGTCTGCGGCGTATTCAATTAACCGTTTAATTCACGTGCGCTGTTGGAAGTATATCGCTAAATAATTGCATACTTACACTGTAGGTGTGTGCTTAACAGATTTCTGGAGTTTTCACGATTGGCCATTTATTGTGTCGTACTCGCGAAAACAACGAGTCAATCCTTGTTCTTTTTCGAGTTAGACTTTTTCAAGCAGTTGTTCCCGACAAAGCCAATTGGTCACTCCCATCCGCTCTGCTGCTCTCAATCGATTTATGTCAAGGAGAGTCCCTTCCCCGACACCCCCACCCACGACAATAAAAGCTTGTGGGATGTAATATATTGTCAACACAGACGCTGAAGTTTGTGTCACAACGAAAAGTGCACTTCCACAAATGGAGTGAAATTATTTCCGGGCAATAACTCGTGTCATGAGAAAAAAAACATAAAAGAACACAAACATAAAATGTCAGCCGAATCACCTCCGGATTCAGTTTAGAATTATTTTTATTAAACAAATGTCAAAAGATGCGATCACTTCGACTCTTGACAAATAGCTGATATTTTCAGCTTGTTTGGACAATCGTGTAAGTGATTATTCCTAACAAAATTCTAAATGTTCAACAAACTCTTTGGTGGGTGAGCAGCCACACTCTAAAATCAGATGGGTTAAAAATTAACCCAAATCACCTGGGTTGAGTGAATATGAACCCTATTGGGTTCATATTCACTCAACCCAGTTGATTTGGGTTAATTTGCAACCTAACTGATTTTAGATATTCACCCAACCCAGTTTATTTGGGTTAATTTTTAACTGTTTTTAGAGTGCAGCCGTTTGGCCACACCTATACCTACGCCACTGCCATTGTGTTATCCACACCTCAGCCTCTAACCTTAATTTTTTATTGTTTTACTAATTTAAAAACGCACTTATGGGAAAAAACATCGGAGAGTTGGTAACTGATCTTAGAGATATTAATCAAAACCAAAACATGGTGAAGAAAGAACAAGAGGTTTTCTCACGACATAACAGATCTGTAATGGATGCCAAGTATTCCGTTTCCTTTTAATATGTCACTCAGTCTAATTAACTACTGGCAGAAATAATAGAAGTGGTAATATGAAAATGCGATAACATAATGAGTTACCTCAAGTTTCAAGATTCTCGAGATTGAGATCTCTACGAAACATAGGGCACCTGGAAATTGAAAGGTTGACGTGAACCATATTGGAAGTGGCATTCGCGAATTATTACCATCCGTCTATTTTTCGCCATACATAGAATGTCGTGTCCACAAATAAATGTGACAGTAAATCTCTTCATGGTTGAAGATTTGTTTTTCATGGCTGGAAGGGATTTACGGGAAAGTTACTTACTTACTTGTCCTCTTCGCTCCCTCTGGAGCATATTTATTTATTTATTTATTTATTTATTTATTTATTTATTTATTTATTTATTTATTTATTAGGGTTTAACGACACTTTAACAGCCAGGTTCATATCATGTCGGTGACAGTTTTACGGGTGGCGGAAACCGGAGTACACGGAGAGAACCACCGAGCAACGACGATCAGCTGTCAGCTCTCCAACATCGTAACTCTGAACTATGCACAGCGGTTCAGGCAGGGTTAGATTGATTGAAGACATGCGCACCATCGACGTGAAGTACGCCTTAGTAAACAGCGTCATCGTGCCCCCATGTAGGCGATCGGAGTTAAGTGCCTTGCCCAAGGACACAACGCGGGAGCGCGAATCAGTCGCTGAAATGGTCACCCATCCAACTACTAACCGCGCTCGACGTTGCTTAACTTCGGTAATCTGACGAGAACCGGTTACCGCGACGCAAAAAGTTTCATCACATGGGGACACGATCTTCAACATATCTTCAACCGCTGTATTCCTACTTGAGCGGAGCTTGAACAGAGTTAGAATGTTGAGGAGCTGACAGTTGCTCGTCGATGCTCGGTGGTTCTCTCCGGGTACTCCGTCTTCCTCCACCCGTAAAACTATCACGGTCACGATTAGCCATTGTGCATAAGTATGTGACCTTAAACACTAAAAAATAAATAAATAAATAAATTCAAGGAGAGATTTGCTAATCTTTTTGCTGGAAGAATAAAAACTCCCAATGTACTGTAAAAACATATTCACTAAACGAAGACCCAAAGTGGACACTAAGTGTTGGGTTGTGTTATGCTGAGAGATATTCTTAATGGCTGATTGTCTGAGAACTAGTTGCTTCTAATTAGCTTGCCATAAAGGCCAAGCCAAGTTTCTTTTTGTTACTTTTAAGAAACGTAAACGGCAGACAGCTCCGTGAGCTGTCTATTGTTTTCGTTTATTAAAAGTAACAAAAGAAAACTCGGCCTTATTTTCTACTGATATCACAGGATATAGGTGGTTGCTCAGCAATTAATTACTTCTTAAGTTGTCTCTGAGTTGTCTGTTGTTTTCGCTTATTAAAAGTGACAAAAGGAAACTTGGCTTTTTAATGCAAGCTATCCGTCATTAAGAATATCTATCACTCTCACACCTCCCAACATGAAGTGTCCACATTGGCACTTTGTTTAGCGAATGTATTTTTACAGTAATATTTGGCAAGTTTTTATTCCTTTCGGGAAAATATGAGCAAATCGTACCTCCTAGACTTTTATATTAACCCTTTACCCAACGCAGACGATATCAAAATTTATTATTTGAAATATCATTTTTTTTAATTTTTCAAAAAAATTCGTCAAAACCATATCACGTGACCCCTCATTGGAACGAGCTCATTGAGCTCGTTCCAATGAGGGGTCACCTGATATGGTTTTGTTGAAATATTTTGAAAAAATTTAATATTTTCATCTGCTCAATTTGCATATTACGCGGGTGGATGCGGGCGATTCGTTAGGTAAAGGGTTAATGGAAAAAACAGTGTCTGATCATTTGTCACGATGCGCTCACCTCTGATATGATTAGCAGAAAAAGTTACAGAATATCAAATGATGGTGAAAACGCCGTTTTCTTATTTTTATTTATTTATTTATTAAGGTTTAACGACACTTTAAAAGTCAAAGTCTTATCGTGTCGTTGACAGTTTTACGGGTGGCGGTACCCGGAGAGAACCACCGAGCAACGACGAGCAGCTCCCAGCTCCCCAACATCGTAACTTCGCACTGCAGCACAGGCAGGGTTAGATTGGTTGAAGGCATGCGCACCATCGACGTGCGGTACGCCTTAGTGCATGTCGTCATCGTGCCCTCATGTGGACAATCGGGGTTAAGTGCCTTGCACAACGACACAACGCGGGAGTCCGAATCGATCGCTCAGACGGTTACCCACCCAAGGACTAACCAGGCTCGACGTTGCTTAACTTTGGTGATCTTTCGCGAATCGGTTACCACAACGCCACTGCGCCCCTTCTTATTTTTAAATGCGTTTTAACAGTGAATACTCATCAAATGTTCAAAGTAATTAGAAAAAAATGTATGAATTTGTTGTTCGTAGTCGTGTCCGCTTGTCGTCTGCCGAAATTACTTTTACACATATATTCATGTTGTATGGAAAGGGTGAATTTAGGTGCTACATGTATATCTGCATGGTCACCACGCCTCCTATGTATGTAGATGTAAGACGTTCCTTCAGAGCAGCAGGTAAGATTAGAGATTCCTTCTCCGCGTCACTGATGAAACTCGAACGACTTCTCAAGTGGCTGCGACGGTCTGTCATTCACTGGACTAAGGGAGAGAACTCTAATATTTGAATGTTGGATTACCAACAAACAAACCAAGCTAACAAGGTTTGTTCACGAACACACAAATTAACTAACTAACACGAGTGCATCTTGAGTGATTATACCCTTTCGATTTCAGCTATAAAATACGGCAAGATAAGTTTTCTTGAACAAAGGGGTGAAAAAAATTGACAAGGGAAATAACTCATACAACTCGGACTTGGCGAATAGAAACAGATGTTTCTAGATGTTAGAATAAGGGATAAAACTGTCTTTTGATGGAAGGTGACAATTGTTGACTGAATATGAATGATTGCTACAAATTCACCACCAATCGACAAATACCATAGCTTATTGGATCTGTTTGCTATTTGCTTTTGTGTATCACTTTCCACATCTCTCAACGACCTCTCCTTGACATCAGTGTGTTGTGTACGCATTGTATTTTCTGCAAAGACTCAGCAGAGTGACCTTACACACATATTTAGCTTTCTGAATTCCCATCGTTGAGGACAAGGTATCACGAGAACTGTTGATTGTCTGTCCAGCATGTGTTTTACGTGTATGCCGGCGTCTTCATTATAGATTGTCGCGTGGGATGTTTGCAGGTATGATCCATTGGAAATGAGACAACTCTGTCCTGGCCTGAGCACAGGAAGCACTGCTTCACGAAGCGGTGTTTCCTGTGTTTGGGCCTCGATATCGCTCTCACCAGTCGTGCACCTATGGAATTCCCATCGTTAAGATATTTAATTCATTAAATTGCCCGTTTTCGATATGTGAAGATATTTAATCTATTAAATAGTCCGTTTACGGTTGAGTTTTAGATTACCCACTTCAAGTTGCCTAATTTACGAGCGTTGCTGTCCCGAATGATTTTTCCTGTCTTTAAAGGGAAGGGCAGGTAGACAGCCTGTTCGGCTATGCCCTTTCATTGCAGTGTATTCTACCATATTTATTGTAATTCTTAAATTATGCGCTGCAAATAAACAATCTGATCTTACTCATACAACTCGGACTTGGCGCATAGAAACAGATGTTTCTAGATGTTAGAATAAGGGACAAAATTGTCTTTTGATGAAAGATGACAATTGTTGACAAGAAGGATCAACAATATTTAAACCTTTAACCAACAGGAATAGAAGACGACACTTGCAAAATAGCTTTTTGAATAAAAAAAAAATGTTTTTTGTACCTTAAAAACATACCTTATGGGCCTTCATTGGAACGAGCCCGTTATATTTTTGAGACGAAAAAAGGAAAAATAATGAAATCTGGAAGGCGATTTTGTGAACAGCGCTCTCACGTTTGGTCGATACACTGTCTACAGCGTTAATCATACGGCCATATATGGCTGTAAGAGTAAGGGTACTGTGTCCGTTGAGAGTTTTGTATGAGGCGACTCCAGTAATTAGTACTGGCATCAAAAGGTTTATCTGTTATCTTGTGGAAGACACTACTAAATCCCAACAGCATTTTCTTTGGGTTTTAATTGAATATTTCTTTTTTTTTCAGGGATGCCTTTTCAAAATCAGCAGCTAGTTGATGGCACCCAAGGTGTTGAAAGAAAAAGCTATATACCATATTGCTCGGATGGAGTTCCTACAAACACTGCATTGCCAAGGCCGACGTATTTCCCCACATACGCCAATTGAATAAACGTTTTTGCCAGTGCGACAAGTTAAGCAACAAGATATACAGCTCATAAATACTGGAGTGGAAGATTATCTCTAAATCGGAGTATCATACCACAAACATATTTTCCACGATCAGTTTCCACAGTGCACCTGCCCTGGTGTATTGAATCGTCAACCCCAGGAACGACTTGATGAACATAGCAGAGTAAGAAAGTTCATGGACCAAATGAGAATACCCACGATATACACAGAACGACACGTGTTTGTGAATGGGTTAATCGATATGACGCGATGGCACAAGTGCCATATCGATTAACCCATCCACACGCGCGTGTCGCTCTGCGTTTATTACACGCCTTCACGTCTATAAAAACAATTATTAGAAGGAACGCAGTAATGTATTTGACAACTAGTCCCCTGAGTTTCAATGTGTTCTATGTGCCATTAGGCACATAGAACACATTGGAACTCAGGGGACGAACTATCAACAAAAAGAACACATTTTATCGCCAACAAAATTTGCGAGGGGAACCGTGTTACTATTTCGTTCCCTGAGTTCCAATGTGTTCTATGTGCCTACTGGCACATAGAACACAGTGGAACTCAGGGGACGATTTTTAGCTATCTCTAAGGATTCAAATTGTAATTGAGGTGCACGATTTGTAGAAAATTCCAGTGAAAAATATCGCTTCTGTTTAAAAATAGTATGTCAACGATTTCCGTTCCGCACATTTGTGCCGAACGGATTTTCATTTTCCACATGGTTTAGTGTTGCTGCAGATGGGGATTTCATAGAATAGGCGTGTAAAAAAACAACATCCTTTCTTCAATGAGTTGTAGTCTCTTTATCTTAGACTAACGAGTCTATAAAAGTAAAGTTAATTAAAGTGAGAGGAGTGGGTGGATTATCGCTAAAATACGCCGCAGAATGGAGTTTGTCACTCGACAATCATTTTATGTTATTAAATGCTTGAGAATCAGAAGTTTCACTTTTGGACCTCTGGCCATTGGTTCATTGGTTTGGAAAGTCTGGCCGTAACTTGCCATTTGAATATTCTGACACTCCTCTTGTGTTCAGTAAATCCTTCGCATTAAAATAACAGTCATATTCGACCAGTGCTACTCACAAAAACACCATTCACATTTCATTTTTGTTTCAATTGTAGCCTCCAAAACATAGCTTATGACCTTCTTTGGAACAAGAGCTCATTCCAATGAGATGTTATGAGCTACGTTTTTGAGATTTTTTTTTTCAGTTATTTTAGACAATTTTGCTAGTAGATCGTACCTTTTGTGTTAGGTAAAGGGTTAGAAGTATGAGGAACACATGCAGTTCTTCCGCCAATGGACTTTGGGTTTATACAGATTACTACAACAGTCAATTGATCTGTGTTGGTGTATTCCGTCGAGTTGACGAGATGAGATCGGTCAGATCAAAAGAGACGCCGCAGGCGTCGAGTTTGATATGGCCGAGCTCATCTCGTCAACCCGACGGAATACAACAACACAGATCAATTGACTTGTGTAGTAATTTGTTTATTATATGACAATTAGTATTTTAAACTGGTCACAAAAATCAAATACAACAAGAATTGTATTAGCCAAATAACCATTAACAATTTATGGAATTGGGGAATCCAAGCGCGTAGTAAAATCGAACGTTCGTGTCGAACATGAAACTTGAAGGTCAAAACAATAGAGGCAAGACTTGAATTTCAATCAGAATCGCTTTCGATAACACAGATTCTCCTACGTTTTGTTGGATTCCCGTCTTGAAAATAGTTGTTAATTGTTATTTTGCAATAGTTCAGCACGGCATCTTCAAATGGACCTCGGCTGGAATGTTTGTCAACGGAGTTTAATGATGAGACACTCGTGTTTATATTCCGTGCTTGCAAAGGCATCGCCTCGAAATGTGTAGGTCACTGGTAGAAATAGTACGTTCACGTGCGCCTCGTTGAGACAGGCGTGATAACGATCTGGAAAACTTGACACTCTTGTTTTCTGGAGAGTTGGATTTGATGGGCAAACTAAAGTGGTATTGAGGGGTTATTTGTGGTAGTCATATAATAAATCCTCTAACCTCTAGGGCTCCATCTACAGGTCCTTTGGCATTGGGAGTCTGACTGTTTCTTGCTACTGCTCCATGGGTTCGCTTCGGATAAGCTGTTTTGCGTGATTTCAGCCAATACAAAATGAACTTGAACTCCGTATATGATAGGTTAATTAGATTAATTACCTGAAACGTTATGTATAACTTTTATGTAATAGTTACTAATCGAGTTGAAGGTATTTCATGAATTTGAACAACTTCTTCTGTGCCTTGCCTGAATCCGTGTTACAGCACGAGACAGGTTCAAATTATTTCATGTTATATGCATACCCCGAAAAGACAATAGTGCAAGAGTATAACGCGGGATATGAAAAGTTATTTTGTCTTATACCTTGTATTTTTAACAAAGGGCACTACAACGTAGAGGGACCGGCCCAGTTTAACATGATACTGTGGAAAGAAAACCGGACATTTGTTTCTGCATAAATGATGCACCTTGTCAGTCTCTACATCTTCCACAGCGTAGGGCACAAACCATTAGAAAAAAGACCCTCCGACAACATCTCTCGACAGAAAAGCCTTTAACAGTTGTTTTCCAAAATTAAACAAATCTTCTTCTCCAGAACTATCAATTAGAATCTTTTGATATTTGGTTTATAGCATCTCGAGATGGAGGGGGGGGGGGGGGGGGTGAGGGGGTCAGATTCAAGTTTGTTCAAATTGAATAGCCGGGTTAATATTTGGGCTACCTATGGAAGCCCGAATTTTAACTTAGTGAAATATGAGGGAATTTCTTTAAAAAAGCCTCTTTCCCAGAACCATCAAATTAGAATATTTTGATATTTGGTATACAACATGTCTAGGGGGTCAGATTCAAGTTTGTTCAAATCGAATTTTGACTCAGTGCAATATGAAGAAATTTCTTTCGAATGCTTTCATATTTGGTATACAACATCTCTAGATAGCCTTCTAAATCTGAAAAAGTGTTAGCAATGTACATTAAAACGTGATAGGTCCAGTAACATTAGATGTCGTAAGTATCATATAGATTACACTGATTTCTGACTTCTTGAATTGAATACGAGCCTTTCATAATGGTTGCTTCTTTCCTTGGATTACAATAAGTTTCAAATTTATTGTGCATACAGTCCATTTTTTGATTGTTTCCTTCTGCCCCAACCCACACCACCCCACACCCCATTGGAATGAATTCTATGCTTCTAATGCATCTGAGTCTGTCACGTATTTTGATGACATCGTTTGCACCTTGTCACAATAAGGAGCGCCACCACTAATCACTGCCAAGATTTCAAACTGATGTTTAGGTTTTCTTCAATTCTCCGAAAGGTTACTGCAGGTAAGGCACAAGGCACCTGGAGGGTTAAATGTATCCATTCTGTTTAGTTCACACCCCGTTTACTTCTGACACCATGTTATGTATGGTTACGGCAGAATTCAGTCAAGTCTGTTAACCGTACCAACTCAGTCGTCCCCTGAGTTCCAGTGTGTTCTATGTGCCAGTAGGCACATAGAACACATTGGAACTAAGGGGGCGAAGTGTCTTACAAACTATTGTTAAACAGGGAAACGGGCTAATCTTTTTTGTATTTGTATGTATGCAGTAACCATTTAATTATGCAGCGTTATCGATCTACGGGATTAAATAATCATTGACTCCTCTTGCCAATTTGGTGTTTGTTTTGATGCATGCTCACGGACAGTAAACTTTTTGTTTTCGTCCAAAGATCTGCATAACGGTATGAACAAAACTTGTATTACTGCTGGTCTACGTCCTTGGTTTGTGTGCAAGCGGTAAGATATTGATAAGGATGCTAGTTTCAAATATATTGTTCTATGATTGTCAAAATTATAAACTTTAAATGTCTTTTCTACTTTATGGAATTACGTAAAGACATTTTGAAAAGTCAACGTAATTTCTATGATGTACCGGTGTCGTTTTATGAAAAGGAAGAGTGTGACTCCTCCGATGATCACCGGCTGATGTTTTGTTAAATACAAGGTTTTCCATGGATGGCCTCCAAAAAATGTTCCAGTTGAGGTCTCAATTGTTCTTTCGTGCATTTTATTTGTCGGTGCGAATCTTTTCCCTCGTGATAATAAATAAATGCATAGTCCCTGGCATCTCTCTCTCTCTCTCTCTCTCTCTCTCTCTCTCTCTCTCTCTCTCTCTCCCTGACATCTTCGCATGCAAATATTTACAGAAACATTTTGTCTCCGGTTGTCCACAACAACAAATTCCACACATTAAATAATTCGTGTGGCAGACATCTTGGTCAGTTTTCAACTCTAGTAATTCCCAGCTCACAGCAATCTGACGGCACCCACAACTCAATCCTTATCCCAGTCACCACCGCACATCTGTCACATCTTCTGTAATTTTGCACATTTCCTGTAAAATTTTGTTCTTTAAGCTAAAAAAAAGTTAGAATTGGGATTCTCCACCATCTGTGTCAGGACTGGAATTTAGGCTGAATTGATTCTTTTGTACGTCTTATGACGTACGAAATCAAACAGCGCGTTGATACATTGTGGTCATTTGTTTTGTTATTAGTATTCGATTTTTTAAAGCTTTAACCTCAATTCCTATTTTCTCCCGAATAGTGCTCAGTGACAACCGTTGAGCCAATGTTATCGCAGCTTAATATACTACTATAATCCTGCTGTCAAGACTTCTGAACGCCGCTATCAGGGCTTTCAAAAATGAGGATACCAGAGCAAAAACCAACACTTTCCTTGCTTATATTTCATATTTAGTCAAACACAATAATATGTTTTTTTGTATAAATCTGTTTTATCACAAATTATTGGAGAGTGGCTATGGGCATTCTCCAATAGTTTATAAAAAAACAAGTTTTGAATAACAAAATCAGACCACCAAAAATAATCTTGCCCTCAACCAGATAATCACTAATGTGAAAAATATCTTGTTATTTGTACTTTCCGACGTTTGTCGTCGCATTTTGAAAAATGAAGAAACTGAATTCCCAGTGACCTCAGAACGTCAGGATAATTAAAGTCTCAAAGGGTTCAGATCGGTGAGTCGAGAGTAGTGCACCTCCGTTTTGAACCAGGGGTTGATGGCCGGAGGGACGATTGAGGGACGGTCTATTTTTTTCTGTTGGTACAGCCCCTCAACGACACCAGAAATGTCCGAAATCCATTGAAAAATTAAGACAGTTAAATAGATTGTCGGGATAGCTCCAAATAGCGCAATTTATGACAAGATTCCACAGAAACATCTCCCTTGGAGATTATTATTAGAAGACATACTCTTTTGAACCTAATGTTTTGCGATTGCCGGTATTCTTGTGGCATACCATGACAATATCCATGTCGGAAATTCTCCCCCCCCCCCCCACCCCATTCTTGGGAGTCCTAGCTTCGGTTCTGGATTAACTCAAGACATGCCGTGGGCGGCTATTCACACCAAAGTGAGCAAATCTCTTGCAACAAGAATACTAATGTAGATACTTTAATTCTCTATTGTGAAAATAAATCAACTTTTGACCATTGATTTGCTCAGTTAATTTTTCATCAAGTCTAGAAATGGTTACGTCAAAGCAGCGATGACTAGATCTGATTACAAATGTTAAACAAAATGCTCTGCAGGAGAAAAGTTGAGGATTATCGCTAGCTGTTCCTTGAAGGATTTCGTGAGTGGATTGGAGAGTGGACTTACTTGAATAAAAATTAAGTATTTTTGTCCCTATATCCCGATAAATGCCGTCTTTTGATTGGTCAGAATGCCCTGGATAAATAACCATGGCAAAGGGTGCACCCAACATCCAAAGTATATGAGAGAGTGCAACATCCAGCGTATATGGGTACGCGAAACATCGGGGGTATATGGTTTAAATGAAAGCGTTCGCTTCCGCTCGCCTTGATATAAAAATGGAACAAAAATCCTGAAAATAGTTACAAATATTATCAGATTTCCGACATTTCGAGCATATTTTGCTGTTATAATTAAATAGTCGGATAATTAAATGAAACAACTTGAGAAAAATAAAATAAGACCAAATATTGTCCCCTCCGTTCCAATGTGTTCTATGTGCCAGTAGGCAAACAGAATACATTGGAACTCGGAGGACGATATGTCAACAAAATACTGTTTACTCGTTTCCTTAACGACCCAAAGGATGTAACTCTATCTGTTGTCTTCTGCCTTTGTAAATACAAAACAATTATTCATGAATTTGGCCCAAGTGATTGCGGAGCGCGTGAAACGCGTCCACAAATTTTCTCCACTATGTTTCGATTGTGTTTCAAACGGGACAAAAAACGTTATCTCCGTCAACGTGTATGGTATATGGAGATTTAATATCTGGATGCATCATTTAAACACCTCGCCTGCGGCTCTATGTTTAAAAAACGACACCCAGGTATTAAATCTCCATATACCATACATGTTGGCGGAGATAACTTATAATAACCCAAGTTTCGTCTGTGAATTTGTAGAAACTCTTGATCAGTGATTTTTTTAGTTGAATTATTTTATTAAATCTAGTTATGGCTGCTTCAAAGCGGCCATGAATAGATTTGATTAAAATGTTAAACAAAATGTTCAGCAGGAGAAGAGGTAAGGATTATCATTAGCCTGTTTTCTGTTCGATTATAAATGTCGATTGATGAGTGGACTAAGTTGAAAAAGAATTTAGGCACTTGTAACCCAGTTTTCGTCTGTGAAAATGAATAAAATAAAATAAAATAAATAAAGAAAATAAATAAAATAAAATAAATGACAAGTGATTTTTTTAGTTGAATAATTATCAAATCTAGTCACTGATGCTTAAATTCAGCCAAGACCAGATTTGATTAAAAAGTTATATAAAATACTCGTCAGCTGAAGAGTTGAGTGATCGTTAGCTGTTTCATGGAGGATAATATATGTGGATTGATGAGTGGATTTACAGTACGTGGATAGTGGATTGTAACCAAATCACCCGCGGAGTGGAATTATCACCCAAAGTATCACTCTCAAATTCTGTACATATGGACAAAAAACACAAACAATGTTTCAGCCAATGGACCTCCGGGTTTAACCCGGAGGTCCATTGGCTGGAACTTTGCTTGTGGTGGTTATGCTTTGCAATAAATTTGCAATTATTGCTCGGGTGGAATCTCCACTCTGCGGGTGATTTAATGATAATACACTCTCCGTGTACTGTGCGAGAGTATTGTTCTCGCAGCAAAATAACATTCAGCTTGGTAGTATTTCTGATGTTGTCTTTGTTTCACTGGTCATATATGCTTGAGCATTTTTCTTTGCTTCTGTTGTAAGCAGCTTGTCTGGGGTAAAGAGTTTTTGTGAAAGTCTCTGATTCGCAAATTATTTTACATTACGCCTCTCAGGGTTGATGTACAATATGTCTATATGTAAAATATTTGTATATATGTACAAACAATTGAATGTTGTATCATATTTATGTACAAAATAAAAATTATAAACTTCTCCATTGTCGAATTGATATCTGACCAAGTTCAAGTACATATTATCAGCATTGTGTTTGTGCAAAAACTGTATCAGAGACAAGGTATTGCCTCAGAAAAAAAGAACGAAACTTTGATGTAACATTTTGTACATAATTCGTGTCCACAGATAAAACCGATGCGCGTCTGTGTTCTACATTTCTATTCGAAACACTAAGCTCTGCAACAGCGCATTGTTTTTACTTCAAAACTTCCAGTGCTTCGGATACAGAAACGTAATAGCGATGTGGTTTCATAATTTGATAAGTTTTCTTTTCCCATCAAGTATTACTATCTCAAGTTTAACAACAAATACATGATGTAAGATTATTATGATCCCCGTTGAGTCTGGAGGTGGGATGGGGAAGTCATACCCAAGGGGCAAGATATTTGAACCAGACCCGAGGCTTGCCGAGGGTCTGGGTCAAATATCTTGCCCCGAGGGTGAGATTTCCCCATTCCCACCTTCAGACTCATCGAGGATGATTTTTCTCCCCACACACGGGGATTACGTCATTATAGATAATTGGCGGCCACGTGCTGACATACCCAATTTATCAAGTCGTAGTCATTTCGAAAAACGAACAATTTCATCGGAAAGATCGTACGAAAGTTAGGTATATACCTTAGGTATATACTAAAAAATGATTTGTAACACTGTCCGTTAAGGGGTTAATGCATTTGCGCGTGTCAAACTCTAATGAAAAAGGCATTGTGAGATTACTGATCGATCGATAAATTCGCGCAGTGATATTATTAAATCTGCAGAGAAACATGGGGTTGAAACAAATCAAGTTTAATATTTGAATAATAATTAAATATTGGGTCTATATCAACAATATTTAATTGTTATTCAAATATTAAACTTGATTTGTTTCAACCCCATGTTGCAATTGTGCAAACGATGATGAAATAGTTCCGGCGACCTAATAAAATATGAAAATGAGTATGTCACGTGGGGTGGGTGGGATAGAAATATCCCACCCTGCTGTCGCACCCGGGACACGCGGATGTTTCACGTATAGTGGGGGAGAAAAGTCTCACCAGCCAGTCCAATTCTTAAGAAATTCGTCGTTGTTATGGCCTGGAACCAGGCTAGCCATGAAATAGTCCATCGCCTATGTTTAGATTCAATTGTATGGAATATTTTAGTTGGTCGAAAAAGCGAACCAAGGGTAACTGACATATTCCATCCGATTGAATGTGAAAAACTTCGATAAACATTCATTCTCCTTGAATCAACGCAAGAAATGTTTCTCAATCCAGACTTGATTTTATCGAATTCTTGATGATGTTTACTATTATAAATGAAAACTCACTCCACTGTAGTTTTGAGATTATGTGGCGTAGTTCCACGAATTGCAGTAATATGTTGATGTTTTCAAGGTGAATTAAATACCTACTGGTTGGAATATCTCTAACTGGGGCACAAAAGAGTATCTGTATATCTTTGCGAGTAAAGGGACATCACACTGTATCAGCGGTCGTCTGCGCATAAACTCCACGAGAAGTGGGTTAATAAACAGCCTATATAAGATCACTGGATTCCTTACAGAATTAGACTGGTGGCCTGAGAGCTTGGATGTAGGAGTGGATAGAAATATGTATTCATTCAGTCGGATCTGTAAAATTTGTTACAATTTGGATGAGCAGATCCAAGCTTTCGGACCACCAGTCTAATTCTGTAAGAAATATGACGCTGTTATGGAATGGAACCGGTCTAGCTCTCAAATAGGTCATCGCCTATGTTTAGATTAACAAGTCTGGAATATTTCATTTAGTTGGGAAAGCGAAACTACGGTTCACTTATCCGACCAACTGATATATTTTGGCGATTGAATTTTTAAAAAAATCATAAAGATTCATTTTCTGTGAATCAAAGCTAGAAACGTTGCGTAACCGTGACTTGATTTGATCGACATTTTGTTGACATTACGATCAGAAATGAAGACTTTCTACTGCCGTAGTGTTATGATTACGCCGTATAGTTCCACACATTATCTTATTATCTTGTTTTCATTGGAAATTAAATACGTATGGTTGGAATATATTTAACTGCGTCAGGAAAGAATACCTGCATATCTTTATAACTGAAGGTATATCAAAGTGCATCAACGGTCGATTGCGCGTAAATTTCCACAAAACGTGGGATAACAAACAGCCCATAACAGCGTCGAATTCCGAACAGAATTAGACCGACAGTCTGACAGCTTGAAACAGAACAAGCATAAAATACACATTTCAAGTAGATGAATAAAAAAATTATCTAATAAGTCTAATGCCTAATTTTGTTTTTTACTACTCACATTAACCCTTTGAACTCTCGTGGTATCTTCCACGCCAGTTCAATGGCAGTAATTAGAAGAGTACATATTCATTATTTGGAGTAGGCCATCAATATTTTCAACGTGCAGCCTCGGGGCTGCACGTTGATAATATTGATTGGTCTACCCCACACATTTACTGAACAGCCACCCTATATAATGACGTTATGACGCATCATGTCCCAGGCCGGGAAAAAACGACCGCTAGGGTTCAAAGGGTTAAGCCAAAGCCAACTCATGCACCTAAATTATGTTATACCTCAGCGAACAATGCGACGCCTCATCCAGATATTTCCTCTACTGCACAGTGTGTGGCATCTCGGTTGATTTATTGGATCCCACTTTTCCTGATGAGGCGCCCACAGACCCTGGCCTAAATATGAATATTATCATCTTCCCACCATGTTAGGTAAGGTACCAATCAAGAGGAAGAAAACTATTTTGCTAACCATATCACTTGTAAGGCAATACCCCCTTTTCCAACTCATTTGAGTAGTGTAGTTTTTATTTATTTATTTATTTATTTATTTATTTATTTATTTATTTATTTATTTATTTATTTTATATATAGAAATGTGTGATCAAGTATGCGATCTTTGGCAAGCGCCTCTCGAAGCCTTGTAATACTCTTTAAATAGTAACGTAAACAAATCGTAACTAAGCACACGCTTGTATGCTGCAGTTGCAATTACAAAATTTGTCTCATCTTCCATATAAAATACCTGCTTTTGAGCTTGATATATATTCATTGCAAGATAAATTTGTCTGTCTGATCAAGTACAGTTTTAAAATAAAACTAAACTAATAGAGTAGAAGTAATTGAAAAGGACAGAAAATGTACAGCAACTTCAAAAAAAAAGATTTGTTGTCTAATCAAACGATATTTATGAAACGAGTGTGCCCATTTATCACAAAGACGAAGGAAAAAACGAATTCATAACAGTGTTCAAGCTAAAGTGGGGAAGGGTAATCGCCCCATTGGACCCCCCCCCCCCCCCCTCTCCCTCTCCCACACACAAAACACATAAAGCTGCTCCCCATGGAGAGTCTGCCCGTCCTTTCGCTCCTCTCCATAAACGTAAACCCTGGCGCTTCCAGTGATTTCAGATTCTTACATGACCATACCTTTAGTTTTGTGACGTTAATTGCAAAAAATAGGTCACTAATGGCACTATATTTTAAATTTTTAAGTTTATTGTTTGTACAAGATGAAGAAAGATTAACGAAAGACTCAGCTGATCTAGGGTGTGTGAGAAAACAGTGGAAAAAATCTTCAATGTTGAACAAGTTACATTTCTAAAAATAAAACCGATAACTCGCCATCAAAATATAGTTTCATAAGTGTTAAATTGTAACACATACCAAATACATGTCTAAAAATAAAATTTATAACTTGCCATCAAAATATAGTTCTATAAGTGTTAAATTTTAACACATACCAAAATTATATGTCCAAAAATCAAACTGATAATTTCACATCAAAATATAGATTCCTTAAACCGTAAATTTTAACACATACCAAATTATATGTCTAAAATAAAATTAAAACTTGCATCAGAAATACAGTTCCATAAGTGTTAAACTTTAACACATATCAAATTACGTGTCTAAAAGTAAAAGTGATAATTTGCCATCAAAATTTGGTTTAATAAGAGTTAACTTTTAACACATACCAAATTGCATGTGTTGAAATAAAAATGATAATTTGCCATCAAAATATAGTTCCATAAGAGTTAAATTTTGAGACACACACCAAATTATATGTCTAAAAATAAAATTGATAACTTTCCATCAGAATATAGTTCCATAAGTGTTAAATTTTAAAACATACCAAAGTACATGTTTAAAAATAAAATTGATCATTTGCCATCAAAACATAGTTCCATAAATGTTAAATTGTAACACATACCAAATTACATGTCTTAAAATAAAAATGATAACCTGACATCAAAATATAGTTCCATAAACATTAAATTGTAACACATATTAAATTAAATGTTATAAAGATAAAATTGACAACTTGCCATCAAAATATAGTTTCATCAGTGATAAATTTTAACACATGCCAAAGTACATGTCTTAAAATAAAATTGATAACTTGCCATCAAAATATAGTTTCGGAAGTGATAAATTTTAACACTTGCCAAAGTACATGTCTTAAAATAAAACTGATAACTTGCCATCAAAATATAGTCCAATAAGTGTTAATTTATAACACATACCAAACTGCATTTCTAAAAATAAAATTGATAACTTGCTATCAAAATATAGTTCCATAACTGTTTTCATATTTCATTTTAGGAACCAATTTAAATTAATCACTGCATGTTCATATTTTAACTTCGAGAGAGAGAAGTGCGTAAGGAATCCATAACAATGCGGAATGTTACTTACATTGCACTTTTAGCCAATCAAATCATCAGAACTTATACTGTCGGGAAATAATTATTTTCCATGCATTCTTAGTGACATTTGTTGATTCTAAAGGGCAATGTCTGAACGTACTCCCCCCCCCCCCCCCCCCACACACACACAGGTTATGGCCCAGAAGATCAAATAAAATACAGGTAGCCACACCTTTCGTGTCCAGCTGAAGGCCAGCATTATGGTTGACAGATGGTTGAAGTGAACGGAAAATACTACACTATGACTAGACCATAACATGCAATGGTGGATCCTGGATTCTGAGTTGGGGGGGGGGGGGGGGGGGGGGGTGTCACATTTTTATTCATGGGTCATGATGCGACGTATAACCGCGAGTTGATGGCGAGAGTGATGGGGGAAAATTGAAGATCTGTGTGCCCCTCCCATGGTTTCTTTTCCAGCCAACATATTTCCGCAATTTTGTATAGACTCATTCAAACTTTGGAAAAGTAAATTTATAAAGACTAACGGGATACGCAAGCACGGGTTGTAGCTCTTCTGTATGCATGGGCTACTGTGTTATGCGTGATAACACATAGACATCCACTACTGGAGGAAGTGGATATCCATGTGTTATCGCGGATACTATCGCGGCCCTGGTCTCGATGTTTGTAAAAATATTGAGTTACAAAAAATAGAAGGAGAGCGGACCGGATGAGCCCCCACTCACACATCCGCCCATAACATGCCATGCGAAAAAGAGCTGATGGCAGGTATTTGTAGATTTGCTGATATAAGATTATAATATGTAGACCGACCCAAAATACGGCGCCAGGTCTTTTGAAGGTATAGTATATTAATTGTTGCCCTCCCCCTCCCCCTCTCCGTCCCCTCCCCTCCGCCACAACAACAACACACACTTTTTAATATCCTCCGTATTACTCAAGACATGTGAATCAAGGAAATTACGATTCTGTGCATCCCCCATCCTTCCACTTCCATCGACCTTCTGTGTGTAAGAGTGCATTGACATGATTTCGGTCAGTGGTGTGTAGTCATTTCCGCTGGAGGGGAGTGGGGGTGAGCGAAACGAAAATGTTGTCTGACAGACATTAGCGATAGCACAAGTGGCGCTATCCCTAATTTCTGTCTGTTTGAAACTTATTTTCTGATCTTGACTCTCCATATCGAAACACAATGGCCACTATCTTTATAAATTACTCAACGCCACCAATCAACGTAATTCACAAAATACCTCTTCAAATTTTCGTATCGTTTTCAATTTTTTTCTCAAAACATAGCTTATGAACTCTTATTGCAACGAGTTATCTGAGATCGTTCCAATGAGGGGACCATCGACTACAATTTTGAGGCCAGCTATAAATACTTGTAATTATTCAATATTTTTTGTTTGTAAGTGTCGTCTTCTATTCGTGTTAGTTAAAGGGTTAATTAATATAGAGATGTTTTTAATGGACGTCAAAAATGCGTGGTTTTTAGAGTTCTAAAGTGGTTATTTTAGCCACAACGAAAAATCATTTGAGAAAAAAAAATCCGACAGTAACCTAAATTTCTCATAAAATCTTTGGGGAAGGGGACAACTCCTAATGTCCCGATACCAACCGCAATGCCTTGCAGTGATTGGTCAATGCCTCGTTGATTTTATTTTATGTCGCCGGGCACGCGCATATGTCTACTGTCAGTGATTCTTATGTCCACTGTCAAGGAAAGCGTCTCATTGCCATGAGCAACGGTTCATCGCAATGCCTTTTTTCACTTGAAATCAACTGAGACAAAAAGATTAGTTATGTGAACATGGGTAATTAATTATGAAGCCGATTAGATTATAAGGTCTCTTTTCATTAATTTACTGTAACATAAACTGAAACGAGTTGAGAGCATCTCGCCCCGTTGATTGCGTACGTAAACATCGAATAAAGATTTTTTTCCCAATTCAATTTTACTTGTGTAAGAACGGGACATATACGTTATTCTGTTTGTCGACAGGGGACATGGTCTTAAGTTCCCTGCATGAAACGTATATTCAACCTCGGCTAACGCCTCGGTTGAATGTAAATTGCAGGAAACGTGAGACCATGTCCCCTGTCAACAAACAGAATAACTTATAATGTCGACGCCACCGGTGTCGGTGATAATTTACCATTAGCCTTTTGCGTTTGTTCAGCAGCATCGTTGATTCAACGCGTGAATTTTACTCACTCGTAGTATTAATGGTTCATAATATTTACTTTTTACCTTTTCCGGATATTTCCGCCTATAACTGTCATGCGATTGCGCAAATGCATCGCCAATTTTCTGTTAACCCTTTACTTAACGTAACGGCCAAAACCGGTCAGCGCTATTCTCAAAAATCGCCAATTAATTTTCATTATTTTTTCATTTTTTGTCTCTAAAACATAGGTTATGACCCCTCGTTGGAACGAGCTCGCCGAGCTCGTTCCAATGAGGGGTCATAACCTATGTTTTTGAGGCAAAAATGAAAATAATAGTTATTCAAGATTTGGTTTTTTTTTTTGCAAGTGTCGTCTGCTTTTCATGTTAGGTAAAGGGTTAAAAGAAATTTTGGTCTCGACAATTGGCTGAGAATGCACACCAGATTCTGTTGCAGCATATCGTACGCCGAATATTATCGCGAACGGCTCAGATTATTTTGAGCCGCTCGACGCGATCAGTTTATGAAGCTTTCGCTGTTTACCATGGCGATGGTTATCCTGTTAACGACCACCTAATGCTTGGATGCTCGTTAACAGGATTTAATACCACGTCCACCTATGTTACAACCTGTGAAAAGCCTGTATGTTAAATTTTAGCAGATGAAAAGCTTCAACTGAGGTTTGAACGTCTTCAATAGTAAGTCCATTACAAACATTTACACCTTCAGTAGGAACTACATCCAACAAGAGCTTTGACATGACCCAATTTGCAGACTTCAATACAATTACACTTCGCGATGTTTCATTCAACGTACGACGTTTTGAGGTACTATCTGCTGCGTGCAATGACTTATTAAGTTTAAAATACCAACAATTAAATATTTAAAATACAATTTAAGAATTTAAGAAAGCAAGATAAATTCAATCAACTTTGACGACGTGTCTGGTTGTCAAAGAAGCATTCACGTGTAGCCGGAAGTACTGCCCACCGGCGCTGATGTAAACAAAACAAACTCATGTGTTTGCGATAGAAAGTATCGTGTTTTTCTCCATTTTAAGTGATAAAGTCGATCATTTATTAAGAGCATGGTATAAATAAAACAAATAGGTACAAGAGCCGGTAATCAGATTTAAATCACTCATAGAATAAGGGTTTTAACCACTCGACAGAGCCTCCTGGTTAAAACCCCTATCCTACTCGTGATTTAAATCTGATTACCGAACCCAGTACCTATTTATTCTATATATTAGGGTCCTGCAAATCTAGGATATTCGGTCGAATCGGATCAGACAGAGGGTTTCGAATCGAATCGAATATTGAATTGCATCTTACGGGTCTTCAAGTTGTAAATATTGCATTTCTAACAACAGTAAATACACAGAACGACACACGCGTGTGAAATGGTTAATCGATATGGCAGGAGTGCTAGTGCGGAAGGATAAAACGAGAGGCCGCATGCCTCGAGTTCTATTCTTCTGCGATGGAGCAAGTGCCATATCGTGTAACCAATTCATACGCGTGTGTCGTTCTGTGTTTATTTCACGCCTCCACGTCTATAGAAGCAATTATTAGAAGGACATTCAGCAACTCGTCCAGTAGGCAAATAGAACACATTGGAACTCAGGGGACGAATATCAAGAAAAAGAACACATTTTATCGCCAACCAAATTTGCGAGGGGAACTCGTGTTACTATTTTTTGCTTTCGCTAGCTGTTCAAATTTAATTGCGGTGCACGATTTGTAGAAAATACCAGTGAAATTTCGCTTCTATTTAAAAATACTCCCTCAACGATTGCCGTTCGGAACATGTGGGCGGAACGAATTTTTATTTTCCTCATGGTTTAGTGCTGTTGTAGATGGGGATTTCATGGAACATGCGTGTAATAAAAGGTTTTCGGTCTCCACTTAACTATTGTATTCAGTAGCGACTCGTCTGTTAGGGCAAGTCAATTAAAAAACGAATATTTCAGAACGGAACTAAAGTTGTAATTTCGGAAGCGGAACCGTCTTGAACTCATATTCTATCCTCGGTTCGTTTGTTTGACAGAAATGGGCGGTCGCGTGCGTAAAAATTTTTGACACTAGTGGGAAAAGGGGTATTCCTTGGAACGGTATGAACGCCCTTGGCTTCTGGCTCGTATTCTATCACCTACCCCGCGTGCTGCTGTCCTGGAAAGGACGGTCGTGACAACCGTTACTTATTCCAATTCCTTATTCGGCATCGTTATCAACCGATTTTATCAGTTGATAACGAATGTCGAATAAGGAACTGAGAATAAGTAACGGTTGTCACGTCCCTTAGAAAGGGAACATGTTTACCAATCATAGTCCACGAATTGGTAATTGCATCAGCTGTCATATGTAGTTTTTACGAAATCAATAAAACAAGTTGGTGTATTTTAGGCCAGGAAAGTACTGCCACACAGGGAACAGGAATATTTGCGTATTCTGGTTGCTTTGTAGTCGAGCAGGCGATTTGTCGAACCAAACACGAATTTGGAAAATGCAGCCAAATATGAGTATATCGGCCCGCTAGCGCGTGAAACTACTCCTACCAGGATACCGTCTAGTATTCTCCGCGTTGGTACAGACCCTGTAAAGATTAACAAATATGTTAGAGGAGAGAACGATTATGTTTTTCACTCCAAAGACAAGCGATATCAATGCACAGCTCCACAATAATTTTTCAAATGTCATAGGTAGATCTGATCGCAGTAAACTGGTGCTTTATCAGCGCCCCCGGGTGCACTCAACATCATTTTGACGTTATCGTTTGCAACCGGCTTCAGAATTTCACTATCAAGCTGTGTGGTCATTTGAAGACTTGGTTCTAAGCTGTAGAAACTGATTCCGGCGATAAAATGCGCGAATAATATGGTACTTTGATTCAAGTGGCAGGCAATTTAGATTGCTGACAATTATAGCCCAATTAATACTGATCTGGAGCAAGCTGAAAATATGGCACCTCGCAGAGAAGACGTAAGATGATACAGAGATAAAATTTGTACTGAATGCATTCGCTGTATACGTGAAGATACTATAAATTTGCTCCAGAATACAGAAATATAGTTTAATCTGCCACTTGGTATTAAGATATGTTTCTCAGTACCCTATTTAAGTAACTCACAAAGAGGGCTCGGTGGCGTTGCGGTAACCGGTTCTCGTCAGATCACCGAAATTAAGCAATGTCGAACCAGACTAGTCCTTGGATTTGTGAACGTTTGAGCGATGGATTCAAACTTCCGCGTTGTGTCCTTGGGCAAAGCACTTAACCCCGATTGTCCACGTGTGGGCACGATGACGCCGTGCACTAAGGCGTACTGCACGTCAATGGTGCGCATGTCTTCAACCAATCTAACCCTGACTTTGCTGCAGTGTGGAGTTACGATGTTGGGGGGAGGAGGGGGGGACTGACAGCTGCCCGTTGTTGCTCGATGGTTCTCTCCGGATACTCCAGCTTC
Organism: Pictodentalium vernedei; assembly: GCA_031216915.1. Lineage (NCBI taxonomy): Eukaryota > Metazoa > Mollusca > Scaphopoda > Dentaliida > Dentaliidae > Pictodentalium > Pictodentalium vernedei. Next base: position 506,468,355 of record CM062295.1, read on the forward strand.
CTCCACCCGTAAAACTGTCACCGATACGATATGACCTTGGCTGTTAAAGTGTCGTTAAACCCTAATAAATACATAAATACATAACTCACAAAAACATAACATCACTTACAAAGTTTTATATTATTATTCAAACAGATCTTTGACAAGATGCACATATCCATGTACCCTGTCCTGCCTCAGGCTCAGGGTACATAAAATCCTAACAGGGTATATTGGGGTGTGGTCCCTTCCAGAAACTCCCATAACGAATTTGTTATACTGGAAAGCTGTCATTATACGTTCCGTGTGGCGTGATATTCTTATCTGCACCATCTGAGAGCGCGGTGGCTCAGTGTAACGAAATTGGAATTCAAGCCGAAAGCTTCGTGATTCGATCCCCGCCAGGGGGCAAATGTGTTGTGTCCTTGGGCAAGGCAGTTAATCCCGATTGCCCACTTGGGTGCACGGCGGAGCTGTGTACTAAGGCGTTCTGCACGTCGATGATGCACTTGTCTTCAACCAATGCTAACCCTGTTTGTGTGGATTTAGTGCATTTGGGGAGTCTGACAGTTGCTCGCCGTTGCTCGGGGGTTCTCTCCGGGTATTTCGGCTTCCTCCACCCGTAAAACTGTGCGACACGAGGTGTACCTGGCTGTCGAAAGTGTTGTTAAACCCCAATACATAAATAAATAAATGAATAAATAAATCATAATGCGTTCAGTGTGCCGTGAGTTTCTAATCTGAGCCATCTAATTTCATGACACCCAAAGGAAAATAATCAAGTACATTGCCAGGTCTCACATGTTAATAATTTTCAAAGATGTTGTGTTTTACTCACTTTAATATTCACGAAACGTTTCAGCCGTCGAGTTAAAATCACTCTTAGTTTTAGACAGGCAGTTGAAACGTTTCGTGATTTGTGAACATTGAAAATTGAACTGAGAAAACAATTACGTCCAAAAAATAATTAAGTCACGTATGGTTTGAAAGTAATTCATCTTCTCGGTTCAATTTTCAAGGCGGGGATTTATCTCCCTTGACCCGGCAAGAACCCGAACATAGCTGTGGGTATCCCGTCTACTTAACCAAACACAATACGTCATTTTTTTTTTTTTTTTCTTTTTTTTGCTGTACGGGGCTGATATATACATATTTTATCTGCACATGTTGGCAGCATTATTATGAAGGTCTATGGTTACTTGCGTTGAATGGGATAAGGTTGTCGAAAACAGGTGTCGTTCAAATAGGGAGTGGGACGAAATCGAGGGGGCTACAGCGTTCACGCGTTTGCTTTTTTCCACCGACATGCTACATGGTGGACCCTTTAAAATTTTGAGAGAAGGACGATTTGTCAAATTTTACAGGCATTTTTCTGATGCATTATCTGCAAATATAAACAAATGTAGCACCCCTTGCTCAGTGAATTCTACCTCCACCCGGTTCGGTTTATTAAGTCTCCCCTTCACCGAAGGGAGACATATTGTTTTACCATGAATTCTTCTCCATCTCGTTGTTCTTGTTCTTGTTGTTCTTCTTCTTCTTCTCATACAACCATGTCCGGGCCAGAACTTTTTTATCCTTTGACCTAGGCTTATGATATTTAGCATGTGGATGTATCACCATGAGACCATGTGTCGCGTAACATCATGACCCACATATGACATTGACCTTTGACCTCAAGGTCAAATTACTGATTTTTTGGCAAGTAAGCTTGTCCAGGCAAGAACTTATTTACCTTTACACCTTGGCTTATGATATTTGGCATGCGAGTGCATCACCATAAGACGATGTGTCGCGTCCCTTCATGCCCCATATATGACATTGACCTTTGACCTCAAGGTCAAATTACTGATTTTTTGGCAAGTAAGCTTGTCCGGGCCAGAACTTTTTTACCTTTTCCCTTTGGTTTATGATATTAGGTATGTGGGTGTATCAACGTGAGACGATGTGTCACCTTCCATCATGATCCACATATAACCTTGACCTCAAGGTCACATTATTGACTTTTTAAAAAAAATCTTTTGACCTAGACATACGATTTTTGTGTTATGATATTTGGCAGGTGGGTGTATCACCACGAGACGATGTGTCGCGTACCATCATGACCCACATATGACTTTGACCTCAAGGTCAAATTACTGATTTTTTGGCAAGTAAGCTTGTCCGGGCAATAAATTATTTACCTTTTCACCTTGGCTTATGATATTAGGCATGTGGGTGTATCACCATGAGATGATGTGTCGCGTACTCTTATGACCCACATATGACCTTGACCTTTGACCTCAAGGTCAAATTATTGATTTTTTAAATTTTTTGACCTAGGCTTATGATATTTGGCACGTGGGTGTATCACCTTGAGACGAGGTACCATTATGACCCACATAAGACATTGACCTTTGACCTTAAGGTCAAATTATTGAATTTTTGGCAAGTAAGCTTGTTGCGGGCAAGAACTTTTTTTTATCTTTTCACCTAAGCTTATGATATTTAGCATGAGGGTGTATCAACATAAGACAACATTGTATCATGTACTGTTGTGATGACAGATGACATTGATCTTTGACATCAAGGTCAAATTATTCAATTGTTCAGCTAGGTTTATGATATCTAGCATATGAATGCAAAAGCCAGGCTGATGTGTCACATTCTATCTTGAACTTCCATGATCTTGACATTTGACCGTTAGTTTGATCTTTGTTAGTCGTAAGTTGGAACTAATCGAAGGGGAGACATGTGTTTTAGTTCACTAAACAGTTCCCTCTAGTTTCTTCTTCTTCAGTCAGCTTTCAACCCGAAAGCTAGCTTTCGGGTTGAAAGTTAGCTGAAGTAAAAGAGATAGACCTAATTATGACCAGACCGTTGCATGCAGACCAAAAAGAGAGGCAGTCGGATATTTGTATATTTAGTAATACTAGAATATAATTATTATTTACGGCGTCACTGGCATGGGACAAAAAGAAGGACAGCTATATAGATGGGATGGTATATTTATCGGCTGGCGGCAACACCGCACCCATACCCACACCCATCCTGAATAACACATATACTCTTTTTAATCTTTTATGTTTCCCATGTTCAGACCAGAGAATCAAGGAGATGGAATTTCTGTGGATCCATTTTCCCAAATTAACTCCCGACAAATCGAACCAGGGTAGGTCTAGTTTATCTTGAATATTGATGCCCTTCCATTTTCAAGTTTCTTTACCTGTTTGTATTTAACGACACATTTAACAGCGATGATCACATCGTGTCGCACAGTATTACGGGGGCGGAGAGAACCACCGAACAGTGACGAGTAAATATCATACTCTCCAGCGTAGTAACCCGCACAAGTAGGTTAACATTGGATGAAGAGAAGTGCACTATAGACGTGAATTACGCCCTGGTACACAGAGCCACCGTGGGCGATCGGATTAAGTGTCTTGCCCAAGGACACAACGCAGTTACCGCTGATCAGGCTAGAACCACCGACCTCTCAGTTCAAAGTCCGATTGCAATATGTCATGCACCCCTCCACCTCTTTTTTGTTGTATGTCATTTCGAATCTCATATGTGACGTCATAGTTACGTGATCCAGTTACGGCATGTTGGGTTGCAATGGTAGCTAGCGCGAGCGGCCATGTGACGCCATTACCATAGTGATATGTGGTACACGAAGGGGCACATGGCATACTACTTGCGATTCTCTAATCACCGAGGCACCGTGCTCCTTCCCAATCCCATCGACTATCCGCCGCCTCTGTATTCCCGAATGGTATCGTCATATCTACTCTAAGGGTTCGCACTATCTATGAAGGAATGGACGAGTCTATTACGTATTTGTAGAGGGATTCATTAAAAAGTTGACGTCACGCAACGTTGAAATTGGGTGGGTCACTTTTAGTCTTTTATATAGAAATAATGAGGTAATATTCAAATACAACAAAACTCAAACGAATTTATGTTGACCATCTCAATTGTTGATATTCATTATTCTTCAAAGCGTGTTTGTGGAAAGGTTATTTCAGCATTTGAACCCGAAAGGCCGCTTCTCTGGTTTAGGGTCGTAATACGACCTGAATTCATAAAGTAGATCGTCGCTCAGTGAATTTGTGTGGCAGACTTTCAAGCCTTGGGTCTGCACGTTGAAAATATTGATTGGTTCTTCTCCCAAGTGAGGAATATAGACGCTTCCAACTGATGACACTGAACTGGGTTAAACCATTGCGCGCATTATGCTTGTAGAATACATAGCTGATCTAGACAGAGGCGCAACTGGTCCCTTCAGTGGATCATGTAAAATAACTGCAATAATTTTGTGTCTTTTTGACTGAATCTGGGCATTTTGTCTTAATCCCGGCCTAATGTCTTGTGAAATAACAATTATATAAATAAATCGTATCTCGAGTGCATCACGGCGCCATACGCAATGCTTTAGCTTGTAATCCCAAATGTATGTTTTCAGCATTGAACCAGAGAACGTACTGTGCGAGCAAGTTTCGGATGACCCCGTTGGAGGAACCAGGACGTGACGTCATTTGACTTGAGTCAGTTACGTCTTGTTGGGTTAGCATGATAGCCCGCGTGAGCGGCCATGCTGTGACGCCATTACTATGGTGATATGTGGTGTCAGTGGACATGAGTAGCGTATATTGTTAGGGTGACGCGTGTTTCCGTCATCCATTGTATGAACTGGAGGTCGACAATGTGATTTCTATGGAGGCACGTGGTTGCTTTGTGACCCAAAGCCTTCTAGTAGGTCGGATGGTGTGTTGGATGAAGCGGGATTATATCTAGCTACCCAAATAGAACCGACAACTATTTTACTGGTTCGGATTCGTTAAGAATCCTCTGCTTCTATCTGTGTATCTATGAGTCATGTTATTGTTTCTGTCTACCCAATCATATTCAATTGTTCTGGAATGCACTGCAGAAGCATAGAAAAGCCTTTCAGTTGGAACGGTTTTTAGGGAGCTTACTCAAACCCGTCGTTAATATATTATCAGGTATCCTAGGCCTATAAAAAGACCTGCCTGTAACGCAATTCCAATTTGTGTTCTAACCTTTGAAGCGAGCAGACGCACTGTAATCCTGTCGCCATTGTTCACCAATAAACTATTTATCAATGGAAGATTTAGAATGCGACTCCATACTTTTCTTGATCTATATTAATTATGTTAGTAATTAGTAATTCAAAGTCCTTGGATGTTCTGTCATTTGCAGACGACACGACAATGTACAAATCCGACGTAAATATTGACACGTTATTCAACACCCTAAATGTGGAAATCACAAAAGTATCTTAGTGGTGCAAGGCAAATAAATTATCCCTAGACGCCCTAAAACCCAAGTACTTAGTTATTCGCCCATCTCACACAAACGTAAGTTTAAATCCAGCGTCGGCTTTTCTTCGACAACTCTGGATTAACCCGTTTATCAAAATAGATCAGACACGATGACAATAAAATTTTTAGGAGTATGTTTTGATGAAAATATCAAATTTGATAGCCATGTTTCGTATATAGCATCGAAGATTTCCAGAGCGATATACATAATAAATTTTCCCCATCAAGCCATTAAATCACTCTATTTGGACGTGTCAGAACCATAAGGTTCTATCTTCCACGGGAAGATACAACCTTATGGTTCTCATGCGACGATTTCTCTTTGGTTCAGAGTCACTTGCTGTATGCGATTCAAGTCTGGAGCCGTGCAACCGCCACAAAAAGCTCTTCACATTACAGAAGAAAGCGTGTAATAAATATCCAAAAAATTAATTCCCACACAAGTCCCTAAAAGATGAAATTCTTAAGTTTGATGATCTTTACAGGTTACACACTTTACTGTTCATTCGTGATTGGCATACTGGAACTTGCCGAAAAGCTTTGGCAATTTCCTCCAAATCTATCATCACCTTACCGGAATGCTCACCAGACAAAGTGGACGATTATATAGAAATACGCCCAGAACAAGCTTCTCTGCAAATGTACCAAAGCACTCATTCCCTAAACTATAGAATGACCTTAGCAATGACATCAAATCTGAACCCAGCCGTTTTATATCCAAACGCTCCATAATGTTACATGCATTGGAAACTTATAATACACCCCCGACACGTTTCAATCTACAGCGTCTTGAGTGTAACACTTGAGTCAGTGATTTCTTGCGTGACTAGTCCATTTACAACCACAGCTTTGATAAACATAGCGATATAAGAAAACATTGTAGACCTCCCTTAAGGCATGCCCAAATCTGTAATGCTTTTCTTGCCAGAATCTCCCCCAACATTCTCCATAGTTTATACCGTTTTTTTTCTGTTTTGTTATGTCTTTGTCAAGGTGTAGCTTGAATTTTCACTTTTGGTGTTTAAAAGTGTGTTAATCTTTGATAATTTTACTCGTTCGGGACAAAGGTATAAGAATGTGCGTTTGTATGATGAACCCGAAAACCGATTTGTCAGTTAAACAGACCAGCAATAATTCACGCGCTGCTAACTAAGCATGAAATTTAATTTCTATTATTGCGCATTTGTTGCACACCACACGGGCTGTCTCATAAAACACCAAAGGTAGTAAAAGCCAGTGTTCTTCTGCAGTCATTATCTAGGTAATTAAGTCCAGTTAATAGGGAACTGTTGTAAAAACAGTACATCCCACAGATTCTGAACACACACACATGTTACGTGTCTGGTCTGTCACCGAATATCAACACATACCAAAATGTGAGACTTTCAAAGGAACTTAAAACGAATATTAAATTAAGATAGATCTAAGCGATCAAGTTCAAGAGAAGCAATTAAAATGAGAATTAATATTCTGGCCATTGAAATAAAACTGGGGGTATTTCTCGAAAATTTCATTCCAGTCTGAAGGCGTGTAAGACCGTGGGTCGTAGGTGCTGGGGAGGTCCCATGCTATAGGTTGGAGGAGGTGCCGCATCGATGCGAAGGTAAAGGCACGTTGTGATGTAGGGGAGCCACAGAGCTAATATTTGGAATAGGAACATTCGCGGGCCAAATGAGTGGCCATATCTGAGTGTAGGATCAGAAATTGGAAGTACGATCTCAGGGAGCTATTTGCATTTTGGTAGACGGTATTACCTGTTGCAGAAGGGAAGCCATACGTAGACGTTGTAGGCTTTGCCTGTATGAACATTATTCTGAGATAAATAGAAGGGAGCATTTAACCCCATTGGTGGCGAGTGCTTGAATGAAAAGCGTCCAGTAAAATGACAATAAAATAGTGGCCGTCCGACGGCAATGGTAGAGTGATATTCCGTCACTTGTTAGAGGGAAGGCGATATAGTAAAGTGACAATACGTTAGTGGCCGTGCGATGGCAGTGGTAGAGTCAGAGTGACATTCCGTCACATGTTAGAGCAAAGGCATCCGATAAAGTGACAATACGTTAGTGGCCGTGAAAGAATGAAGTAAAAAGGCGACCAAAGTAGGAAACTAGCAACAACAGAAAATGCGGGTCCGTAAGTGACACAAAACCTGTGTGGGTGAGGTGTGATTGACGTTCTGTTTTTCTTATTCATTTGGATTTCATGTAAGTCACAAATTACCATATTTATTTTTTATATATATGAATTAAAATTGCTGTTTTCAGTGAACCCCTGTTGATTTATGTTTTTCGAGGAAACGTCATTGACCCCTTCAGGATAAGAACCACCCCAACAAAAGTGAAACGGGCGGGTTCATCACGGTGGGACATACGTTCAAGCACGGATTCAGGCGACACTCATTGAGTTTTGGCTGACTACGCGGTTTCCGACAGTCTTGCATCTCTTGAGAGACAACATGAAACTTGTATACCACCTGTACTGCCACATCCTTGAACTTCCAACTTGGAGATGGCAAGAAGACAGCCACTGGGCTATGCCGTCTCCTAACAATATGCATGTTTAGCCAACTGTGCAACTTGTTACGGCCCTAGTTACATATAATCACGATATTGTTTTTAAAAAGCATCTATTTTAATACATCCATATTTGTAACTACACCACATGCACGTACATATTGTGAATAAAATATATTGTATATTGTATCCGAGGAATCGGAACAATCTGAAACCCAAGAAGAAGATATGGAACACGAAGAGGAGGAACCAGTGGAAGATTCTATTGGTCCAATGGAAGGTATCATCAGACGTCCTACGGCGAATAGCAAGAAGATTTTGACAACTCATGAACAAGTATGTCGAGGAATGGATAAAGAAGGTGCGGTTGAAGAAGCAGACACAACACTTCAAAAGCGTGCCAGAGAAGCCATGGGCGCGTATTACATTAATACGCTGGAGTACATCAATTTTCTGGCAAGGATCCCATACACAATAAAATTCAAGAGACAGCTAAGCGTCTTTGCGAAGAAGAGGAGTACGACTTTGAAGAATCCCAGAAATACGCCATGAAAAAGCGAAAATTTCTTTTCCACAACCTCGTGGCATATTGCTAATTCGAAGTGGAAGGTGATCAAGAAGAAGATTTGGAGCCAAAAGAAAATGTACTCGTCGCTAGAGAAAAAATGTATAATAAAAAGGGCCTGTCCCTACTTTTAGCCCACGTGTGTTCTGAACGTCGGGTAGTAAAGATGACTGTGCCAACAGCAGTGCTCAAATTAAAAGATAACTTGCACATACAGATCTTCAAGAACGATGCCGGATTAAAGCTGATTTCCTAAGAATCGGTCCGGTAGGTGGAGTCAAGAAAACACATCTATACCACTACACAGATTATGTTGTGAGAAAGAAACAAAGTTGTGTGGAGTCGCCTTATGGACGTGTTGATTGTCAACAAAAGACACAGAGGACGAACAGTCAAAGCTCATTTAGAAGGAAGAAGTGATGATTTACCTACCTACAGAACACCAGAAAACCAGAGTATGGATGAGACTGGAGTTATCACTCAGAGGACTGAAGTGTCCACTCAAACAGCAAGCAACGGAACGAAGGAGATGCCAAAGGCAGATCCCACCAGGAACGAATTGCGGAACACTCTAGTTCGAGAGAATTGACAAGAATGAATTTTTCACTCAAGTGACGAGGCAATCTGAAGACAAGATAACGAAAGAAATTCTAAACACAGTTCCCACCAAGAACGAACTGAAGAAGACTCAAGTTACCACTCAGAAGAATGAAGGTTTAAGGATTGACCAACCTACAGATTGTCAAGCAGATAGCTTGAATTTACGATTTTGTTGTTTAAAAGTGTACTTATGTTTGATAATATTTCTCACTCGGACTAAATATAAAGCGTAAAGATAGGTAAGTGACGGACCCCGAAAAACCGATTTGTCAAGTAAGCCATTTGTGTATTTAATTAGAAATAAATTTGTGGAGGCGCAATAAAAGTGATAACTTTAATGTAATGGAATCTCAATAGGAGCCTGTAACGGTAATTAGCGCTTATGTGGTCTAAAACAACGATCTTGCCTGATAAGCTTCAAACAAACGACACTTGTTTAGCCATCCAAGGTGATCAGTCATCTAATTATATAGTTATAAGTGTCGATAATTTAATCACAAGTAGCGCGCACGTAGTGCCTGTGTTGTATGGACATCATCATTTTCTGACAGTGGACTGTCACAAGTGTCGATGTATAGGTATCGCTGAACTAAATATTTGATTTAGACTTACCCACCTTCAAATGTTGCACTCGGAAATGATGCAATCTTTAAAAATAAACAGCCTTGGGAAAATATATTGTTTAAATAAACATTTGAAACATTCTATTGACATCTTGCGTTATTGTTGAATATTCCTGATAAAAAAGAGGGTGATTTGAGAACTTTTGAACCTAAAAAATACAATTTACTTTTTGTGTGTTTTTGTAGAGAATTCCCTGAAAAATGTGTACGTGACCGGACCTTCCCCGCGTGTCATTTGTTCTCACTTATTTGTTGCATGACCCCTTGTTTTGGGGTCAGAAAAGGTTGTCTGAATGGCTATACTTGACAAAGATATTTGAATGCCAAAATTAAAGTTATGCGATCATATTTCTTTTCGCCTCAACGTTATAATGGTCGCCTTTGGGAAACTATTTAGTTCTGTGATACCTATAGCGAAGGTAACATACCTTAAAATAATTTGAAAGAGAATTTTAAATTAAGACAGATCTATAGCGGCCAAGTTCAAGAAAAACAATTCAAATGGGAATTAATGGCCTTGCGATCGAATATGAGTCAGGTGTTTTCTCGGGAATTTCATTCAAGCCTCAAGGCGTGTAAGACTGTGGGTTGGAGATGTTCCATGGTATCGTTTAGAGGAGGTGCCGCAACAGTGCGAAAGCATAGACACGTTGTACTGTAATGGGAACAACAGAGCTCACATTTAGAGTAGGAACAGTCGCAGGCCATATATGAGTGTAGGGTCAGAATAGAAAGTACGAGCTCCGGGAGCTCACGGATATTGGCAATCAGACGGTACTAGTGTTACAGAAGGCAAGCCACACGTATACAGAGTAGGCTTTTTCTGTATGAACATTAGCCTGAGGTAACTGGGGGAAGCAGTTAATCCTCGAAGTAGCGTCTGTTTTAGTGAAAGGCATCCATTATAGCGACAACACATTACTGTCCGTGCGATGGCAGTAATAGAGTGACATTCCGTTCTATGTTCGTGAAAATCGACCAGAGTCCAGAGACATAACAATGAGCTGAGAAAATCAAACAACAACAACAAGGAAGTAGCAACAGCGACAACAGAGAACGCAGGCCCGCAAGGTGACTCAAAACCGGTGTGGGTGGGGTGTGACTGACGGTTGTGTTATAGTCATTGGATTTCATGTAAATTACTACATTTTTCATTATGTATTATAATTTTTCTTTTCAGTGAAGCCCTGTTGATTATGCTTTTGACGTAAAGTCACTGACCCCTTCCTGATAAGAACCACCCCAACAAAAACGAAACGGACGGGTTCGACACGGTTAGACATATGTGAACGAATTCAGCCGACACTCCTTGAGTCCAGGTTGAATAGGCCGCGTGTATCTATTTCTTCAAGCAACGACCACGCCTGGTTTCCGACACAGATCAATCAAGAACGGAGGTTTTTCCCAGCCCATGAATGATGTTGCTACCCAGAAGAAAGATGCCAGCCGAACAAGAGCCCCAAAAAAACGAACCAACGACGCGAACCTGTTGAAAGCAAGAGAAATCAAAGCAAACAACAATGCCAAGCGACCAGCGTTCAATGGACGAACATGTATTAGCATGAATAAAGACTTATCTTGGGAGAAGTAAAAAGAAGAAGCTCGAGTCTTCGATGAGATGGTTATCCCATGAAACAGGACGAAGATGGCGGAAGAATTGCAAACCACTCAGAGATGTATTCGGTGAAGAAGAGTCCTTGGGAAAGTCAAATGTAAGTGAACTAAGTGATTTTATACCATGATTACCTATTCTACTATATATAAAAAGCCTATGACATAAATTTTAGCTTTACACACCAACCGTGGTGAACACGTCTGCAATGGGATTTCAGTAGTTAAAATTTACACCTACAGTGGAACTACACTCAAGTTGACTTTTGGTGACCTCGCCCTGAATGCAAACTTGGCTAAATTTATCACTTGTCGCCTCGTTAAGAGTGAAATGAAATCGGTAATTATTTTTTACGTTTTTAAATAAGTTTACCACACAAGATACCAAAAATTAACAAACATACGTTGTCTCATGTTAATAAAGCATCCATAAAATCGAATAGTATGTTATATTATTAAAATGAAAAATGGCCCCGTAACTTGCGCGTTTCGTTTTCTGTTTCGTTTCGGCGATAAAATTGCCAGCAGAAGTACCGCCCACCGGTGCTCATATAAGCAAAAACAGATTCGCACGTGTGAATATTGATTTATTTAACATTTAAACTCTTATTAATCTGACGATCATGGTATAAATAAAATATACCCAAAGTAGCTTGGTGTACCAAATGTTCACCACTCGTGGTGAAGTGGTGTTTACCGAGCGTCAGAGGCTCGCGGTTAATACCACTTCACCGCTCGTGGTGAACATTTGGTACACCAAGCTACTATGGTATATTCTATATGTATACAATGAACATTGTACCAGAGAACAGAACAAAAACGAAAAGAATGTAATATATTCTTAAGTTGTTTTTTTTTAAAACTACCAAACTGAAGTACCCGGGTGAAGAATTTATCGTCATACTGACATTCTCCGCAAGGTATCCTTCAAAAGGTACCCACCAACAGGTATCCCCCAGTAGTACATCACCATGTCATTTGTACTCTCCAATGCCAAGATAAGGATATGAGGTTTGTTGTAACATCTCATTTGGGGGGTTTTTCATGGCCCTGATGAGGTTATGATATGGGGAATGACTGATTATGCCACACTTAGGGATCTCCACGTGACCCTCATGACCTCATACGACAGAAATGGGATTCCACAACCAAAGGTAGATGAGAATTTGAAGGATAATAGATTATACGTCATTGGGGGATTTCTTCATGGCCCTCGTTACCTAATACAACAAAAATGGGATTCTGCAAGCATCGTCAGACCATAGAAGGGACTTCAAGGTGGAATTCCGCGTTACATGGTCGTTTAACTGTTACCCGCTGAGTATTGTTCTTCAAATCTAGTCATGGCTGCCGTGCAGCAGCCATGACTAGGTTTGATGAAAAATTAATCCAAATGTAAGATACGACATCATTGGTGAAGAAAATCCATTCAATTTGCAGGGTGAAAATTTTAATATACGTGCCCAAATTATACTTATTTCGGCGACAAGAGAAATCTTATGCTGGGCAGCAATATCCACCAGCAGCATGCAAAGAGTTAATACCCAGATGAGGATATGAGGGATGAGAGATGATACCTCATTGAGGGATCTATTTCCTCGTGTCTCTCGTGGTCTCATGCGACAAACTCAAAGACTGGTATAATATTAGTAGACTATACCAGTATGTCGTTAAGTACCCGGAGGAGCATAAGAGGGGGGACTTCATATTGGACCTTAATTGGGGGGGGGGGGTCCTCAAGGCTCTCATGTGACTAAAGACGAATGTCTTTCTCCAGATCAGTAATTTGTGATAGTGGGAGGGGCTAAGCTAAATGGAGTATTCGGATTGGTTAGTTAGTTGCAGAAAGGTAATCTGTTTGGATGATTTAGATAAATGGAACATGACTCGTTCTGTTAGGAACAAAAACAGGAGTACACGGAAAAGGGTTAAAACTAGTTGGGACAGACCAGAAAAGCTGAGAACATAACAATATGCTAAAACTGTTCCAACTGAAAGGCTCTTCTACGGTATTGGAGAATACTCCGAAAGATCGAATAGTGATCAAACAATAACATAGTTCAACACATAGATAGAAGCAGATGATTCCGAAGGAATCCGAACTAGTGAATTAGCTGTTGGCTCCTTGCTAGTTAAATGAAGAGTTTTGTTAAAGTCTGAACATCATGCATACAAGTAAATTTAAAGAAACATGCCGTTACTATCACTCGTCAACACTCGACTGATCTTCATTACAGATGGGTGACGTATCACTTTCCTCCGATTTGCTCTTTGAGAGGCATCCCAAACTGTCTGTACTGTTTCAGCAGCTAAAAATACTATTTCAGATTCGTATTACGCGTCGCTATGAAACAACGACCTGCGTACCGACGTTTGTTAAATCATCATTTATTTCGCCCGAGAGTAGTTTCCGCAATATACTGGCCGAGTGATAACATTACTTCCCGGTCAGTACTTTGAAAAAGTATGTGAGTTTTTTCTATTGTTGAACGATTACAAAAAGTAGGATATGTTTTTGAAACTGTTCGGAAGAGTCTATCACGCATCGTGGAGTATTGAGAACAGGAATATAAAACGTGAATTTCGTTTTCAACTTGATTCGTGTTACACTGTTTACAGAATCTCATCTCAGGTGGAATGGGGTTAGGCTTATGGTAACGGCCTCTCTCTATCTCGAGCTGATGCGCTCCTATTCAAAATTGAGTGAGAAGCATTCTCTGTTCAATAGAGAGTGTGTCAAGATAAAGTTCTCTGTTATACAGGTTTGTGACGGTGTAATAAAAATCCAACTTTTTATTTTCATATTTATTTCTACTGTTCTTATCATACTTCCAAGTTTGGATAATAATTATCCTGTGGCCTCCGAACCTAATGTCATCAAAATGTCGATCAAATCAAGTCTTGATTGAGCAACATTTCTAGCTTTGATTCACAGAAAATGAATTTTTATGAATTGTTTTCTCATTCAATCGTCTGGGATATATCAGTTGGTCGGAAAAGCGAATCAAGGATTCGCTTTTCCAACCAACTGAAATATTCCAGACGAGTGAGTTTAAACATAGTCGATGATTTATTTGAGGGCTAGATTGGTTCCATGCTTTTAGAGCTTCGAACTTTGTTTCATACAGAATTAGACTGGTGGATTGAAAGTTTGAGATGATTGGTACTTGGGAGATATGTGAGTGGAAGCAATCGTTGTAATAATTATTCAATGCATTATAGTAGTAAAAGCTGCAGCTGGCAGCCTGACACAATTTTTACCACGTGAGTGCCGACTGTAGTGGATAAGTTCGGTGATTGTCGACATACTGTCCAAAGAGATCGCCGAGATGGATAGTTTTGTGTGTATAGGAACCTACGATAAATTCGTATCATCGAATCGAATCGGCTCTATTATTCGAAATCGAATCGAACTCGAATCGAATCGGGGGGGGGGGGGGGGGGGGCGTCCTTACAATGACCGACTGGGGAAGGAGGTGCTGTAAACTTGATTTATTCTGACTGTGGTTTCTTAAGCTCCAACTGATAAAATATTCCAACTACATCATCAAGGCATGCCTTCGTCGAAGGCATGCCTTGGTGATGTAGCTGGAATATTACCCTGTAAGGATTATAGTTCAAACACCGAAATGGATGCGAGGATTATCGGTATTAGGCACGGAACAAAGCAGATTTTTGGTATTGCCTGGAAACTTTAAATTTGCTTTCAACTGTAGTAGTGACTTGTGAGATGTGAGATTTGAATTAGCATGGCTAGAAGCATGGGATGCCGATGCTGTTAGCGCTAATATGGCGGAAATTACACTCAGTCTTTTTACTTTCAACATTATTTATGTACCATTTCCATCAGAACTATACGTTTTGTGAGACGACGAAGATGGCTGATGCCAATCTATATTAGAGTGAAAAGATTCGAACGGAAACGAATCAGGCAGTCGATTTCGAGTCGAACCGAATAGCACCTTAAGATTCGAAATCGAATCGAATTTCGAAGCTTCGCAGAGTCACAGTATCGTGATTGCACAAACATGGATCACCCCCCCCCCCCCCCCGCCCCACACACATATTTAAAGACAATCACGGGCCCTGGGATGGATTGGTACTTTACGAGTGACATTGAGAAAAATGTTAAGTTCAGCACGATTAACATTTCTGGTTATCAAAAACAACCCTGTAGCCTAGCAACGGGGTAAAATTGACTGGTGCTTCATCTGTTCTTGTTTTCCGGAACTTTGAATGTCCGTTGGGTGAAAAATGTTCGACCATGTTGTTTTAGTAGGAAACCAATCAATCTCTCCATGAGACCTTACTTGCAATCCGCCATGGCAAATGCATTACAATACAGAAATACGTTAAGCCGCGGGGAAACAAATAAACCAGCATTGAAGTTTTCATGAGCAAAATCTTGAGATGATAAATGATCGCTCAGCTTACTTTGGGTGCAGTGTTTTCGAGTCGTCAGTTACTTATTCGAAGTCCTTTATTCGACATTTGTTATCAGCCGATAAAATCGGTTGACAACGAATGTTGAATAAGGAACTGTGAATAAGAAACGGTTGTCACGTTCGCCTTTCGCTATCATCTCCGTACTTTTGTGTAAATACTTTTTTCGAAGTTTTGACCATTCCGCCTCACTGCCCATACACGACCACAGTGTCTTAGGCTTCCGATTTTCATGCGAATTTCTGTTCCAGTACGCCTTTGTACTGCTAACGCCTTCCGACTACTCACAATTTGCTAAGGACCACCCCATGCTCATCGACATATTTGTACATAAAAGGTACATGGGAGGAAAATGTGCGGTTCTAGTCACTCTCCACAGTAAGATATACTTTCCCTTAATCCTTTCATTTGTTATTGCCTGTATGCACATGTCAAGTCATATGAAAGTGGGTCAGCCCTTTTTCTAAGGATTTTAACAGCTCCACAGAGCAACTCAATTCTATCAAAAACGATATATTTAGGTCAAGAAAAGCTGTTTTAATATTTGGCATTCGGCATTTTTCAGACAACGTTTCCTCATTCTTGGGCCAATTTATCTGTCTGTTGTGGTAGATTGTCTTATTCGACAACAAGGGTTTGTCCGATAAAATAATCCAACTTAAATGGCGATTTTTTAGAATAGTGCTGGTAGGTTATTCCGGGTTATTTCCGCTACCTTAGATAAAGGGTTAATGTAACGGAAATAACCGACCAGCACAACGCCAAAATGTCTCCATTCAAATATTTTTGGTGCAACCTTTGCCCCCCCCCCCCCAAAAAAAAACAAACAAACAAACAAAACATCGCTTATGACCGCTCGTTGGAACGAGCTCGTTAAGCTCGTTCCAATGAGTGGTCATACTGTACGTTTTAGACAAAAATGAAAATTTTTACTTGTTCAAGAATCATTTTTCCAAAATATCGTCCTCCAATCGTGCTGGGTAATGGGTTAAGCTTGTAAAAAAGAGTGTCACACCGCTTTCACATCATTTATTGCGTCCATCTTTTATTTCGTTTAATGCCAATGCTACCGAAACTAGATTTGAAAAGCATCTTGTAATTCACCACGACTATCGACACCAGTAAGATAATCTGATTTTCTTTATATAATTATTTTAGAGTGGCTTTCTTTTGAATAAAAAGGCGGCGATTTCCTATTTCTTCAAATGTTAAGAAAACAGTGTTGTAGACAATTCAAGACATGCTCGTTTTGACACGATCAAGATGCAGAACGCTGACTACAAGGGTCTGTTGGGGTGAGTGCTCGAACCTGGACATCTGTTATTTAAATAAACAACAGTCCCGAAAACTCTCCTCGAGGTTAACCCTTTCAATGGTGGTGTGATGGTAAGATATGGTGGGACTTGATGTTTATGCCATTACACTACTTGAGACTTGTTTTTGCCATCTTTTTGTTTATTCTCAGGAAATTTTTATATCAGACGTTGATCCAGATAAGAAAATCAGTAAACCTTATGGATGCTCTCTGACAGCCGACTTAGTTGACAAGCAGATTCGTGAAACTGTGGCCCCTGGTATGGGAAATAACTTGACACATGTCTTTGAAATGCAAGGACGTGTAACTCTGGTACAATAAATATACGGGCAACTTTTTTATAACATGTGCAAGAGTGGCTTGTCACAAGGATCCCTCATACCAAATTTCAATGGAATCCATGCACTCACTGCTGAGATATTGCTGCGGACGGACAGATGGACGAGCGCATGGACAAAACGGCCTTTTTATAAATGTGCAGGAGCGGTTTGTCACAAGAATCCTTCGTACCAAATTTAATTGATTTCCATCCACTCACTGCTGAGATATTGCTAAAGAAGGAAACAAATCATGAAAAAGTGAAAAAGTAAGGATTGTAAATCTGGTGAAAACTATGCGGCTAACCTTTTTATAACATGGGCAGGGGTGGCTTGTCACTAGGATCCCTCATACCAAATTTCAATGAAATCCATCCTCACACTGGTTAGATATCGCAGCGTACGGGAAAAAAGTCATGAAAAATTGACAAAATAAGTACCGTAACTCAGGTGAAAAATATACGGGCAACTTTTTTATAAATGTGCAGAAGCGACTTGTCACATGGATTTTTCGTACCAATTTTCATTGAAATCCATCCTCTCACTGTCGAGATATCGCTGTGGACGGACAAAGGGGCGACTGTATGACCAACCAAATTCTTTTCGGTGAGCATAAAAATGTGAATAGGGAAACTAGCCCAAATTGTCGAGGGATACAGAGCCAATAATGCCACCTACAGGGCCGCCAAGTACGACGTTGGCGGGCCCAATGGGTGCGAAAAGCTTTGGATACTGTGCCTCCCCAAGAACTTTTTTGATATTATAGTAATAATAATTCTTTGTCTTTCCACAATGAGGAGTCACATGATAGGGTTTTGTAGAAATTTTTTGAAAAATATATTTTTCTCAACTGCTTATTTTGTAAAATACACGGGCGGAAGCGACCGATTCGTTAGGTAAATGGTTAAGTTGCGAGCCAACTGCAACATTTCCTATAAACAAGACGGGCAACATGGGGGTCACATGATATAGTTTTGTTGAAACTTTTTAAAAAATTTTTTCAACTGCTGAATTTGTATATTGCGAGGGCACAAGCAGACGATTCCTTGGATAAAGGGATAATATTATTCATTCGGGGCTACAGTTAAAAAACATCTTGAAACTTAAATTGTGAGTAAATAAATAACGACGATAAACCGATATTTTTGTAATTACACCGGTATTCAGTCGATATTGGTTTGAATATCGGTATATATCGGTTTATCAATATACCGTGCAGCCCTACTTCTGTGGGTTTTGGTCTACATGGACCCAAATTTGGCGCGGATTTCCCTGAGTGTACTAACTGAAGTGGGAAACAAATATTTTTCAGCGCCCAAGAGCAGAAGAAATTTGTTTAACACTGCTTTTTTTCTTACCTTGTGTTGAGTTAAGAGTTTGTATTTTGTATTCCCCCATAAAGGTGAAGGTCTAAGCACCCCCCCCCCCCCCCCCCCCCCCGGAAAACTAACTTTTCGTACCAAATGGTACTTTTTGAATGCTTGAGTACCCATAAAGTGAAGGAATAACTGTAGTGAAATGGGTGTCTTCTCACTAGACCAATTCCCTTTAGGCCAATTCCCAAAACACCAATTCCCCTTAGACCAACTACATACTGTTATTGATTAAGGGTTGATTAAGGATAATTAAGAAAACATTTATTTACTGATAAGCGCTTTATTTCATTAAAAAAAGTAATAAAAAGAATCGCAGCCTTTGAAAGTGTGTGATTATTATAATAATTGTTATGAAAAATCTGACCAACATCTATAAAATATCAACAAGCCAGAAAATAAGCAGACTATCATCTGAAAAATGGGGTCTTCAGAGGGTGAATTTGGTGATGCTACCCTGCACAACAGCGTAGCATCACTAAATTTACCCTCTGTGAACCTCAACCTGAATCAAGGTCTTAAATATAAACAGAAAGAGGTACCCAGAGGATAAACTGGCCCACTGTATGGGATAGCATCAGGAAATTCACCCTCTGGGGACCTCTTTCTGCATATGACAGACTGCTTATTTTCAGGCTTGAATATCAATAACATTAAATACATTTATAAATATTTATAAATATGTCAAATTATTGATATAGAATTATTTTAAAGTAGAACACATCAGTTGGTCTAAGGAGAATTGGTCTTTTGGGAATTGGCCTCTTGGGAATTGGCCTAAAAGGAATTGGTCTAGTGGGAATGAACCGTAAAATGACCCAAGATATATCAGGGTGAGAGAACATCAACTATTTGTGTCGATTTTTGTCATGAATGTATAGATGGTTGACATTTTTCAGGAAAACGTGTTGGTCGAGTCACCCAATCCCGTTCCCTCCACTCTGTTTGCGCCTCTGATCACATATTGAATGTTCAGAAGCATAAAAGGTTACTGTATTGTATGTCGTTGTGTTGTTTTCCGCCGATTCCGGTCGCAATTTTCATCATTGGAAGACATTAACTCTTAGAAGCCGGGGAATCAGAATGAATTTATTGAACATGACACACCGCGAAAAACTTACAGTAAAGCAGGTGCTTCTCGTCAAGTGTCGTCTGCTTATTCAGGCAGACGACACTTGACTAGAAGCACCTGCTCTTTGTTTAATTCTCCCCAGGCCAAAGATAGCCGAACCGTCACAGCCAGAGTACCTGCCATATTACATCACAGGCAAGAAAACTCGACTCTCGGCTTCTAAGAGTTAAAAGGGAAATTCCTAAAGTTGTCAGTAAATTTAACACTAAGGGTATGGGAATTTCAGATAAAAACTGAAATTTCTAAATGTTATTGTATCATCGATGTATGCATTATTTCACAAACTTCAGGCATTTTCCTATAGAGCCAAGGCCATATCCAGGAAGTTTTTGTTACCGGTTTACAGGTTTGGGTGGCCAAACTACAGACACCCGAAATCATTATATTCGTGAGTAAACTCAATCCAAGAGCCCTCTACAACCAACACGAAGCTAATCCCTCGAATCCCGAACTAGGATACTTTAGCTGAGCTGACTAAACATGCGCCCGAGGCAATTGCACTCTGATAAAAAAAAAACGCTTGGAACAGGTATGCGTTCAGCACGTGGAGGCATTACGGTAATTTCAACTTTTGTGTCTTTTAAAAACGTTGCGTTCAGTACGATAATCCTACTTTAAATTTCCGTCTCTACCGCCTATGGCGTTCGGTTATGCCTGTGGCGTATATGGATAGGTGTCCCCAAATTATCCCTGAATATGGCTCTGAGAGTAGTATAAAAATACAGAAGCTATTTTTTACATTTTTTCCCAATCAGTTTAAACGTCTGGCTATTATTAACCGTTGAAACTCATTTAAAAACAAGAAACACGGCCTTATCACCATCTTTTGATGTTTTGTAACTTTTTTTGGTTTATTATATCAACATTGTGCGCAGCGTGACATATAATACATACACTGTCCATTCCCTTAATATAAACGTCTGGGAGGTGCAATTTGCTCGTTGTTTCCTTGAAAGCAAGCTGTGGAAGCATAAAAACTTGAAAATTACTGTAAAAGCACATTCGGTAAACAAAGAGCCAAAGTTGACGCTCACTTAGTGTTGGTAGGTGTGATACTGATAGATATTCTTAAAGACGTATTCTCTGTGAAGAGGTTGCAATAATAAGCCAAGTTTCCTTTTGTAACTTTTAATAAACGAAAACAACAGACAGCTCCCAGAGCTGTCTGTTGTTTTCGTTTATTAAAAGTGACAAACTGAAACTTGGCTTTATTTTCTACTGATGTCATGGGTTTTTCTCAACAATTACTTGCTTCTTAATTGAACCTTTCTCGCTCGTCTAATAATTTCAAGGGAGATAACGTTATCGAAAGTCGATCTTCATGACGATATTAGTTAAGGATGGATTTTCAGTTGAGATCATTTCTGCTTAAAAATTGACGAATCAGCGGAAAATTGTACAGCACATTTAATATTACATTGACAGTAGCAGTGGGGGTGGGGTGGGGAGGAGACTCATCAACCGTTTTTTTTTTATTTATACGACAGCCTGATCAGTAATAGAACAAATACCAATATCTTCAGCCTTCCCTAGCGCCAAAGGACCGTACTAAAATCATTCTTACGACTAAAATGCGTGCATCACCGATTGTGAGTGACAGTCCATCGTCCAATCAAAAACTTACAGAACCCCCCCACCCACCCACCCCACCCCCCATCCCACCCCGTTGTAGTTTTAATGCTCATCTTGAAGCTGTGGGATCCTTCACGCATAGAAAAGTAGTCATGTCCTCCATGTATTGTCCCAAAACAGCCCGGTATACCAGGGTAATACCAGAGTATATTGAAACAGTAAGCCGTGTACAATGATATGATATTGCTTCATAAAGGCTCCCTCGAAAGCATGCACATCCTTTTTTCTAGCCCTTGAAATTTCTGACATTGGGATGTATTATAAATAAATAATTGTTGAAAAAGAAAAATGCCAAGATAATAATGTGATTATGAAGTTTACTGAGAAAAGGAACGTAAGCTAAATACTTAATTAGGCCCACATTTATACACTTATCAGAAAAGTTGGCAAATTTAAGTGGGGGCGTACGTCGGATCCGTCTCTGAGTATTGACTACAGCATCAACACGAGAACCGTCACTGATGCTACTGTTGTCACTGTCAAAGCCACCACCTTTTGTTTTATTTACCTGACTGATAAATACTCTGGTTACTGTTTCACTATCATAGATTCGCTTTGTTATCGGTTGTGGTTGAGATTTTTCACAATCAAAATTATTCGGTTCTTTCCGGTATCTCATTACGGGTGGGGACACGGTGACGCTGTGTACTAAGACGTACTGCACGTCGATGGTGCACCTGTCTTCAACCAATGATAACCCGTTTGTGTGGAGTTAGTATGTTGGGGAGCTGGCAGTTGCTCGCCGTTGCTCGGTGGTTCTCTCTGGGTTCTCCGGCTTCCTCCACCCGTAAAACTGTCGCGGTCATGATTAGCCATTGTGCAGAAATATGTGACCTTAAACACCAATAAATAAATAAATATAAATATCTCATTACGGAAATATAACAACAAATAGTCCTCAATCACACCTACCCAGTTACGTTGACACGGGGGGTGGGTTGGATAAGGAGGGGGCGGGAACTCGTCACCTAAATTTCCTGACAAATGTCAAACTTAAATGCAGTTATGACTGAAATACTTAACACTGTTTCGTGCACACTCACACCAATATATCTCGATCCATTTTACTATAGTTATCCCATTACTTTCCGGGCACATAAGCCTTCGGAAAAACTTAGAGGGTTATAATTTGCATGAAAAGTGTTTTTTTTTTCACCTAGGAGACCTTGGATCATCACATATGGGAGGTACACTATCTTAACCCAGCACGAGGTGAAATGAAGTTGGTAAAAATATATTTCTGCTGCCAATGGCAACAGAAATATATTTTGCCCCACCACTCCTCTCCCCAACGGACTTTATTTTATTACACACCTGTTCTTTGAAATCCCCATCTACAGCAACACTAAACCATTCGGAAAATGAAAATCTGTTCCGCACACATGTGCGGAACGGAAATCGTTGACGGACTATTTTTAAATTGAAGCGAAATTTCAATGGAATTTTATAGAAATCGTGCAACCGCAATTACAATTAGAGTCGCAAGCGATAGCTAGAAATCGTCCCTTGAGTTCCAATATGTTCTATGTGCCATTAGGCACATAGAACACTTTGGAACTCTGGGGACGAAATAGCAACACTGGTTCCCCTCGCAAATTTGGTTGTCGATAAAATGGGTTCTTTTTGTTGATAGCAGTCAAATGAATTGCTGACTGTCCTTCTGATAATTGTTTTTATATAGTGAAGGCGTGTAATAAACACGGAACGTCACGCTCGTGTGAATGGGTTAATCGATATGGCACTTGTGCCATCGCGGAAGGATAAAACTCGAGGCCTGCGACCTCTCGTTCTATCCATCCGCGCTGGCACTCGTGCCATATTGGTTCACACGCACGTGTTGTTCTGCGTATATTAACTCGGCAACGTCCCTGCATCCACCTAAGTGTCGTTTGTGATAAACTACTTTCGTATCCGACAGGAATGTTCGGTAATTTGGTAACTCTACCAGCAGCTAGCCCTTCAATTTGCTCGCAAAAGTACAAACTTCTCCTTAATATTAACATTTAACTAACTTACACCGCCTATCGTTATTCATAAAATTCGCCATTCAAATTTTATTACCTCATCAACTTTTGTTTCGAAATCATCGCCTATTAAAATTATCCGTCATTGTGTTCCTTCCTTTGAGGGGGTAAAAAGTTATGTGTCTGATGCCGTGTGGTTTTTTTTTAGAAATTGAAGACATTTATTAAATATTTTTTACAAATACCGTTGAGTACATTCTAATGAGGGCTCGTATATAAGCTATAATATAAAGGAAAATATACTGAAAAATTAAGATGATGGATGAACTGGTTCAGGGCTAGATTATTTTCGGTGGTCTGAAATTGTTGTTCAAAACTTGTTTTATTACAAATTATTGGAGACTGCCTATAGGCACTCTCCAATAATTTTTAATGAAACAAGTTTATATAAACAAAATATTATTTGTGTTTGACTGAATATGAAATATAAGCAAGGAAAGTGTTGGCTTTTACTCTGGTATCCTCATTTTTTGAAAACCCTGACAGTGGCTTCTACCACTCAACCTGTTAATGTGTTATTGTGCGAATTTTTATTAAGTCAGTTTTAAGTAGTCCTGCGATTCACTTTATTTTAATTTTTATTGCTGGGAAGGGGCCTGGACGGGGAGTGTAGATCAAATAACACTTTAATTCAGTGTTAAAGATTGCAGCTACACAGATAATATATGCATCCCTGACATATGTTCTCATGAAAATCGACTTTTGATAAAGTTATCTCCCTCGGAACTATTAGATGAGCGAGGAAGGTCAAAAGAAGAAGAAAGTAATTCCGGAGCTGTTTGTTGTTTTGTTTATTAAAAGTAACAACAGGGAAACTTGATTTGTATGGCAAGTTAATTTGAAGCAACAAGTTCACGGATAGTTCGTCATTATGAATATCTATCAATATTGCACCTATCAATACTAACCTTAACACAAGAGCAAGGTAAGTGGAATCACAGAGATAGCTCTCTCTGGTGGGGCAGAGAATGTGACATTTCCTGCAGAAACCAGTGATGAAGAACGTCGCCACGTACCCCGCTTCAACGTTGTTTCTCTATAAGAAAAAGAACTATGGCATCGCCTCCTATTTCCAGAAAAGGTGTTTACCGTCTTTACTATTAAATCTTGTTATATATGGCTACATCTGATTGTTAAAGGGGTGTAATCGACTTCACCCTGACAATGGGCAAATATTTTAGCGTGATCCTCGGGAGAGAAGTGACAGTTTCCTTCTGAACCCTCTATATACGCCATTGTTTATACGAATTGGTAGCGCGCATTACAAACATGAAACTTAGAACAACTGTTTTGTGATACTGGTCAGGATTTTTCAAAGAAAGTGTGTAAATCTCTCTCTCTCTCTCTCTCTCTCTCTCTCTCTCTCTCTCTCTCTCTCTCTCTCTATTTATCTATCTATCTATTTTTGCCCCTCTGTCTCTGGGCATGCATCTGTCTTTCCCTCTGGTCTATCTGTCGCTTTGCCTCCGTCCGTATTTCTGTCGTTCTCTCTCTCTCTCTCTCTCTTCTCTCTCTCTCTCTCTCTCTCTCTCTCTCTCTCTCTTCGTCAACACCCCCCCCCCCCCCACCCTCTTTCATTGCGGGGTGATCTAGAACAGTTTTCCTCACGCATTTCTCTATGTAGTCAAACATCTTTCTGGTCGTGGGCATTTGTAAATTTCTTCTCGGCATTACCCCCTTGTGTGTAATTTGTCGTTGTAAACATCCTGATCATTTGAATATTTATTTTATTTTCTAACTAAATGAGTTGCCTGTTATTTTAGCAGCTCTCTGATTAGAAACACGTGTTGTAATCGTAAAGACATCGGTAATTCATGTCGAGTGTAACCATTATAGTTTAATTGAATACTTGGGTATCCGGATTTGATTGAAGTCTTCACTAAGATGATGATTTTGTCTGCAGCTGGCACTGTTGTAGCGTATTTTGGAAACTTAAAAAAATGGATTCTTTTATATTTTCAATCCTTATTTAGATTTGGGTGGTTTTTCAATTTTCCGGTTCGGTTTCGGTTTTTACCGCAAACTGTACCGCAAGACCCGGCAAAAACAAGGTCGAACTGCGCATAAACCGATCAAACTATCTTATCGGGAGGGAACTGGACCTATGAACCCTACGTGACTTAGTATATCTGGCAAGGTTCTCGTCAGATCACCGAAGTTAGTGACAGTTTACGGGTGGAGGAAACCAAAGTATCCGGAGAGAACCACCGAGCAACGACAAGCAGCTGTCAGCTCTCCAACATCGTAACTCTGAACTCCGCACCGCGGCACAGGCAGGGTTAGATTGGTTGAAGACATGCGCACCATCGACGTGCATACGTCATAGTACACAGCGTCATCGTGTCCCCGATTAGGCAATCGGGGTGAAGTGCCTTGCCCAAGGACACAATGCGGGAGCGCGAATCAGTCGCTGAAATGGTCACCCATCCAACCTCTACGCGAGCTCGACGTTGCTTTATTTCGGTGATCTGACGAGAACCGATTACCGCGACGCCAACTTCTATCCCTAACATGAAAAGCAGACGACCCTTGCAAACAAAATCCTTGAATAACTAACAATTTTTTTCATTTTTGTCTCAAAAACATAGGTTATGACCCCTCATTGGAACGAGCTAAAGGGTTAAGGAACCTGAAATGTTATTTACTATATGTTCTCAACACACAGAAAAACCGAAACACAACCGAGGTTTTTTCCTGCAACCGAGCGGAAACGAATCTGAAAACTCTAAACCTCCCAGCTCTATCCCTACTAATATTCTTCCTTACGCAATTGCCCCAGTGGACTAAATGTTTCACATTGGCGACAGTACTGACCATTTTCTATCTCACAATCTTATCAAGTCTGTCGCTTGAGAAAAAAAAATCCATATCCACGTAGGACATTATCTTGTAAAAATTTCTGTCTCATTCGTTTGTTACGGAGTGATTTCTTCCTTTAAATTTGTGGTTTCCCCAAGTACAATCAGGTTTCGCACCGAATATAATTTACTCGTCTCCAACCTTGTTTTTAAGGGTTTCACAATGTTGAGAGGACAAACGGGACCGACATTTTAGATCTTTTTTCCAAAAATGACACTTTGAAAGTTTTATTGATGTTCCAAGTGACATATATATTTATATATAAGATGCCCGCAACGTTTCAACAGCGTGTTACAAAGTTGCGAAACGGCTGTTGCCACAACGTTTTCACGACGTGACTACAACGTTAAGTAACAATTTGTTGACCTAATATTTAATGGAAACGCAATGAAAAACGTTGTGACAACATCATTGGGAGTCCACAATTGTACTGACAGTGAACGTTATAATCAAAAAACGGGACGTTTCCACAACGTTGTTACAACAGTATGTTAGACAATCTCAAAGAAGATTCATGCACCGATCAATGGTAAGTAGTTATCAGATTCCCCAACGTATTAATCGCGGTTACTAACCGCGAGATTCAAAAAGGGGTTTGAGTCCCAATCGCACTGGCTGATGGCTCAGCAATTGTTAAGTGTCTTGCTGAAGGAGAGGCGCGGGTCAGGACCAAACCGACAACCTTCCAGTCATAAGTCCAATGCTCTTACCAAGAGCCACTTTTCTCTCAACGTGCAGTGACAGACACTGTCGGTTTCTCTCTCTCTCTCTCTCTCTCTCTCTCTCTCTCTCTCTCTTATATTTTATTTATCTGTACAGTTTTATGTACTTCACATTCTCTTGGGAATCTATAATAGGTTCAGAGATAGGTAAAAAATATAAAAAAAATTCAAACCACTCCTCCATGGGACAAGTATATGACAAAAAATACTCAAAAACCTCTCGTCCACAGAAACGTTAGGTTCTAAAACGTTTGATGCTCCTAGGCGAAAAATGGCTTGATTCATGTTGCATACAATACACAAATAAGGTTGTTGGGTTGGGATTTTTTGTTATTTTAATGTTTTATTTTCCCATACAGTCGCCTAACCATTTAACGTAATGGTCAACCGGCAGTTCTGTCAACAAAAATCAACATTTAAATTTCATTATTTTTTTAAATTTTTTTTTGTCTCAAATAGATAGCTCACGACCCAGACCCCTCTATGGAATGAGTTCATTGGCCTTGTTCCTATGAGGGGTCATAGGATATGTTTTTCAGGAAATTGTTTTTTAAAAATACACTTTTAGCCCTACAAAGTAGATCTTCTGTTTCTCGGGTCATTGTTTGTAACATTGCACTTGCGTGGGCGGTTTTTTGTTTAGTTTTGTATAATTTCTTTGCCATCAAAAATGCATGTTCCTGGTTTGTTTTATGTTTTAGGCCTCATAATCTACAGAATAGCAAGGGTGGTAGTGTATTTCGTCTCTTGGGTGCAAGAAGGTTTAGCAATAAAGCATTGCAAAGCTTTCTTGCACTCAAGGGACAACAAACTTATCAATTTCAACTTGGGTAAAATATCAGACGTAAACCATTTATTTTTTTAAGTTTGCATCGGTTATAAAAAGAGAGCATGCGGCAGTCAAAAGAACCATGCGGAAGGGCTTGAGAAACAGATTTTTAACTTTTTTAGACATATTCTAGAACTATTTATCAAGCGTCGTATTTTCTGCGGGTTAGCTGAAGAGTACAAATGTATTTTCTATATTTTCGGTGTGTATGTGTTTGAGTTCATATCCGTAAGCATATTCAAATATCGCTTTAACCCTTTACCCAA
The DNA here is from genome assembly GCA_031216915.1 of Pictodentalium vernedei. Lineage (NCBI taxonomy): Eukaryota > Metazoa > Mollusca > Scaphopoda > Dentaliida > Dentaliidae > Pictodentalium > Pictodentalium vernedei. The sequence continues at coordinate 506,496,482 of CM062295.1, forward strand.
CGTAACGGCCAAAACCGGCCAGCGCTATTCTCAAAAATCGCCAATTAATTCTCAAAATATTTTCATTTTTTGTCTCAAAAACATAGGTTATGACCCCTCGTTGGAACGAGCTCGACGAGCTCGTTCCAACGAGGGGTCATAACCTATGTTTTTGAGACAAAAAATGAAAAAAATTAATTATTCAAGAATTTTTTTTGCAAGTGTCGTCTGCTTTTCATGTTAGGTAAAGGGTTAAATAGATAGAACCTTTTATGGCAAGAGCTCATGAAAAGATCAGGGACGGGCATGAAAATTTGATTGATCAAAAAACCTGAACCATTTCATTTTTTCCCTCAGTTTTAACTAAAACAAAGAGTTTTTTTTAAAAAAGAATGTTCTCTCTCAAATAAATAAAAAAACGCAAATAAAGGGAAGCTTGGGCCACTCTATACGAAACTTCAGTGGCCAGGGCGCATGTTAATTTTTGGCGGGGTGACCATGGCGTCTTCACAAGAAATCATTTACGGCCTTATGCACTTTACATAATAGATTTTGTAACTTCCACCACCTATATTCTATCAGGTGGTTTTCTTCTTGAACCGAACAAAGTCAAGCGGAATGTCGTAGTGACAATTACGCAATGTGGCACGCAGTGAAGTTACCAAGTGAAGGCCGGTGGCGGCTCTCGGTGATCAACGCTAACTCCATTTCTTACCATGGCGAAACTGCATTAAAGGAGTCTGAACCTCATAGTTTTTGCAAAATGAATATCTCTATTATGGTTCCAAAACTGTTTTATATCACATGAAACGTCGTTAATTTCGACGTAACAACCCATGTCTTATTTCCTGATTATCAACTAGTGTCTAATCGGCGCGTGGTCCCATAGCAGCAGCATTGTATTCTTGTGCGTAGTTCACATGACGTCAATTACGACAACAGGTGAAAGTAAAGCGCATTCATGACGTCACGCATGGTGTGGAGCGTCTGAGCCAAAGAACTGATTGTCGGTTGTTTTGGGAGAATTTAGCGACAATGAATTAAATAAAAAGTGTAAAAAACATTCGAAAATTCCTGTGATATACAGAATCTTTAACTCGTGATGTTTGGATGTAAGATGAAACTCGTTTGATGAATTCGATTCACAACTCGCCTGAAGGCTCGTTGTGAATCAAATTCATCAAACTCCTTTCAAAAAATCTTATATCCAAACATCACTCGTTTGAGATCCTTTATATCACACAGTCACCATCAAATACATCAAAACGGAAAATATTGTTCGCAACATGTCGTACAAACGCGTGAAGCAAGAAGTAAACATCAATGTCGTAAGACTGTGAATTTTTCAATTTCGAAAGTAGAAATGAATTAATCTTCTCTTATATTTCATTAATTGTTTTTCCAATACGAATTGAAAACGATATTTGGGAAAAACACCCCTAAAACATAGCTTATGACCTCTCATTTGGGACGAGTTCGTTCCATTGGGTCATAAGCCATGTTTTCGGGGCAAAAGTTAAGAGAAAAAACAATAAAATTTTGTTGTCGATTTTTGTGAACAGCCTAAAAGGGTTAAATTATACATTATCTAGATAAAAAAAATCTTAATTTTTCCACGAATTGATATGAAACTTCCGAACATCGTTCACTGAAATTGATTTGAGCCTCGGTAAGCCTCGGTAAACCTCGGCTCAGATCGATTTTAGTGAACGTGACTCATCAGAGATTCTCTATTTACCATGATTGCCTATTCTACAATATATGAAAAGCCTATGACATAAATGTTAGCTTTATACACCACCCGCGGTGAACACGCCAGCAATGGGATTTCAATATTTAAAATTTACACCTACAGTGGAACTACATCCAAGCTGACCTTTGGTGACGTCGACCTGAATGCGAACTTGTCTAAATGTATCGCACGTCGCCTCGCGAAGAATGAAATAAAAGTGGCAATTATATATTACGTTTTTAAATGAGTTTACCTCATAAGATACCAAAAATTAACAAACATGCTTTGTCTCATGTTCATAAAGCATCCATAACTCGAAACAGTATGTTATTATGTTATTAGAATGAAAAAGGCCCTGGTTATTTTTCTATTTCGTTTCGGCGATAACATTGACAGAGGAAGTACCGCCCATCGATGCTCATGTAAGCAAAAACAAATTCGCACGTTTGTACGGCTACTGCTCAGTAAAATCGAGAAAAAATAATGGCTACTCCTAATAATCTGACGATCATGGTATAAATAAAATATACCCAAAGTAGCTTGGTGTACCAAATGTTCACCACTCGTGGTGAACATTTGGTACACCAAGCTACTATGGGTATATTCTAATTTAATGTTACACATTATCGAGAAGACTTAAATTGTTTATACAGCTTATTTTAATGTAGGTTCACGTCTGTGTGTAAGGCTTTCATTTTAATGTTTGTGTTCTTTTTTTCAACTTTGTATCAGCAGGCCTGGAGGTAACCCGCTAGCGATCGTTTAGGTACGCACGTGGGTTACGAAATACAGGTTACGACAATGCAATACAAGAATCCTCAATGTTGCACGTGCATGTTCTTTTTTCTTCTTCTCTGATCTTTCCTTTCTAATTTTTCCTTATCTTTCATTCTCTTTTATAGGAGAATGCAGGAAGACAGCCAATATGGCTATGCTTTCCCCTGCCTGTATACATGTGTATCCTATACATAATAGTTCGTTATTGTTATATGCATACTGTAAATATATGTGGATCTATATCTTATTGTAATTTATAGAAAACTGGTGAATAAATATCTAGAGAGTAATCGCTTGACTGGACTGGTAACGTGAAATAATTGATGAGACGTTGTACAAACACGAGTGCGCGAATGCGCACGAGTGTTTTACAATATAGTCCCTCGCCTCGAATGAATTATTTCACGTAACCAGTCCAGTCAAGCGATTAGTCTGTTTATTGCTTTTCATTATTAACGATAATTATATTATTTAACCCTTTACCTAACGTAACGGCCAGCGCTATTCTCAAATATCGCCAATTAATTTTCATTATTTTTTCATTTTTTGTCTCACAAACATATGTTATGACCCTCATTGGAACGAGCTCGTCGAGGTCGTTCCAATGAGGGGTCATAACCTATGTTTTTGAGACAAAAATTAAAATAATAGCTATTCAAGACTTTTTTGCAAGTGTCGTCTGCTTTTCATTCTAGGTAAAGGGTTAAAAAAAACAAAAAACAATGAAGTCCCCTTTACATCCATGGCAAAGCGGCTTTCATTTGCGCGCACGGATACATGACACAATTGTTGACTGCATAATTCACTTGTAAAATTATCGTTCATAATCAAACCCAGAAATCCCAGTAAATCACACTTTGGAAAGTAATAAATATATATCATACACATTTTGGTATTCTAGGATACCAGCAGTGTATGAAATATCTCAATTTAAATCTAAATGCAACATAATTTGATTAAATTGGCAAGCGTTTGTCACGCCGGTACGGGATCAAAATTATTTTATGGGGAAATTCCTAACTGAACGTGGGTAATCGGGCTGATAATCGTGTATGGCACACTTGCACGATATACTTTCAACGTATTTGTGAATGAACATATCCAAACACTCTGAAGATGCATGTTATATCTGCACCACGACCTCGATAAGGCCGACCATTTTGACTTTTCAAACGTGACTTCAAAGATAATGAAAACGCCGTCATCGGCTACTTCAAAGAAATTATTCTGTGGCGACATCAAAGTAATCATAAATCTCGATTTTCGTGCCTTGAGATTACTCTGATGTTGTCGCAGAATAAATGGTACGATGCCATGTTTGTCTTTGCGATCTTAGTGACTGGGGCGGTTTGAAAGCGAATTTCTCCAATCTGATTGCGATATGTCACCCAATTGCTGATTTGTCCCGGTACCGGTTTCGGTGGGACAGGTTGTGTCGCGTCCCGGTATCGGTTATGTTGGTACTGGCGGTACTTCGACATGCCTGGTTACCACCATTCTATACAGCGTAACCAGCTAACGGGCTACGATTTCAACCCTTTATTTCCAGACCTGCATCAGTTTTTTTAAAGTTGTTTTTCATTTGTCAAACCTTGTCATTGTCCATGTTTTATTTTTTGGCTATTTGCCAAACATTTTCATTGTTCATGGTGTGTAATCAAGAATTCTATTCTTCTCTTCTGTTCTATTGGCGTTCGACTCCAGCATGCACCATACGCGCGAGTCCATATGCCAGCGACGTGTCTATTTTTTTCATACATCATGTTTTGTTTCCAAGATCAATTTTTAACATGATATTTATGCAGGTAACATATTCTGATAACTGATGTTTTATGACGAAGTGTTTTTGTAAACGCATATTTCTAAGGTATACGGCAGCGTGGGATTACCTCGCAGAACAAAACTTTGAAATCTGGATAAAATATTATGTCACCGAACACACTCCAGCTGGTTCAATCAGCTCCATATCAGAAGCAGTGCAGCAGATGCAGTTATACGGGTAGCATTATCTCATATCCACACGCGATAATTACAGAGATTATATTGTGTTGCATAAATATCACCCACAGTACAGAACATTCATGCCAGTAACTGCACTAGTGAAATGCTAACGTTATTGACATTCTCAGTACTAATATTTACCATATCATTTACACACATCCACGCTGCTGATACTGTTCAAATAAATACGCGGACGCACCTGATTGGCTAGTTTTCATCATTTGCTCCACTGGTGTATTTTGATGTCAATTTCAATTTAAATATCTAAATATTTAACTTGTGTGGCATTATTTTTAAACACAATCGCATAAACTACAGACTTGTTCATTCAACAAATATCTAACGAATGAACAGACAAGTAATGCATTCATTCTGTTTTAACTTTCTTACTTTGAAAAACAAGAAATACTAAAAAGATATATCGTCCCTTGAGTGGAACAAAGCGCCATCTGCAATGCTTTGGCATTGCAGGTGGCGCCTTTTTTCACTCAAGGGACGATATACAGTGGAAACAGAGCCTTCGAAGGGATTGTCGGACCCTCGAGTAGTCTTGTTCCGTGTTGATTTGGGTATGCCGCGGAAAATATCATTAGAACTTTGAAGAGGCAAGGTGGGGGATAACGAGACAGCATCTCTCTAGTCGATTATCTCCACTGAGAGAGACTTTTTGTTTTTTGAAGGGGGGAGCATCAAATGACACGGCCTGCACGATTACTCGGTACAAAAAATAAAAGTAAGCACAAAAAATTCATCAATTCGTCTCGCCATAACATGTGGTTCCGTGGGTATATGCGCACACACAAATGACTACTTACGAGTTAGTAAAACAGGATACTTATGTGGTTAAAGTCTGTTACGTGGCTAGGGTCACTGAAGGGGTGTTAGAGTTATGTGGCTAGGGTTAGGGTTAGCTTAGGGTTAGGGTTAGGGGTTGGTTGGGTTAGGGTTAGGGTTAGGGGTTGGTTGGGTTAGGGTTAGGGTTAGGGTCAGTGGTAGGGTTAGGGTTAGCTGACCCACTAAAAATCCCCCCCCACCCCAAAAAAACGTGTTTTATTATGTTGGACATGTGTTTTAGGTTAGCCACCTAACATGTCCATAAAATATTCACATAAGTAGCCATTTGTAAGAACGGACGTTTGCGAGTGGAGGGGTCACATTGCTTGGCGCACAGTCTCTCCGTTTCCTCGGGTAATAACCGCAGCTGCCGCACACCCTACACGGATCTTGGTACAAATATTGTTAAAATAAATACTGAAAACAATGTTCGGTAGAAAAGCACATACTGACTGGCAATGAGATGAAAATCCACGTAAGGTTCTGTTATTAAGAGCATTTCGTCCCTTGGGTTCATTTAAGTACCAGTTTCAATGATAAAGACCCGACGATGGCGCCATGATGCACTCAAGGGGCGATTTTATCTCTCCACCTTTTTACAATCTGAATTTGCCCCCTGAAAACAAAAAAATTCAAAAGATAAAAATTGCCCGTTTATTGTGGGGGGGGGGGGGGGGGGGTCGGTAGTCCCAGCGAAGTTTTCATCATCCTTATAATTGTAGTTTTGCGAAAGGTTGCGAATACCAAGGGGCAATTTTATGAAGTGTTCTCGTTACGTGTCTTATAAACGGGCGAACGAAAAATCGGTTTCCCTGTTTCTATAGAGTTGAACAATTTGTGAACGGAAAGGTCGTTCGAATTGTATGTGTAGTCCTGCTTTCAGTGATACATTTTCGCTCTTTGTTTAACCCTTTACCTAACATGAAAAGCAGACGACACTTGCAAAAAAAATTCTTGAACAACTAATTTTTTTCATTTTTTAGCTCAAAAACATAGGTTATGACCCCTCATTGGAACGAGCTCGACGAGCTCGTTCCAATGAGGGGTCATAACCTATGTTTTTGAGAAAAAAAAATGAAAAAATTATGAAAATTAACTTGCGATTTTTGAGAATAGCGCTGGCCGGTTTTGGCCGTTACGTTGGGTAAAGGGTTAACCCAAAAGGGCATAATTCCTACCGTAATCATTTTTTCTGCAACAAAACATGTGATCTGACATATAGTTTTTGGGTAAGCTTGCAAGTAATCTTCAATGTGCCATGGGTGTTTTTTCTAGGATAGTCTTGGCTGCCTATACTTGCCTATAGAAACCGCAAAGTCACAGAACGTAAACTATCAAGGTGTGTGTGTGTAGGGGGGGGGGGGGGGGCGCTGGCGTTGCGGTAACCGGTTCTCGTCAGATCACCGAAGTTAAGCAACGTTGAGCCAGGTTAGTCCTTGGATGGGTGACCGTCTGAGCGATCGATTCGGACTCCCGTGCTGTGTCCTTAGGCAAGGCACTTAACCGCGATTGTCCACCTGCGGGCACGATGACGCCGTGTACTAAGAAGTACTGCACGTCGATGGTGCGCATGTCTTCAACCAATCTAACCCTGCCTGTGCTGCAGTGCGGAGTTACGATGTTGGGGAGCTGGCAGCTGCTCGTCGTTGCTCGGTGGTTCTCTCCGGGTGCTCCGGCTTCCTCCGCCCGTAAAACTGTCACCAGCACGATATAACCTTGGCTGTTAAAGTGTCGTTAAACCTCGCTGAGCTCGTTCCAATTAGTGACATAAGCAGTATATTGGTGGCAGGAAATTAAAATTTCTAGCTATTCAGAATTTTTGTTTCTGCAATTGTGGTCTGCTGTTCGTGTTGAATAAAAGGTTAAACAGCAAACCGTAATGATTTGTACGTCCCAAAATTATTTCGATTTTGCTTTCGATAAAATTCGGAACATTGAATACGTGTAGGCGTCTAGCCCGACTCCCTGTTAACCCTTTACCCAACGTAACGGCCAAAACCGGCCAGCGCTATTCTCAAAAATCGTCAATTAATTTTCAAATTTTTTTCATTTTTTGTCTCAAAAACATAGGTTATGACCCCTCGTTGGAACGAGCTCGTCGAGCTCGTTCCAACGAGGGGTCATAACCTATGTTTTTGAGACAAAAAATGAAAAAAATTAGTTATTCAAGAATTTTTTTTGCAAGTGTCGTCTGCTTTTCATGTTAGGTAAAGGGTTAAATGGATAAAATAAAACTAGTTTGTAACCAATCAATGGACCAGTTTAAAATTTTCGCATAAATAAGGGGCACCTGTTATGACATCAACAAAATGTCAAGTATTCCAAACCTACAAGTGGACGAAGGATAAAACCTCAATGTCAAAACCTCCATGACAAAAATCACAATGTGAAAAAAACTTGGCAATAACCCAAAGCAACAAAATGAAATAACGAAACTCGAAATTATTTTGTTTTAGAAAAAATAACATATAAAAATATTTTTTTTTAAATTTGACTTGAATCTTATATCACTTTTTACGGAAGCCCATTAGTGCCACGGGAAAAATATCTTTGCGAATATTCGCAAACCTTTGCGAATATTCGCAAAGGTTTGTGAATATTTGCAAAGATATTTTTTACCGTGGCACAAATGGACTTCTATATTATTTTACATAATAGCGCCTTGATTTATTTCTGAAAAAAACTTTTTGTGATGAACATATTTTAATTTTTTTTAGCACTAACACTGGCCATTATATTGACAAATTAACACAGCACGCACCTGGAATCGACGAAAAAATATTGATTTCATCCCTAAGGTACATATTTTGTCTTTATTTTCAAAATTTGTCAGTTCATTTAACACAAAGTGTGAGGGAATTTCATATAAACATTGAAATTTCGAAAACCTGACATATCTCGTCGTGAAAATCGACTTTTGATAACGTTATCTCCCCTGAAATTATTAGACGGTGAAGAAGGTCCAATTAAGAAGCGAATTTCATATAAAGATTGGAATTTTGAAATGTTAGAGAATTTGGAAAATCGATGTGCTCACCATTTCACAACCTTCCGGCTGTTTTCTGTAGGGTAGCATAAAAATACAGAAGCAGGATTTTTACAGTGCTTTTTCCAATCAGTTTGAACGTTTTGACCATTATTCTCTGTCTAAACCTCAGCAGATTAGGGGATGTGATTGATGAAAATACGACGAAAATGCTCATCCATACATTCGTCTCGAGTCGTCTTGACTACTGTAATTCACTGCTTTTTGGTTGCAACAAATCTCTTTTGGTTCAGTTACAGGCTGTCCAAAATTGTGCAGTCAGAGTTCTGACCAAGACCAGTAAATATGACCACATATCTCCGGTACTGGCAGATCTGCACTGGCTCCCAGTTCTAAAAAGGGTTGACTTTAAAATCCTTTTAATCATATATAAATGTCTCAACCATCTTGGGCCTTCATACCTTACTGATCTTCTTGTTCTCCACAAACCTGTCAGAACTCTAAAGTCCAGTTTCTCCAATGACTTAGTTTACACATCTTGCAAACTTCTATCATGCGGTGGTCGTGCTTTTTCTGTTGCCGGTCCGAAGCTCTGGAATTCGCTTCCCGCTTATATGAAGACGCCACAAACTCTCAACCAGTTTAAATCTGCTCTTCAAGCAAGTATATAACACTGAGCTTAACCTTGGTTGATTAATAGTTGATAGTTGTTACTTTTTCTCTTTGTATATATTCATCTTCATCGCAGAGTCTATTTATTTATACATCACGCATGTACTAGATTGTAAAGACAGCGAGCACATTGTGGAACCGAGGCTATAAACTTCATTATTATTATTATTATTATTATTATTATTATTATTATTATTATTATTATTATTATTATTATTATTATTATTATTATTAAAAATAAGAAAACGGCGTTTTCACAAATCTTTTGATGTTCTGTAACGTTTTTCGCTTCATTACACCAACAATGTACGTATCGTAACATAATGCAGACATTATCCTTTGAATTGTGTGAGGGCACGGTGGCGCTGTGTACTAAGGCGTACAGCACGTCGTTGGCGCACTTGTCTTCAGCCAATGTTGACCCTGCTTGTGTGGAGTTGGGGGAGTCTCGGAGTTGCTCGCCGTTACTCGGTGGTACTCTCCGGGTACTCCGGCTTTCTCCAACCGTAAAACTATCCAACAAGAGGTGCCCCTGGCTGTTTAATGTGTCGTTAAAACCTCAATAAATAAATAAATAAATTAATAAATAAATAAATAAATAAATAAATAAATAAATAAATAAATAAATCTTTTCCATTAATATTAAAGTCTAGGAGGTATCATTTGCTATTTTTTTCCTGGGAAGAATAAAAACTTTTCAAACAAATTTCGGTAAAAACGCATTCACTAAATAAAGAGCTAAAGTGGACGGTTACTTAGTTGCTACTAATTAGCTTGCCATAAAAAGCCAAGTTTCCTTTTGTAACTTTTAATAAACGAAAACAACAGACAGCTCCAAGAGCTGCCTGTTGTTTTCGTTTATTAAAAGTAACAAAAGGAAACTTCGCTTTATTTTCTGCTGATGTCATAGGCGTTGTCTGAACAATTACACGCTTCTTAATTGGACCTTCCTCGCCCACCTAATAATTTCAGGGGAGATAACTATATCGAAAGTCCATTTTCACGACGAGATAAGTCAGGGATGCCAGTAAATTAGGTCTGGTCCTCGCTAAAACACGTCCCTCGTCTAATTTATTGTTTTGTAAATTTTAATATAAACTGGAAACTCGTTGGAGATCCTCTACACGGTTATATAACAGCTCAATCATTCCAGCGCAAATGTTCTGCAGGAGAAAATGATGCAAGTAGATATCTTTGCATATAATAACCGAAGAGGTGTGTTTGCATTTCTGAGTCCCAAAAGGTTCGTGAAGATATTTTACAAACACCTCGTCTAACTTTGTTAAATATACATGTTTTATTGACAACAGAAATACAAAATAATGGTGGCCGGTGTCTCTCTCAGAGCTTGCTGAGAGTCAGTGTCAGAGGTAGGTACTATCAATTATGTGCTGCAAGCCTACTGCAACACGTTAATATATTCAGCCTTAAAATTTGGCCCTATTCGCGTGAGTCGGTTTTGATTCTCGCGAATTCCTGTTGCGAGTATTTATTTATTTATTAAGGCTTAACGATACTTTAACAGCCAAGGTCATATCGTGTCGGTGACAGTTTTACGGGTGAAGGAAGCCGAAGTACCCGGAGAGAACCACCGAGCAATGACGAGCAGCTGCCAGCTCCCCAACATCCTAACTCCGCCCTGCAGCACAGAATTGGTTAGACTGGTTGAAGACATGCGCACCATAGACGTGCAGTACGCCTTAGTACATGGCGTCATCGTGCCCCCATGTGGACAATCGAGGTTTAGTGCCTTGCCCAAGGACACAACGCGGGAGTCCGAATCGATCGCTCAGACGGTCACCCGTCCAAGGACTAACCGGGCTCGATGTTGCTAAACTTCGGTGATTTGACGAGAAACGATTACCGCAACGCCACCGCGCCCCCGTTGTGAGTATCAATTTTCAGTTCTTAAATAACTTAGAATTTGATAGGACTGTTAAACCCTTCTGAGAACAATAAGTACATTTTGCATAGTAAAAACAAACCTCGTATTCATTTATTTATTGGTACTTAGCGCCATATCAGCAACCAAGACTATATCGTGGCGATCCCCATATTTACATATTTACTAGATATTAACCATTAAGAGCCCGGTTCTAATTTTTTGTTCCTTTCTTTTCTAATAAGAACACATGCTTCAACATACAGGCTTTTGGTGGTCTTGGTGATGTACCTTTGCAGTGGTTTCTAGTGAAGTAGTCTTGACTGCGGGTATAAGCAGCCAAGACTTCACTAGACACCAACTTCTTAAAAGAAAGCAAACAATAAGAATAAATTGCCATGCGATTAACCCTCAACCTAACGAATAGGCCGCATTCACCCGTGTAATTTCCAAATTGAGCGATTAAAAAAATATTTTTTCAAAAATATTTCACAAAACCATATCATGTGACCCCTCATTAGAGCAAGCTCTTCGAGCTCGTTCCAATGAGGGGATCACAAAATATGTTTTTTGTTGAATTTTAATATATTTTTTTTTTGGTGAAATATTTCGAAAAATAATATTTAAGGCTCCCACAAAGTAGATCTTCTGTGTCTCAGGCCATTTTTAGTAAAATTGCATATGGGCGGGCGGTTTTTATTTTATTTTTTATTTTTGTAATCATTTCTTTGGCATCAAAGTTCATGTTCTTGGTTTGTTTTGTATCTTAGGCCTCACAAACCACAGAATGGCATGGGTGGTGGTGTATTTCGTCCCTTGAGTGCAAGAAGGCTTTGCAATGCTGAAGCATTGCAGAGCCTTTTTGCACTCAAGGGACACATTTTTCAATTTTATTAAGTTAGGTAAAATATCAGACATAAACCATTTAATTTTTATTTGTTTAAGTCTGCATTGGTTATAAAAAGAGAGCATGCGGCAATCAAAAGGATCATGCGGGTGGGCCTGAGAAACAGATTTTTAACTTTTTTCGGCCTAAAATAAATAAATTTTGATATCTCCTGGGCTAGTTAAAGGATTAAGATTTTAAGTCCTGGTTTTCAATAGGTTTCAACTTGGCTAAAAATGTGTAAGATTTGTAAATTTCTAAGAATATATGGGAGAGTAGGTAAGTCCCCATCTGTATTGTACAGAGAGGATTAATCATACCGTCACTCTAATAGAATACAAGTACGTCGCCTCTCCATAAAGATTAATTACCAGACACGAACTGTTTCATTTACCACAGGGATATCTTTAACAACGACAGGAATAAAATATGAAGCGATGAACGTATCAGAGAATTTCATCTTCACGTGGCTAGCAACCAGTATGAATAATAAACAGAAGGAATTAATGTGCGACTCGCCTCCCACGAAGAAACGCTGGAATCGTGAAAGTTAATCCTGGGTAAATTAATTGTGTCGTAACGGATTTATTTGTTTTAGCTTCATGAACCACGGACAGACGCCCCCGTTGATTCGTTTCGTTCACTTATCACTGGTCCAGAGGTTTACTTCGTGGTTATAAATATTTACAGTTGTTTGCAAATGAATTGTCTTTCATTCACGGTTCTCCCATCATTTAGAAAAAAAATCGTTAGAAACTAATAATGCAATAAAATAATCTTTAAAAATGTACAGGACAGATGGAACAGGTCCGACGGGTACTTTCGTGTCTGGACCAATATACCCTTTCAACTATTAGCAGGGGCTGTGGAAGTTCGATGAGGGGGGGGGGGGGTGGGGGGGGGGCACAAATTTACAACGCAATCATGATTCGACCCAGTGTGAGAAAGGTTACAATCGTGTATCGATAAATGTACCATGGCTTCAAAAGTCTCTCGTTTAGATGAATATGCCGCTGTGTGGTCACTGTTCTGTCCGTTTCTTCCACTTCAACCATCTTCCAACCCGAAGGACAGCTTCGGGTCGGAAGATGATTGAAGTAGAAGAAACGGACCGAAGCGACCGACAATAGGATTCTTTGGCTAAATAATGTTAGGATTTGCAAATATTGTTACAGGAATGCCTGTATATCGACACGTTTGTTTGGGCCCATTTTAGCTCATTGTGTAACTGCGAAACACATCTGTGGAAAAAAAAGTGGCACGTGCCCCCCGTGCCTCACATCTTTGCCCCGCCGCCTCTAACATTAGTTTAAAGAAAGAGAGCAAACGAAATTACATTTCACAAAGTAGGCTGACCAATAGCAAATCCAGGAAGATGAATAATCTCAATCGCAGCCTCCAAAAGAAGTCTTCATCTCGTCGGGAAATGCACGATAACCAGCATTATTAAATATAGCCTCTCGGAAAACCCAACTGGCCTGGGTATCCAGCATTATTTATTTATGCGTTTATTGGGGTTTAACGACACTCCCGACAGCCACGGTCACCTCGTGTCAGACAGTTTTACGGGTGGGGGAAGCCGGGGTACCCGGAGAGTACCACCGAGTAACAGCGAGTAACTCTGTCAGACTCCCTAACTCCAACCAAGTATGGTTAGCATTGGTTGAAGACAAGTGCACCGTCGATGTGCAGTACACCGTAGTACACAGCGTCACGTGGGCAATCAGGATTAAGTGCCTTTCCCAAGAACACAATGCAGTTACTCCTGGTGGGGATCGCACCATCGACCTTTCGGTTTGAAATCCAGTACTGTAACCACTGAGCCACATCCAGCATTATTAAATATAGCCACACGGAAAAACACAGCTGACCAGGCTATTCGTCGTGATTAAATATAGACACACGGAAAAACACAGCTGACCAGGCTATTCAGCGTAATTAAATATAGCCACACGGAAAAACACAGCTGACCAGGCTATTCGTCGTGATTAAATATAGACACACGGAAAAACACAGCTGACCAGGCTATTCAGCGTAATTAAATATAGCCACACGGAAAAACACAGCTGACCAGGCTATTCGTCGTGATTAAATATAGACACACGGAAAAACACAGCTGACCAGGCTATTCAGCGTAATTAAATATAGACACATGGAAAAACACAGCTGACCAGGCTATTCATCGTGATTAAATATAGACACACGGAAAAACACAGCTGACCAGGCTATTCAGCGTGATTAAATATAGACATACGGAAAAACACAGCTGACCAGGCTATTCATCGTGATTAAATATAGACACACGGAAAAACACAGCTGACCAGGCTATTCAGCGAGATTAAATATAGACACACGGAAAAACACAGCTGACCAGGCTATTCAGCGTGATTAAATATAGACGCACGGAAAAACACAGCTGACCAGGCCATTCAGCGTGACTAAATAAAGACACACGGAAAAACACAGCCGACCAGGCTATTCAGCGTGATTAAATATAGACACACAGAAAAACACAGCTGACCAGGCTATTCAGCGTAATTAAATATAGACACTCGGAAAAACACAGCTTACCAGGCTATTCAGCGTGATTACATATAGACATACGGAAAAACACAGCTTGCCAGGCTATTCAGCGTGATTAAATAATGACACACGGAAAACACAGCTGACCAGGCTATTCAGCGTGATAAAATATAACACACGGAAAAACACAGCTGATCAGGCCATTCAGCGTGATTAAATATAACACACGGAAAAACACAGCTGATCAGGCCATTCAGCGTGATTAAATATAACACACGGAAAAACACAGCTGATCAGGCCATTCAGCGTGATTAAATATAACACACGGAAAAACACAGCTGATCAGGCCATTCAGTGTGATTGAATAGAGACACACGGAAAAACACAGCTGGCCAGGCTATTCAGCGTAATTAAATATAGACACACGGAAAAACACAGCTGACCAGGCTATTCAGCGTGATAAAATATCGACACACGGAAAAACACAGCTGACCAGGCCATTCAGCGTGATTAAATATAACACACAGAAAACCCAACTTCTGAGGGTACCCAGTGTTATTAAAATATCGTGGCAGCTTTGCTAGTTTAAAGAACCTCGCATGGTTGCATTGAAAGAAACATGCAGGACAGTTACTACTCTTAATTTTCTAAAATAGTCAGTACATTAAACACTAAGGGTATGGGAATTGCATATAAACATTGAAATTTCGAAGTGCTAGCGAAACTGTATCATCCATGCGCGCATCATGTCACAAACTTCAGGCATTTTCGTGTAGAGTGGTATTAATGTACAGAAGCTGGCCTTTTGCATTTTCTCCCAATCAGTTTGAACGTTTGACAGTATTCTCTCTTTAAACTCATTTAAAAATAAGAAAAAAGCGCTTTCACCATGTTTTGATGTTTTGTATTTTTTTCTGTTCATTATACCAGTAGTGAGCGTATCAGGGAATATAAAACAGACCCTATCCTTCCATTAATATATTGAGGATATCTAGCGTTTTTGAGTGGATACCGAACATTATCTAATGAGTGACCGAGACAAATGTTTATTTTTCGCGAGCGCTTGCGCAAGCGAAAATGACCATTTTGTCTCGGTCACAAGTGAGATACTTTTCGGTATCCACTCAATAACACTAGATTTTCTTTTTATTATACGCTTTTTATAAGAATCTGATAATTCCACTCTTTTCGACCTTGAATTGATGCCTGAAAGTAAACAGCGCATTGAATCATTGATACGCGGAAGTGATTTGATGGATACTCGGAACAGATAGTGTCTTGCAATCTGATTTAGCTGACGGGTTTCCAGCCCAAACAAGGCCTGAATGTCCGGAATATAAGTTTTTGGTTTGGTACGTCCTTTGAAAGGACGTACCAAACCAAAAACTAATATTACGTACTTTCAGGTCATGTTTGACTAGCGGGTTTCATGCATCAATTCAAGGTGAATACGTGTTGAATTATTGCTGGAAATGATCGGTATCCACTCAAAAACACTAGATTTACTTTTCATTATACGTTTTTAGAACAAATTGATCATTTCCAGTGACAATTTGACGCGTATTCACCTTGAAGTGATGCTTTGAAAACCGCCATTTTGATTGATACCGTGAAAGTGAAAATTTCTATATTTTCACAGTGGGGGATACGATTTCTATCTTTCCGCAATTTCTTCGACAATCTATTGTTTAGCGTATAATAAACAAGTCTCAGGAAAGATTTGCAATTTGTTTTCCTGGAAAGAATGAAAAGTCGCAAATTACTGTAAAAACACATTCGCTAAACAAAGAGCTAAAGTGGACATTTACTTACTTAGTTTCTTCTGACTAGTTTGCCACGAAAACCAAGTTTCCCTTTGTAACTTTTAATAAACGAAAATGACAGACAGCTCCGAGACCTGTCTTTTGTTTCGTTTATTACAAGTAACAAAAAGGAAACTTCGATTTATTTTCAACTCATGTCATAGATGTTTTCTCAACAATTACAGGTTTTTCAATTGGATCTTCCTCGCCCGTCTAATAAATTCAGGGGAGATCACTTTATCCAAAGTCGAATTTCACGATATTTATTTATTGGGGTTTAAGGTCACACATATTTCTGCACAATGTCTAATCATGACCATGACAGTTTTACGGGTGGAGGAAGCCGGAGTACCCGGAGAGAACCACCGCGCAACGGCAAGCAACTGTCAGCTCCCCAACATTCTAACTTCACACAAGCACGGTTAGCATTGATTGAAGACAAGCGCACCATCGGCGTGCAGTACCCCTTTAGTACACGACGTCACCGTGCCCCCAGATGAGCAATGGGGGAGAAGTGTCTTGCCCAGGGACACAACGCGGGATTCGAACCGAGGACCTCTCGGCTTGCAGTCTGCACCTCTACCTACTGACCCACCGCGCCCCCGATGTTCATGATGAGTCAAGTCGGGGATGTATATGGTATCACTGAACTAAATATTTGAATTAGAGTTACCAGCCTTTAAATGTTTTACTCGGAAATGATGCATTCTCTAAAAATAAGCAACCTTGGGAAAATATATTGTTTGATTAAACGTGTGAAACATTCTAATGCATTATTGTTGAATATTCCAGATAAAAAAGAGGTTGATTTGATGACTTTTGGAACTAAAAAAACAATTTACTTTTGGTGTGTTTTTGTTGAGAATTTCCTGAAAAATGTCTGCACGTGACCGGTACTTCCCTTCCTGTCAGTTTTTTTCTCTCTTATTTGTTGCATGACCCCCTGTTTTCGGGTCAGAAAAATTTGTCTGAAGGACTATACTTGACAAAGATATTTTGCCAAGGTGATAGCTAAAGGTTGCGATTTTCTTGTTTAAAAGTGTAAATATTTTCGATAATCTTTCTGACTGGGTTAAACATAAAACGTGAAGATAGGTATATAACGGAGCCCGAAAACCGATTTGTCACTCAAAGCATGAAAGTTAATGTCCGTTATGGCGCATTTGTTGAACGCCACATGGGCTGTCTGATAACTAATCAAAGGAGTTCTCTTATGTAATCATTAGCTACGTAATTATGGACAGTTAAGAACTAATTATTGAGAAACAGTACATCGCATATGTTCTGGACACACACCCATATTACGCATCTGTCCTGTCTCCGAAATGTCAAAAGATACCAAAATGCGAGTCTTTCAAAGGAACTTAAAAGCGAGTATTAAATTAAGATAGATCTAAGCGGCCAAGTTCAAGAGAAGCGATTAAACTGAGAATTAATGTTCTGGCTATCTAAATAAAAATCGGGGAGTTTCTAGAAAAAATCATTCCAGCCAATTCCAGTCTGAAGGCGTGTAAGGCTATGGATCGTTGCGAGTAGATGGGGAGGTCCGATGCTATAGGTTAGAGGAGGTGCCGTATCGGTGCGAAAGTATAGGCACGTTGTGATGTTGGGGTGCCACAGAGCTCATATTTAGAATAGGAGTAGTCGCGGGCCAAGTCGGTGGCCACATATGAGAATAGGATCAGGAACCGGAAGTACGAGCTCAGGGAGCTATATGCATTTAGGTAAACGACATTACCTGTTTTAGACGGCAAGCCATACATTATTATGAACATTACCCTGAGGCAGACGTAGGGGAGAGATTAACCCCATTGGTGGCGACTGCTTGTCTGAAAAGCGTCAAGTAAAGTGACAATAAGCTAGTGGCCGTGCGACGGCAGTAGTAGAGTGACATTCCGTCACCTGTTAGAGCAGAAGCGTCCGATAAAGTGACAATACGCTAGTGGCCGTGCGACGGCAGTGAAAGGGTGAAGTGAAGAGGCGACCAAGGAACCAATATCGGCGAAGAGGAGGAAAAACCAGCGACAACAGAGAATGCGGACCCGAAAATGGCTCAAAAAATGTGGGTAGGGGGTGATTGACGTTTTGTTTTCTTATTCTTTTGGATTCCATGTAAGTCACAAATTATTATATTTATTATTTTTATATATGTATTAAAATCGTTGTTTTCAGTGAACCCCTGTTGATTTATGCTTTTCGAGGAAAAGTTATTAACCCTTTCAGGATAAGAACCACCCCAACAAAGGTGAAACGGGCGGGTTCGTCACGGTTAGACATACGTTCACGCACGAATTCAGGCAACACTCCTTGAGTTTTGGCTGAATACGCGGCGTGAATCTATTTCTTCCAGCAGCGGCAAAGCCCGGTTTCCGACATATTTGAATGCCAAAATTAAAGTGATGCGATCAGCCCTGGTATTTTGCCTGAAATTGTTTATTGACTGTATGCATTTAAATACTCCCCACTCGCCCCCTTCAGTTTTACAGCCCTTATCCTGGGCCTGCCCAAGCTGTCCTGAAATAGTTTGTCTATGGACACCGTACATTGCAACCACTGGAGCCTCAATTTTCGTTACTCCCGACGAAAATGTAATAAAATAATTTTTTGGACAAAATGAAAAACTATTCTTCGAGTAAATCGAGCTATATTTTATTTTAATTATTATTTTTATTTTTGCATCTGTTTGTTCAGCTTTAGTTGGGCGGTTCTTCTTTCCTGAAGTCCGGGAAAAGCACATGTACAATTTTAGTCTGTTTAGTATTCTTAAAAAAGATATTTTGACAATAAAAATTACCTGATACTCGATAAAAAATATTTTATAGCCCCTTCATTAGGATGTGTGGCTACGGGAGAGGAAGGGAGGTTTGAAAGTATCTACTTCCGGGGGTTGTAAAATTGTTTTTCTCAGAGAGTTGAAGACATTCGACAAACAAGTTACTACAATCTTATACAGATTATCCAAAATCTGCATGAGATTCACAATGTTTGACGACCTCTGCGGATTTAATTATATTTTTTTAAAGAAATTAGTGCGAAGCAGTTATGATATCCTGTGACTGGTTAACCGGTAGTTGTAATCAGGGCCGTGGCTAAAGAGGTGGGGTGGGGTGTGTCACCCCCCCCCCCCCCAATCCTAGCCAAAATTTCCTATAGTTGGAAATTCGGAGGGCAAGTCATGAGTAGTTGGAAATTCCATCTATCTGGATTTTAGAGCTTCTTTGGTGACGCTGATGTCTCCTTTACTTCCCAAAATTCCAACTCGGTTTCAAATCGACAAAAATTCGAACTGTTACTATTTACAACTACAGTGTACGCAATATCGAGCTTCCTAAGTATGCATGATATCAATCGGTTCGAGATTTTTAGAGTACCTTTACTTATCGAAATAATAAAAAAATCTTCGAAATACTCTTCAAGAAAATTACATCATGTAAAATCGTTATCTTGAGTTAATTCCATCATTCACGGTTACAAAATGATGAAACATCGAAAATTGATCATTCCTGCGAAAAAGATCTGATTTTATGTTAGGACAGTGTGAATTGTTCGAAGCTTGGGCATTTGTTTAGCTCATAATAAATTCCCAAAAGTATACCAAATAATAATAACCTGATAATTCTGTCTTAAATGTGTTGGCAGTAGTATGTCTCGGGCTTTTCAGGAATCATTTGGGGGACCCCGGTGGGGGACCCCGGAAGTGACGTCATGTCACGTGACTCAGTGGCGCCATGTTGTGTCGTCATGATAACCCGCGTGAGCTGCCATGTTGTGACGTCATTATCATAGTGATACGCGGTGTTAGTGCGCACGCGCAGCGCGTGTTGTTAGGGTGATACGTGTTTCTGTCGTTCATTTTGTATACTGGAGGCCGCCATCTTGGTTTCTATAGTAGCACGTGGTTGCTATGTTACCCAAAGGCTTACAAGAAGACAGGGGTATGTTCGGGGGGTATGTTCCTTTGTTCAATAGTAATTTCCCGATTTCGTAGATTTACCACAAACAAATTGACTTTATTTAGTACTGATCCCCCCTCCCCCGCATCCTTTTTAGGACCCCCTTACCATGGCTTATAATAGTAGCGCGTAGTGTTATAGTACCGAGAGCCCCCCCCCCCCCCCCGGGGGTAAGTTCAATTGAACTAGAGTAGTTTTTCTGGTTCGGATTCCCCACCCCCCCCCCCCCCCACCCACTCGAATCTATTTTAGGACCGCAATACCATGGCTTATAATAGCAGCACGCAGTGCTATAATAATGACGTCACAACATGGCCGCTCTCGCGGATAACAATGACAACACAACATGGCGCCACTGGGTCACGTGACATGACGTCATTTCCAGGGTGTCCCACCGGGGTTCTCGAAATGATGCCCGAAAAGCCCGAGACATACTACTGTTGACATTTTAGTTTCCAGAATCAATTTTATGCCCACTTTCATGGCTTCATTTTCAAAGTCTTTCTCGGTAGTGGATTTCCAATTACTGGGAGGTACCGGGAAGCCCCCCCCCCCCCCCCCCCAGTTGGAAATTCACTACCCTACACCCCCTCCCCCTAATCGGAAACCTGTAGCCACGTCCCTGGTGTGCGCTCGTTTGTGTGTGCATGTGCGTGTGTGAAAGTATGAGCGCGTGTGAGTGGGCGTATGTATGTATGCGTGACACCTCGGTCTTGTATGTAATTCTTTTCCAGTAATCGTGTCCGCAGAGATGAAACATCCCAATCCGCTAACAAAAGTTTGTACATTAAAATGTTCATTAAAGTTTTAAGCTTTATGGCTATAAACAAACTGGAGTATAAGTCACAGTTAATATGCCACAGACGCTAAAACTTGAATGAAATGAGTAAACTATCAGTGCCAATGTTAGCAATTAGGAAAGCCCTCGCTTAACTGGAGATTGAAATCAAAGACGATGTATGTACAGAGCAATTAAATACACATATGCCCAAACCAATTCATTAAGGCAATTTGTTCTGTTTCAAAATCAATCTCCAGTGAACCTTTCCGTCCTGAAATATTCCTTTTCACTCTTTCTTTTAAGTCTGTTTACCATCACATCGTGTCAGATTCTGACATGGACGGAATCAATCATACAACATTGAAGGTGTCTGAGACTGTACTAAACGTTATTAATGGCTATTATAATTGCACATGTCACTATATATTACAAAGAGAAGGGAACACCTATATTTAGTCCTCTGGTGGTCCTCGTGTTTACTTCTGCCGGCCTTCCTTTGAGACAGTTTCTGAAGGCGAATAACCCAGCACTCAACTTTAACCCTTTGAAACGGGTATGCATAAATTTTGGTGTGAAGGAAAAATTTTTTGTTGACGAATAGACGAGACAGTGAACAATAAATTGGAAGCATTTATTTATTTATTTATTTATTTATTTATTTATTTATTTATTTATTTAACGACACTTTCGACAGCCAGGGTTACCTCTTGTCGGATAGTGTCACGGGTGGCGGAAGACGGAGTACCCGGAGAGAACCACCGCGCAACGACGAGCAGCTGTCAGGCTCCCCAACGTACTAATTCCACACATGAGGATTATCATTGGTTCAGGACAAGTGCACCATCTACGTGCAGTACGCCTTAGTACACAACGCCACCATGCTTCTTCGTTGGCAATCGGGATTAAATGTCTTGCCCAAGGACACAACGCGGTTGCCGCAGGGGGAGAGGGAGGGGGGGGGGGGGGTGTTCGAACCGAGGACCTCCTAGCTTGCAGCCTGCATCTCATCTCTGCTTACTGAGCTACCGCGCTCCCTAATTTGACTGTTAACCCGCTGAGTACTTCCAAAATATTTTCCATCAAATCTAGTCATGGCTGCTGTGAAGCAGCCATGACTAGATTTGCTGACAAAAATTCATCTAAATTTAACTCCAAAAATCAATAGTCAAGACGTCCATTCAATTTACAGTGGAAATTTGTTAAATGTGCCCAAATGATACTTATTTCAAGGGAAGGAGATTTCAATGTCCTTGGCAGGAATATCCGCCAGAAGCATGCCAGGAGTTAATTCTACGGCTTATCAGAGCTATGGGATTAAATTATTACTGAACCTCATTATAAATTCAGAATGTTGTACCCTATCCCCACAGGGTTTATTGAATGAGACAATACCATCCAGGGCAGCATCGCAGTGGCTCAATGGTTAAGGCATTGGACATCAAACCGAAAGGTCTACGGTTCGATCACCGCCAGGGAGAACTGAGTAGTGTTCTTGAGCAACGCACTTAATCCTGATTTTCCACGTGGGGGGCACAGGGTGCTGTGTACTCAGGAGTACTGCACGTCGATGGTGCACTTCTCTTCAACCAATGCTAACCCTACTTGTATGGAGTTGGTATATTGAGGAGACTGACATTGCTCAACGGTTCTCGTTGGTTCTCTTCGGTCACTTCAGCTTCTTCCACTCGTAAAACTGTCCGGTACGAAATGACTCTGGCTAAACCCCAATAAATAAATAAATAAATAAATAAATAAATAAATAAATAAATAAATAAATAAATAGTCTGTCGGTGTTGAAAGGATTACTAGCAGATGGGAACAACACGATTTTAGTAAAATAAAAACAATTCGATTTCATTTTCCAAAGATAGCCCTTTGGTGTCGCGGAGCTGCAGCATTGTAGATGGCGCTTTGATGCACCCACGGTTCGGTATATGAATAAACAAAGAGAACATCGGCCTAACTCGTCATAAGGACTGAATAATCAATCACCATGTGCGTAATCTAACTTTTCTACAAATACATCACTGTCTTGTATCGTCATAAAAATCGACTTTCCATAAGGTTATCTCTCTTGAAATTATCAGATGCATGAGGAAGGTCCAATTTAGAAGCAAGTAATTGTTGCGAAAACAGATATGACATCAGTAAAAAATACAGCCAGGTTTCCTTTTGTTACTTTTAATAAACGAAACAACAGACAGCTCTCAGAGCTGTCTGTTGTTTTCGTTTATTAAAACTAACAAAAGGAGTCTTTTATTTTTATTACAAGCTAATTAGAAGCAATTAAAAGCAGCTGGTTAACAGATAATCTGTTATTAAGAATATCTTTCAGTATCACACCTTCCAACACTAACAGACCACTTTGGCTCTTTGTTTAGCGAATGTGCAAGTTTTTATTCTTCCCGGGAAAAAATGAGCAAATCTCACCTCCTGGACTTTTATATTAATGGAAATGACAGTGTCTGTATTATATGTCACGATGCACACACTGTTGATATTATAAGGAGTAAAAAATTAGAGAATATCAAACGATAGTGAAAAGGCCGTTTTCTTATTTTTATAATGGGTTCAATAGTCAAACTTTCAAATTGATAAGGAAAAAGTTGTAAAAGTTCAGCTTCTGTATTTTTATGCTACCCTACAGGAAAATGCCTGAAATTTGTGAAATGATGCGCACATCGCTTATACAAATTCGCCAACATTCCGAAATTTCAACCTTTATATGAAATTTGCATTCCCCAAGCGTCAAATTTACTCACTCACTTAAGAAATTAAAGGGAGCTAACTTTTCCATAAATCGCTTCCAATGACGAAAATTGTTGGCCATGACATTTTGATGTGCAATATGACAAGCGGAAAACAGGGAAATATAATTAAATTTACAAAACATCATTATAATTTATCTTTCAACACTTTCTTATCCACAGTGAAAGGGGGATGCACCCCCCACCAACCCAACTCAACCCCCTCCCCCACTAACTCCCCCCCCTCTCTCTCTCTCTCTCTCTCTCTCTCTCTCTCTCTCTCTCTCTCTCTCTCTCCCTCTCTCTCTCTCTGTGATTTTTTGGCCAGGGCATTATTTCTGGCCCCACAGACAATGTTTCCTAATTTCTAAAATATTTATAAAGCAGGTATTAACTTCTACTAGCGAGGTTATTGGTGTGTACTCACTCCAATATGGTACTGGTATAGCCAAAGAGGGTCATGTGAGCATGTGCATACGTTGCGTTTCATTGATTATAAACATTATGCAGAATATTTCCCTTGTGTATTTACTGATTTTTGTCAGCTTGTTTCAAACTGCAGCTGGTGTTGTTACTTCGGGCCCAGAACAAACTAAGCGTTCGGGCTAGGGTAACCTTCCACTCTCAGACACACCAACACCCATTGGATGCGGTCATGGAGCAGTGTTGTTATTCCCTATATCCGAATGAAAAGTGCAATGCAAGCCACATGAAGTTGTCATGCTCTAGGTTTCAAGCTCTTTCTGCATTGGACGATAAAACTTCGAAAATATAATAAGTAGTTTTCACACAACGATGACATCGGTGCTCTGTTTATAATTAATGCCTAAACGGTACTACTAAAAGGCCCTCTACAAGCTCTAAAAAGCAAGTGCCAGATATCCGAACACTTGATGTTAAACGATTCGCGTCGCGATATTTTGTTTCCCATTCTCAAACCCCTTCTCCACCCCATCTTCATTAAGGAGCGAGTGACGACAAACGGATAAGAGGAGCGTCGTAGATAACTTTTTTCTAAGAGCCTGGGACGAGTGGTGTCAAAGCAATAAAATTTCGGGAAAAACACTAGCGATGCAGAGCACCACCGAATTCCAGATATGGTAGCGACAATGCTTTGGATTTCTGATTTCTGTCGAAAAGTTCTTTTTCCTGTCCTCCTGCATCTGGGGTGGGGGTGTGGAGTTCTTTCTTTAGACATCTTTATGGAAGAATAGATGCATAGAATGGCAAAATCGCCATAACTAAAATTGACAGACACTAATTATGTTCAACTTGAATGGACCATCTTATTGTTAAAACCTTTTGAGAGATGACTAAACTGTATCTACACCTCTGGTTAAGGGGTTAGCATTGATTTAGTCACCTTTTATGAGGTGGCTGAATTCAGTTGCTGCCAAGCAGGAGGGTGTTTAGAAAAGTGTTTGTCTTCAATTGGCGCGAAGGACGACGATAAATATCTTTTGATGGAAAAAAATCATCAAGCTGCAAAGACGAAGGAAGGGGAGTAACTCTAATTCTGAAATTAATTTTTTGGGACCTCAGAAAAAAACTTATATAGCCAATCGAAATGCCACAACGGTTCTGCCACTGTCAACACAATGCGCTTGAAAATTCATACTGTGGCTCTAAAGACACGGACTGTAAACGCGAGGATTCGACCTAACAGATATTTTTTTATTCATATTATTTTTACGGGGTTTAACTACACCTTCAACAGCAAGGATCATGTCGTGCTGGTGGAGGAAGCCGGCGTATCCGTAGAGAACAACCGTGCAGCGACGAGAAACTTTCGTACTCTCTAACTTAGTTAACAGACATAAGCAGGGTTTACATTGGTTGAAAGCATGGGTGCGATCGACATACAGTACGACTTAAAACAATACGTCAGGAAAAGAGGTCCCATGAACGCAATATTTGATTAATGGTATGATCTGTGATGACGATCTAATTTGATGCTATGCCATGTCCAGGTACATTTACGTTACATGACCTATCACGCAACACATTTTTGATTTAGCCAAACAGCACAGAGAGTGATCGCTTGACTGGACTGTTTACGTGAAATAATTCATGAGAAGTCAGGGACGTTGTACAAACACGAGTGTGCGAATGCGCACGAGTGTTTTACAATATAGTCCCTCGCCTCGAATGAATTATTTCACGTAACCAGTCCAGTCAAGCGATTACTCTGTTTATTACTTTTCATTATTAACGATAATTATTTTATTTAACCCTTTACCTAACGTACCGACCAAAAACGGTCAGCGCTATTCTCAAAACTCGCCAATTAATTTTCATTATTTTTTTCATTTTTTTGTCTCTAAAACATAGGTTATGACCCCTCATTGGAACGAGCTTGTCGAGCTCGTTCTAATGAGGGGTCATAACCTATGTTTTTGAGACAAAAAATGAAAATAATAGTTATTCAAGAATTTTTTTTGCAAGTGTCGTCTGCTTTTCAAAAAAAGCGAAAAAAAAACACACAATGAAGTCCCTATTACACCCATTGCAAAGCGTCTTCGTTTGCGCGCACGGATACATGACACAATTGTTGATTGCATAATTCACTTGTGAAGTTATCGTTTATAATCACACCCGGAAATCCCAGTAAATCACACTTTGGAAAGTAACAAATTAAAATATCGTTAGTAAATTGTCACATCTGAATCCATTCAGGAGAGGGTAAAGTTACCAATGTTCAAATTCCAATCTAAATTGTGGGTTAAATTCAGCTATAAAAATCAAATATATAAAAACTGACAGTTACGTAGCACTCTAAATTCATAAACATTACCGCATTTTGTGTAAATTCTGAAACAAAATGTAGGTTTTGAGAATGATAATATATTCCGGTATTTGAAACATGGTAGTAACAGATATGAGCTCTTGAAATTTGAATATGATTTTCACAATGAAAACGCTGTTGACGCATTTTAAAAACATTCACCTCGTCTGTATCTGAATTACGATTTTTTTTGGGGGGGGGGGGGTGGGGGTGGCGGGGGGGGTGGAGGGGGCGGAGCGGTGGCTCAGTAGGTAGAGATGCAGGCTACAAGCCGAGAGGTCCTCGGTTCGAATTTCACCTGCGGCAACCGCGTTGTGTCCTTGGGCAAGACACTTCACCCCCATTGCCCCAGTGCGGGCACAGCGGCGTTGTGTACTAAGGCGTACTGCACGTCGATGGTGCACTTATTTTCAACCAATGCTAATCCTGTTTGTGTGGAGTTAGTATGTTGGGGAGCTGACAGTCGCTCGCCGTTGTTCGGTGGTTCTCTCCGGGTACTCCGGCTTCCTCCACCCGTAAAACTCGTGGTCATGATTAGACATTGTGCAGAAATATGTGACCTTAAACACTAATAAATAAATAAATAAATTACGAAGCTTTCAACGCAGAATGAAGGAGCAATTTTAGAGTTAGTCCCCCTGGGCTGCTACAGCGTATTTGAGTCAATATCAAAATGTACTCGCGTTTCATTGAAAAACGTGAAAGTTATGGCGATATTTGGGCCGTTCGTGTACTCGTGATGTACGTAGTAGTGTAACCCGTATAAACAGAATTTTTGTTTATGTTTACACCTAACTTAAAAAAAATCCGGGTTTTCGGGAGGGGAGTGGGGCTACACCACCCCGATAGGGTGGTGTAGCCCACTCCCCCCCCCCCCCCCGCCACCCCTTCCCCCGCGTCGTACGGAGAATCGAAGAAATTTTGCAAACACCATAAGGATAAAGATAATGCACCCGAAGACCCAACACACTAATTCAATAACATTACACTCAGACTTAGCCAAACTGATTTATGTTTGTGTATTAAAAGATGTGTTTGGCGCCACCAGATTCGCCAAATATCATAAATATACAGATTTCAGTTAATATGTTAATGTGACGAAATTTGCGGTTTAATGTTATTAAACTACCGATACACGTGCACAATAGGAATAACCCGATAGCCAAAAATCATTACATATACATATAATCAAATTTTGAAGACATCTTCTTGTGTCATTTACTTTCTCCTCCTAGGAAATGTTAATTTAACCAAAAATTTTGCGCCGGTGGGTTCGGGGACTTTCTATCCCCCTTGTCGGGGATCATAGCCCCGCGTTGAGGAATTCCTGGTGCCAGCTGCATAAAATCAAAAGAAGCACGAAAATGTCTATTGGCACAACTAATTCTTATGTGTTTCGAAAAAGAATTGCACGAAATTTATCATTTACACATTAGGGAGCCGGCTGTACATGAGGGAGCTCGGTGACTCATTGGTTACGGCATAGGACTTTAAACAGAAAGGTTCATGGTTCGATCCCCACCAGGGGTAACTGCTTTGTGTCCTTGGGAGTAGTATGTCATGTTCCCCTACAGGGAATAGTTGCAGGACCCCGGTACAGGACTTCGGAAGTGACATCATGTCACGTGACCCAGTGGCGCTATGTTGTGTTGTCATGATAACCCGCGTGAGCGGCCATCTTGTGACGTCATCCCCTTAGTGATACGTTGTTGGATTCCGTAAAGTTGGATTCCGTGATTTGACATTGACACTCGAGGGTATTCCAATTATTATTGGAAGAAACTGAATAGAACGAAGTGAACGAAGATCTAACACAATCAAGATCGAAGTGAACATAACATAACAAAAACCGAACTGATCTGATAGAACACAACCAAGGTTAAAGATACGTTACCCCAATGACGTGTGCGAAGTGATTTGACCATAACAAAGTGAACAAAGTTTTGAACTTTCACCCCTAAATATAACCCAATGTTAACCCTTTGAACTGTTTGAATAAACTCTAACCTTAATGAAAATATAACACAGTGTTAACCCCTTTGAACTGTTTGAATGAACTATATTTTTTAACCATAACCCTAATGAAGGTATATATAATTAACACCCTTTGAACTATTTTGAACTGAATGAATTTTATCTACAGCCTTAATAAAAATATAACGAAGGTGATCTGAATTAAAGTTTTGAACTACAACCCATTGAACTGAATTCTTCCAATAGGGAAGGGGAATACCATCGAGTGTCAATGTAGAATCCAACTTTACGGAATCGGTTAAAAATCTCGATTACGGAATGCCTTAAAAAGCTTGTCTATATGTATACGTATTATACAGGGGAAATGAAGCAATTTGACCGAGGGTACAGTCGACACAGAGACGGGTATAGCTAGGGAGTAGTGATACAAGTCAATATTAATGGATGATAGTTTAGTCAATAGTACTGGTACAAGGCCGCAATGGAACAAGACTGCCGTAGAAGCTAATGATAGGACAGATAGAACATAGACAAGTAGTGTCCTTGGAGCTTTGGAGATAAGATGGAAGCCGTTGGTAAGACTACATCAGACCTCATTGAGGGATTTCTCACGGCCCTCATGGCCTCGTACGACAAAAAAGAGATTCTCCAAAAGGTATCCTCGATAGGTATCCTCAAATAATACAATACCAGGCCATAGGTATCCTCAAATACCGAAATGAAGCTAAGAGGGATAGTAAATGAGGCCTCACTGAGGGATTTTTTCCTAGCCCTCATGCCCTCAAAAGAAATGAGGCTATTGGGGATAGAAAATGAGGCCTCATTGAGGGCTTTTAACATAGCCCTCATGGCCTCATACGACTAAATGGGATCCACAACCAGAGACGTTTCACAAAAAGGGATTCCATGGGATATGACTGTTATATACTGAAATGAGGCTAAGAGGGATAGCAAATGAGGCCTCATTGAGAATTTTTTTCATGGCTCTTATGCCCTCAAAAGAAATGAGGCTATGAGGAATAGTAAATGAGGTCTCATTGAGGGCTTTTGACATAGCCCTCATGGCCGCATACGACTAAAAAGGGATTCCATGGCCACAGGCGTTTCACAAAAAGGGATTCTATGGGATATGGCTGTTAAATACTGAAATGAGGCTAAGAGGGATAGTAAATTAGACCTCATTGTGGGATTTTTTCATGGCCCTCATGGCCACAATCGAAATGAGGTTTTGAGGGACAGTAATTGAGGCCTCATTGAGGGCTTTTTACATAGCCCTCATGGCCTCATACGCCTAAAAAGGGATTCCATAACCAGAGACGTTTCATAAAAAGGGATTCCATGGGACGTGGCCATTGGATATCGAGGTGATGAGAATCGGAGAGGACTTCGTTGTAATAAGGGGAGATAACTCTGTAGAGTTAAGTACAGGTTGTGGGAGATCAAGCAATCTGATTGGTTAGTTAGCATCAGGAAAGTGAAGTGATTGGGTGATCTAGAATAAATGAAACAACAAGACTACTCGGAATAGGGTCAGAACTAACAAGATGAGACCAGAACAGCTAAATACAGTAATAATAAGCAAAGCTGTTCCAGCTGATAGGCTCTTCTACTCTACTGGAGTATACTCCAGAACAAATGAAAATGGTTAGGTAGACGAAAACTATTCCATAGATAGATAGAAGCAGAGAATTCTGAAAGAATTCGAAATAGTACAACTTGTCGGGTTGTTTGTGGTAATTCTACGAATCGGGAAATTACTCCTGTTTAATCGAACACACCCTCCGAACATACCCCTGTCTTGTTGTAGGCCTTTTGGTCACATAGCAACCACGTGCCACTATAGAAACCAAGATGGCGGCCTCCAGTATAGAAAATGGACGACGGAAGCACGTATCACCTTAACAACACGCGCTGCGCATGCGCACCAACACCACGTATCACTAAGAGGATGACGTCAGAAGATGGCTGCTTACGCGGGTTCCCATGACAACACAACATGGCGACACTGGGTCACGTAACATGACGCCACTTCCGGGGTCCTGCATCGGGGTCCTGCAAATATTCCCTGTAGGGGAACATGACATACTACTCTTGAGTAAGACATTTATTTCCGACTGTCCCACGTGGGGGCATGGATGTTCTGTGCGCTAAGGCGTACTGCACGTCGATGGTGAACTTGTCTTCAACGAATGGTAACCCTGCCTTTATAATTTTAATTATATATTTTTCTATATTTTTCAAAACATTTCAATAAAACCAATTCATGATATAGTTTTTGTTGGAATTGTTTAGAAATAATATTTTCTTCAAATTCTACTGCTCAGTTTGTGAGCCCATTCGTTAGGTAAAGGGTTAAGAAAATTTGGCACGGAAGAATCTATCTTCCACCCTCTCCTCTCTCACAAGAACTCTTGACATCCCAGAGTAACTATCAGAAGAGACTTTATACACCATAAGCAACAAAAAGGTCAACGACGTTCATGTGAGTCAGGGCACCTCCTAATATGCCTATATTAAACAATTCTGTCTCTGACATCAGAATTTTGTGAGACAATTAATTAATTTTGTTATATGGGGGACACTCTAAATAGCGTCTACCATCGGAAGTCTTCTTCGGAAGACCAATATAAAGACCGGCAGCTCTTCAAGTGTCTTCATATAAGACTAAATACCCCACAAAGCAGTATGTGCACCAAAATATTGAGGGAAAACGCGTGGTTGAAGATGCAGGCATAACATTTTCCTCTGTTAAGAATAAACGTTTTACAACGATGGTATACTGGAGCAGAACGGTTAAAGGGTGTTCTCGATTGATTAATCACACGAATTAACCGATTAATCACTTGCCCTAATAGGTAGCTGAATAATTGCCGTACTGTTGATGATTTACAGCAATAACCCTTTTTGACAACGCAACTAACAAAACTGGCCAAGGCTACATGCAAAAATCTCCATCCAAACTTTATTATGTTTTCAAATTTTGTCTCAAAATCTAGCTTATGACCCCTTATTGGAGCGAGCTCATTGAGATCGTTGCAATAAGGGGTCACGGACTATTTTTATTTAGAAAATTCAAGTATTTATTTTGCAATTATCGTCTGCCTCCCGCATTGGGCAAAGGGGTAAGAATGACAATTTCCCGCAACTGATACAGTATAATAATAATGCTAGTGAACAAGCATGCCAGCACACAACTTGCATGCTTTACTCTCTCGCATATAATTGATGTGAGTCAGTGTGACAATGTTTGCCTGTTTTGGAGCAAGTTTATTCCTTTGTTAACCCATAAATAGAGTAGTTCGAAAGTAACGGTTAATCTATGAGTTACTGTTTTGATCGATCAAGACGTTGAACATTGATAATCGATCAACAGGTTGACCATTTCAGCTCTACTATTTACATAACCACCGTTTCAGAACCCAGCCGAAAGATATTAGAGAATATAGGGCAAATGTACTCAATCCATATTAGCATATATTCTCTTGTAATTAATCCACAACTTATTAAGTGATCCAAACTGGTCTGGGTGTATTTCTCGTAATAAATAAGCATTTTTTCAACGCTGTGCCTCGACCTCAAATTTATCAGTTTTATTCCAAACAAGAATGTAGTTTTGAAAGATAATCACATGTCTTTGATTATACCACTTTTTCTTTTAAAATAGTGTTTAGTATATAACGAAGTAAGATCTCTTCTGTAACAGTAAACTCGCCTTTTCATATCTGTGGTCCCAAGTTACACAAGACAATTTTCAGAAACATCCAAACGGCCGAAAGCATATCACACAACAAGAGAGACAGCTGCAGGGGAGAAATGTGGGCGCGTAATTAGCACTTGCTTTAATGAGTTTTCACTCCACTGCTTTTGAAACAATTAAGATTAAAAGGGTAATGCAGTCACGTGGTTGCATACATTTTTCGCACTGCACAATATATTTAGTCTGAGTATTCATAATGTTGGTAGTGTTCGCGTCATGATTGACTGATGGGTGTCTAGAGAAATGCTTTGGAATGTACTGTGCCTTATTTTGTACTGGAAATTAAGTTTTCCAGAAATTTAAAAACATATTCTATGGTACGTGATAGTAGTAGGAGAGCGATGGGTCGTGCGTCATTGGCTGAACCTGGCGCAGGACCTAGGATGTGACGTCAGGTCACCCATGTTGTGTTGTCCTGGTAACCCGCGTGAGCGGCCATTTTGTGACGGCATCCCCATAGTAATACGTTGTCCTAGTGCGCATGCGCAGCGCGTGTTGTTAGGGTGATACGTGTTTGCGTCGGCCATTTTGTATACTGGAGGCCGCCATATTGGTTTCTATGGTAGCATGTGGTTGCTATGTTACCCAATTTTTTGCAATGGGGCGGGGGTATGTTTGGAGGGTGTGTTCCTTTGTACAGGAGTAATTTCCCAATTCGTAGAATTACCACAAACAACCCGACAAATTTTATTATTTTTTTCAGAAACCTCTTTTTCTATCTATCTATGTAATAGTTTTCGTCTACCCGACCATGTTCGTTTTCCCTGTATACTCCAGTAGAGGAGAAGGGCCTATCATGCGGAACAACTTTGCTTATTGTTACTATATTTAGCTTTTCTGGTCTGTTCTTGTTAGTTCTGACCCTATTCCGAGTACTCTTGTTGTTTCATTTATCTAGATGACCCAATAGGTTCATTTTCCTGGCGCGAACTAACTAATCAGATTGCTTCATTCCCCATAATCTCTATGCAGAGTTATCTCCCCTTATTACAACGAAGTCCTATACGATTCTCATCACCTCTATATCCAATGGCCACGTCCCATGGAATCCCTTTTTGTGAAATGTCTCTGGTTATGGAATCCCTTTTTAGTCGTATGAGGCCATGATGGCTATGAGAATTTCCCTCAATGAGGTCTAATTTACTATCCCTCTTAACCTCATTTCGATTTAGGCCATGGGGGCGATAGGAAAATCCCTCAATGAGGTCTAATTTACTATCCCTCTTAGTCTCGTTTCGGTATTTGAAGATACATATGGCATGACAATATATCATTTGAGGATACTTATCGAGGATACCTTCTGGATAATCCCTTTTTAGTCGTATGAGGCCATGAGGGCTATGAGAAATGCCCTCTGTGAGGTCTAAGTTACTATCCCTCTTAACCTCACTTCGGTTGAGGCCATGAGGGCCATGAAAATTCCCCCAATGAGGTCTAATTTACTATCCCTCTTAGCCGCATCTCGTTATTTAACAGCCATATCCCATGGAATCCCATTTTTGGAAAACATATGGCCTTCCGTACCCCTTTTTCTGAAATGAGTCCATGAGGGCCATGGGAATATCCCTCGGGGAGGTCTAATTTACCATCCCTCTTCGCTTCATCTCGGTATTCGAGAATACCTGACATTGTATTATTGGAGGATACCTTTTATAGGATACTTGTTGTAGAAACTTTACATCGGGAACTTCATGCTAGATTCGGGTACTTCTGTTGGGAAAGGTATAAAAAGGGTGCAAGCTCGGCTTAAACCTCATTGGTGTCCCGACCGTCGTCGAGTGAAGACATGTTACCAGTTCGGTGCAGATACTTTCCAAGTTATTTTTGAGATCGGCTAATGCCAGAAGACACCAGAGGAACCACCATCGGCCCCATTGCAGATACTGTACGAATTTGTTTACCCGATCATTCAGTGCTCGCAGGCATGAAGAACATCACTGTCCAAGAAGAACAGAAGAGCAGAGAGATACTGGAGATTCAATGACTGACCAGAATAATGTACTTTTAGAATTTTTACGCCTTGCTGACAAGGGGGAAATTGATGCCGTTCTACGCGCTGCTGGTGAAGATTTGATTACCTGTTTAAGTATATGTGCTACCAACATCATCGAAGATAAAATACCACTGAATTTGGCTGAATTTGATGAGCTAGGAAAATACGAACATGTATTGAAGCTGCTGACAGATGATGACATTTCTACGGATATAAAAAGAAGTATATCACGACAGAGTTGCTTTCTCTCGGCGCTTATCACCCCAGTCCTAGCTCTGAAAAGGGTATAAAAGGGATGTACCAACACCGAATGCTCATTTATTCTACGACTACGAAAGAGTGAAATCATAAAAGTCCATTGCTGCAGATACTGCGAAAAGGCCTTTTCCATATCAGACAACATGCACAGACATGAGAATGATTACTGTCCCATGAGGAAATCTGAAAAATCGAACAACACTGCAAGACTAGACAGAAATTCAGATACACTGCGAATCCTATCTGATGCGGATCGACATGAAGCCAGGACTATGATCAAGACGGCCAATGATGATTTGATATAATGTATATGTGATTGTGCCTCGAATATCTTGAAGGGGGCAGTACCTATGGCCAAATCTGAGAGAGCTCAGCTGATTCCATACAAACACCAGATTAGGAGAATTGCCTTTCCAAAGAAAGAACTATCAAATCGGAAAAGAAGACGGATCATACAGAAAGGAGGATTTTTAGGAAAGTTAATTAAACCCATAATCAATGTTCTGTCCGGTATCCTATAAAAGGGTCGTGCTCGTAAGAAACTTGTCATTTGTAATCTGACCTTCGAAGAGAGCAGACGCAATGCAATCCAGTTGAGCACCAAAACATTGGTCAAGAGATTCGGACTCCGATGAGTCGCCGGAACTGTCAGAAGATATGAAACATGAAGAAGAAGAAGAAGAAGAAGAAGAGGGAGAAGAAGACGTTTCTATGATGGGAACTATCGTCCAAGGTGCCTATGACAAATACCAAGACGATTTTGATAACAAGTATATCGAGGTCGGAATGGGTAGAGAAGATGCAGCTGAAACAGCATGTAGAGCACTGCAAAAGAGAAGCCATTAGGGCGAAATACATTAATAGGCTAGTGTACATTAGAATTTTTGCAACGACTCAAAACACAAGAAAATTCAAGAAACTGCCAAGCGTCTTCGTGAAGAAGAGGACTTTGATTTTGAAGAATTCCAGAGATATGCATTGGAAAAGCAGAGATTTCTGTTCGACAACCTTATGTCAAACTACTCATTCAGAGTAGAAGATGATGTAGAAGAAGAAGACGATTAGAGAAAAAAAAGTATAAAAGGAGTGTTGGTATGAAAATAAACTCATTTCCGTTCTGATCGCCGAAGAGTGAAGATGTCTGTGTCAACAACAGCGCTCACATTCAAAGATGACTTACACATACAGATCTTCAAGAATGATGCTGGATTAAAGCTGACTTCCCAAGAACAGGCCCAAGTGGATCCTGGTAAATGGAGCCAAGAGAAAAAATCTAGACATGGATGCTGGTGGAAAGAAACAAAGATGTGTGGATACTGGCCGATTAGTAAACAAGAGAATAAAGACAGAAGAACTGATTGACGCTTCCACTACAAACAAAAATGAAGTTATTACTCAATTTATGCATGAAGATTCAAAGATGGACCAAAGCAAGAACGAAGTTACTACTCAAACTACGAATCAGTCCGCAGACAAGAGAATGATGCCAGATTCCACCAAGAACGATGTTTCCACTGAAACCACAAATGAAGTTACTACTGAAACTAAGAATGATGTTTAGAAGACTGAAATTACTACTCAAATTATGAAACAGCAAAAAGACAAGAAAGAGGAATCCGAAAAGAAGAAAGATGCCAGACAGGAAAATAAAGCAACCAACAAAGCCAAGTTACCAGCGATCAATCAGAGAAAGTGTTTTATCAAGAACCTAGCCAGACAATGGGAAGAAGCTCCAACCCACGAGAAGATGAGATGGTTAGCCCATGAGAGAAGACAGAAGAACTACAAAGACAATAATGATGCCTGAGAAATTGAATTGTAAACTGTATAATCGAATTAAAGTGAATAAAATGTTATATACTGTTATTTGTTTTTTTCTACCATTCCAACAGAAGTACCCGGATGTAGCATGAAGTACTCGGATGTAACGTTTCTACAACAAGTATCCTATAAAAGGTATCCTCCAATAATACAATGTCAGGTATTCTCGAATACCGAGATGAGGCGAAGAGGGATGGCAAATTAGACCTCATTGAGCGATTTTCCCATGGCCCTCATGGCCTCATTTCAGAAAAAAAGGGCACGGAAGGCCATATGTTTTCCAAAGATGGGATTCCATGGGATATGGCTGTTAAATAACGAAGTGAGGCTAAGAAGGATAGTAAATTAGACCTCACTGAGGGCTTTTGTCATGGCCCTCATGGCATCAACCGAAGTGAGGTTAAGAGGGGAGAAAATTAGACCTCACTGAGGGCATTTCTCATAGCCCTCATGGCCTCATACGACTAAAAGAGGATTCTCCGGAAGGTATCCTCGATAGGTATCCTCAAATGATATATTGTCATGCCATAGGTATCTTCAAATACCGAAATGAGGCTAAGAGGGATAGTAAATTAGACCTCATTGAGGGATTTTCCTATGGCCCTCGTGGCCTCAATCGAAATGAGGATAAGAGTGATAGTAAATTAGACCTCATTGGGGGAATTTCTCATAGCCCTCATGGCCTCATACGACTAAAAGGGATTCCATAACCAGAGACGTTTCACAAAAAGCGATTCCACGAGATGTGGCCATTGGATACAGAGGTGATGAGAATCGTATATGACTTCGTTGTAAAAAGGGGAGATGACTCTGCATAGAGATTATGGGAAACCAAGGAATCCGATTGGTTAGTTAGCGCCAGGAAAGTGAACTGATTGGGCCATCTAGATAAATGAAACAACAAAAGTACTCGGAATAGGGTCAGAACTAACAAGAACAGACCAGAAAAGCTAAATATAGTAACAATAAGCAAAGCTGTTCCACATGATAGGCTCTTCTACTCTACTGGAGTATACTCCAGGACAAACGAACATGGTCGGGTAGACAAAAACTATTGCATAGAAAGATAGAAGAAGAGGATTCTGAAAGAATTCGCAATAGTAAAAGTAAAATCGGGAAATTACTCCTGTACAAAGGAATACACCCTCCGAACATACCCACGCCCCATTTCAGGAAATTGGGTAACATAGCAACCACGTGCTACCATAGAAACCAAGATGGCGGCCTCCAGTATACAAAATGGCCGACGAAAACACGTATCACTCTAACAACACGCGCTGCGGATGCACACTGGGACCACGTATCATTATGGGGATGACGTCACAAAATGTCCGCTCACACGGGTTACCTTGACAACTCAACATGGCACAACTGGGTCACGTGACATGACGTCATTTCCTAGGTCCTGCACTAAGTGCTGCCAATGAAGCACGATCCATCGCTCTGCTACTACTGATGATATTCGGTCACTTTTTGCACAGCTGCACGAGCATCATACGATGCAATTCTACTCTGTAAGGGTGCGGCGTTAAGATAGGCCTAGCCTGTTTTGGAAACCCGGTTTCAAATGAATGAAATAAAGCTATTGTTTGAAAAAATGAGTTATCCTTCAAGTGGCCCTGA
Source organism: Pictodentalium vernedei (assembly GCA_031216915.1). Lineage (NCBI taxonomy): Eukaryota > Metazoa > Mollusca > Scaphopoda > Dentaliida > Dentaliidae > Pictodentalium > Pictodentalium vernedei. The sequence goes on from CM062295.1 coordinate 506,534,248, forward strand.
AAAAAGATAATTGTTTGATTTGAAGTCAAAGGCATTAGCTTTGAAAATATATCCTGCCACAAATCAATTCACATTTCGCAGATTAACTATTCGACGGTATGATGGTTTGCAATTTGTAACCGATTTACATCCAATTCTAAGCAGTATATGACGTGCTGGAGGGAACGTGACAACCGTCACTTATTCCCAGTGCCGGCTTTTCCTAGTAGCAAAAGTGTCATATGCTGCGGGCCCCACTTTTTCGAGTGCCCCGCGCTAACTGCATTCAAGCTATCAACATGGGTTGATCATCCCAAATTCTATGCTGTTAAAACTGGATTGTTCATTTCGTTAAGCGCTTTAAGGTCTATGAGTGTATTTTGAAGGCTTTGAAATTTACGAACACACACGTCTGTTTTTTGTGTGTTTAAAATTTCCAGCTGAAATGAGTTCCAATTAGGAACTAAACGGAGAGTTTTCACAATACCTCTTCCTAGATGGTTGCTGAGTAAGCGTTATCCACACTCGATCATAGCCACAACCAGGCACGTGGCTAGAGGTTTCCGATTTGGGGGTGTGGGGTAGAGAATTTCCAACTATGGGAGGGATTATGAGGGGGGGGGGGACCTGCGGATTTATATCTTGTATTAAAATGAGCTACAATGAAACATCGAAATATTTTTGGTTTTAAATCTAGTCTCAACATTGAGAATAAATCTGGTATCAATTAACAGGGGCGTTTATTGAACTGCACTGTTTGATAAAGTCTGTTATCGCCGGCTTCTATTTGAACAGTTTAAGTATATACTGGGGTGGAGAAGAGCCCATTTTGGTGATTTTATGGGGGGGGGGGGGCATTTGAGAATGGAAAAAAAATCTGCAATGGTAGCGTGGGTGGATGGATGGGTGGGTGGCCTATCGGGGGAAAATAATTTTTTGGAACATGCATCATAGCAGGCCAAATCAGTTTATGTTTGAATCAAGTTGTCACCTAAGGCCCTTTGTTTTATACTCTGTAGGATAGAAACCATATACCTCTCCAATACTATGTTCGATTTGCGACAACCCAATTATTTTTTCAAGATTTTTTCAAGATTTGCGGGCGAAACCAATTTTCGCGCAAATTTTGCATGGTATTGACTTCTTTATGACCTTAGGGTATCTTTTTGTGATAAGTTTGTCAAATATTAAAAAAGTATTATACACTTTCTGAGCTTTTATATTGTACTAGTTCATAGCAAGGGTGGCGCCAAGGGGGTGGAATGAAGAATGGGGTGGTAGACGCTCATTGCGGAAGGTTACCCCCCCCCCCCCCCCCCACGTCGGAGAAATGGGCCAAATTCATTGGGGAGAAAATTATGCAAACACAGAGAAGATAGAGACAATACTTCCGAAGACCCGGTATTAGGTGCATAATAGGAACAACCCGATGGTTATATAATCACTGTGGCGTAGGCAGGGTTAATTACATGGCGAAAGTTCTATTTTAGTCTGTACTAGAAACTTTCTGTACAGTCACTGGTCGACACACATCTGGTCGCTGCTGTGAGTTATATAGTACTAATTAAATTTGTGGGTTAGGGAACTAGGGTATCAAACACAGGTGTCATGGCGAATTGCCATGACACCTGTTTTTGATACCCAAGTTCCACAAGCCCCCACGTCGGGGAAATCCTGTCGCCACCCCTGGATCACAACACAAATACATTTATCTCATTTGCAATTCATATCCTTCATACTTTGATTTCGCAATGCTCTGTTCTAAACTCGGCCAAGGGATGGGCAGATCCGGGAAGGGCGCACCTCGCGCCTTCTCCCACCCTTTAGTTTGTAACTCAACCTTTTTCACATGCCTTGAGACCAGAGGACATGGTATTATCCGAGATTACAAGGGGTATCCTTTACCGGAAGTAGCGAATGTCCATGTGTCATCGAGGAGAATAACGTACCCGGAGTATACGCTACACATATATATAGTCTCAGTGCGGGCTATCTGTGAACCGTTATAAATTAGCTTACCCTTTTTCAAAATTTCAAAGAAACTATTTGGCGTATTTAATATATTGATCGCTCAGCGTCGCTGATCCAAATGGGTACCTCGCACAGATCCCAACCTGGGTGCGCTTCTTGCCAGACTGTCTGGACGGGTTCCACCTATCTTCGCCCATCTCACAGGAGCCCAACAGCCATAATACCCACTCGGCCAGTCGAACTATTCCAACCTTTACCTCCTATTACAACATTCACCATTCAAAAATACAAACCTCTGTTATATAATCTAACCTCACTTTTCAGATTACCACTTTACAGGTACGACAAAAAGTGATCTTCAGACGTTCATACTCCAACGTTTAATCCTGAGGTGGAGACAGCTTACATAAGCATTAGCTTACTGCTGGATCAGTTTTCCAATTCACAGCTTATGTTATTATTGTGTAATCTCTGGGGTTTTTTGTACTTTTTATATTGTTTGTTTGAAATAAAATATTTTCCATAAAAGAGACTATACATTTGCGGGGATATTTTGGTTGGAAAACATTGTGGTAATTTTCAGAGAAGTCAACGAAGGGCCATACTTATGGACTTCCATTTTCTAAAATATTCCCCGAGGCGTCCCTGGACCTTTGGACCCCGCCGACAAGAGTGGGGTACGCGCGTCGGATAATACCTTGCATTATGATCCATGGTTGAAATGTGCCCCCTCCCAAATCCAGAATCTGCCACTGCAAGTCTTCCTTTTCATCTTCGAGTAAATGGAAATCTTTAAGTAAACCAAAGCCATATTGGTCATTTCGAAATTTGAGCAGTTCTATTCTAAAGTGTAAATGTGATAAACAAAGGCGGTAGTGCCAGTGCTCGTTCCTGTGAGGTGTTATAGACTATGTCTATGAGGCAATAAGAAATGAAAATTTTTATTTCCTCCAAAGTTTTTTGTCCCATGCCGTCTGATATTGGTGTTACAGGTAAGGAGTTAAGTTAGAAAAATAAGGCTAACAAAGTGTTTTGATTCTCAGGCAATCCCTCAGTGAATTTGAACCCCCTCGTTTGACATTTTTATTGCCTTTCAGTGTCTTCCAATTTTTGTACAAACTCGGGGAAACAAGAAACCTTTTACATTTTTTGATTGATGCATATTTATTTAGTTGCGTCTCCAATATGTTCGCCTTGTTATAATTTATGGGAGAGTGCCTATAGGCACTCTCCCATAAATTGTAACGAGGCAAATCCTCATAGATTAAATACTTTTCATTCATAGATAATATGAAGAGAATCGAAAGAATATGGAGCCTTTCAATTGCAGTACGTCCTACAGTTGTTTTTTGAGAAATGTTTTATTTTTCAAATTAAAAATGAAATTATTTGTATAAATATGCACTTTCTATATTTCTGTGTGTAAAAAGACAGCGAAATCCTCTCCATGTTTGCTCACTTTTTGCAAAAGAAAAATAAAAATTAAAAATAAAACCCTCCTTCGTTGACTTGAACAAAAATGCTTGAGAATCAATTAATTTATTTTGTGTGGCCTAAATAAATGTTCATTAGAAAACCTCCATGAGTATTTTTTTTATTAAAAAAGGGAGGGAGTCAAAATATACGATCTGAACAGTGAGAGCATAGTGGGCAAAATAATAAAGGTGGGCGAAAGCGGTATCTTTCCATTGTACCATTTACCGAAATACCAATTTCCTCTAAACCAATTGCCAAAATACCTCTTACTAAAATACCAATTACACTTTATCAACACTAAAGTGTTAATTGATCTAAATGAGATTGCCGGAGTGCTAATTACTCATACAATCTCAATATTACTTTCATGCATAAAAACAAGTTTTTCAACAATAATTTTATTTTAGACTCCTTATTGACATATCTTTGCACATGGTATCATAAAGTTACATGGCAACGGGCTCATGTTTCCTCTGTTGTGAAAAAATCCATCAAATTTGGCTACAAATTATCGCCTAATCTCTGATAAGCTGGGCTGGATACGCAAGACATGTGTATTTAGGCGCTTGAGGCAATTTTTAAAAGATAACAATGTTCTAAGTGAATTCCAGTCAGGCTTCACTCCCGGAGACTCAACTCTTCAACAGCTCACCAATCTATAGAATGAATTCGGTCGTGTACTAGACAAAGGTAAAGAAGTTAGGTTGGTCTTGGGCGGCGTGAGTAAAGCATTCGATAAGGTGTGGCATCCTGGCCTTATTCACAAGCTCGAACGAATCGGCGTCTCTGGTGACCGTCTTCTATTTTTAAGATCTTATCTCAAGGACAGATATCAACGAGTTGCCAGAGCCTCTGAAGCATCCTCCTGGAAACATATCAATTCGGATGTCCCACAAGGTTCTATACTCGGCCTCTTACTGTTTCTCTGATATATCAACGACATAACCGAATACGTACTTAGTTCTATTCGCCTCTTCGTGTGTGATACCTAATTATATTTTATCGTGGAGAATCCTGACCAAGCTTCAATCTTGATGAACCAGGATTTATCAACAATTGAACATTATGCTAAAACATGGTTAGTTGACTTCTACCCTCACAAAACGGAAAATATGCTCATCTCACACAAAGGTAATCCCACAGTGCATCTTTTATGTCCCGCAAACTTGTACCAGTGCTCATTCATTCCCAACCAATTTGTCACCAACCAATGGAGTAGCCTACCTTTGTCTATCCGAGAGAATTCTTCTCTAAGTAATTTCCAAAATTTCCTAAACAATGGTAACCTTCGACCACAACTATTGAAAATTTTGCATCTTAACATTCAGAGCTCAAGACCTAAATTAGATACTGTTGAATGTGGATCCTCATCACATGATATCTTGGCTTTAACAAACACGTGGCTCCAAAGCAATGACCCCACACCCGGTGTCCCAATTAATGGATTTATCTGTTCGCGAGAACTCATCACCACTGATCAATTTCAAGACGTTCCTAAAGTTTGGAAATCAACGACTGTTGTTTGGAGCGAAACCTCGTGCTGCTCAAATATACCACTGCAGGTTGCGACTGCGTTATATTACGCTTATTTCTCATTTATATGATAAAAACCTGTCTCCTATCCCTCTCTGTCAGTTTGGGATGTACGAGACACCAGAGCATTTTTTTTTCTTATATTGTCCAGTCTACTCAAATGTTCATAATAGAGCTATCAGCCTACTCCCATTTACTATAGACGCATCGACACTTCTTTTGGGATCGGAATTCTTGAATAATCAGGAGGACCGTCTTGTTTTTGAAGTGGTGCATGATGTTATTTTATCAAGTGGGTGTTTCCTGTGACTGCTGCGGATCAAATTACCTCGTACGATTAGTGCAATAGGATGAATTTCTTCCCATTCTCCCCTACTATCTTATCTCCTTCTCCATTTTCTTCGTTTTCAGCACCAGCAAGGCTGCATTCGTCTTTCTTCAATTAAATGTACAGAGAGTGCATACTTACGAGTGTCTTGAATGGGAAGGCAACGCATCATGTATTCAAGCTAGCTTCCGTTATTCTCCTTTGCTCCTCTTCTTCGTATTCTCTTTCTATCTCCTCCTTCATTCACGTGAAGGGTTTGGCACTTACGCTGCCAAAAGCGACTATTGTCACCTGTGATAATTATCTGAACGTTCTTGTATGCGCAGATTAAACCTTCCACCTGATTAATTGTTGGAAAGGGCTCTGGGAGCCCTTCCCAGCAATTAATCAGATGATAGAGTTTCAAGTATGTCATAAATTTTATTAAACTTTCTCGCATACAGGCGTACATAGAGGTCCTCCATATATGGCTAAAGTGGGCGTGGTAGTAGAAAGTTTAAACAATATTGCGTATCGTCGTCAGGCGGTCTGACGGTCTGACTCCCCATGTTCCACAATCTCGGCTTTCTATCATAAGAGTTACCACCAGCTGTCACCCCGGTTTTGTATCGGGTTGGGGCGTCGCGCCTTTGCTCTCGCGGTTACCTGCGTGTATTGAGTACGATGTTATTGAGTTTTATGTGAATGATCTCTCGTTCATTGGCTCCCGGTTCTATTTTCTTATCATTTATAGCCAGCCCTTACCGTGTGTGTATGGATGCGGCGCCCCAGCTTGGCAACGGGTTGGTGATCAACTTGATGATCGACTATAGGTCATGGGTTCCAGACGGCGATATATGAGTCTATCTGGGGGCGAGGGGCGTGGTGGCGTTGTGGTAATCGGTTCTCGTCAGATCACCGAAGTTAATCAACGTCGCGCCCGGTTAGTCCTTGGATGGGTAACCGACTGAGCAATCGATTTGGACTCCCGCATTGTTTCCTTGCACAAGGCACTTAACCTCGATTGTCCACATGGGGGGGGGGGGGGAGGGGGGGCGATGACGCCATGTACTAAGGCTTACTGCACGTCGATGGTGCGCATGTCTTCAACCAATCTAATCCTGCCTGTGCTGCAGTGCGGAGTTACGATGTTGGGAGCTGGCAGCTGCTCGCCTTTGCTCGGTGGTTCTCTCCGGGTAATCCCGCTTCCTCTACCCGTAAAAATGTCACCAATATGACTTTGGCTGTTAAAGTATCGTTAAACCTTAATAAATAAATGGGTCTATCTTCTGTTTTATACCACCTTTCTGGAAAAATTTATCTATGACTCGGGGAGATGACTTACAAAAGCTGCAAGTTATCTGTCAAATCTCTCCATTACCTAGCAATTAGTTTATTGTCAAATATATCTTATATTGTGGGCTGATGTGCCTTGTACTGTTACTTTTTCTGGAGTTTAATTCTGTAACGCACTGTCGTATTGTGTGTGTGTAGGAGTGGGGGGGGGGGGCACGATAGCGCTGTGCACTAAAGCGTACTGGGAGTGGATGGTGCACCTGCCTTCGACAGTTAACTTTGTGCAGAGTTAATAAGATGGGGCGTTCTCTACGCTTAAAACTACCCGACACAAGGTGAAGGTGACTCTGCCTGTTGAAACCGTCGCTAAATCCCAATAAACAAACAAACTAAATAATTACATATTTTGTTCAAGAACATAGCTCATCATTCCTCATTTGAGCTCGTTGAGCTCGTTCCAATGAGAGCTATGTTTTGGAGGAAAAATTGATAATTCATTGAAAAAAAATGTGCGATTTTGTCGATATATATATAAAGCTGGAGGCTATGGTCGTTACGTTAGGAAAAGGGTTATGGCTCCGCTCCAAAGTTTTCCAGGCATTTCCAAAAATGACATGCCATCCATACACAGAACGGCACACGCGTGTGAATGGGTTAATCGCTATTGCACGAGTGCCAGCGCGGAAGGATAAAACGAGAGACCGCAGGCCTCGAGTTTTATCCTTCCCGGATGACAAAAGTGCCTAATCGATTAATCTATTCACACGCGTGAGTCGTTCTGTGTTTATTACACGCCTTCATGTGGCTGGAATAATTTACTTTTAGATGCAAGACTTCAACGTGGAAAATTGTATGAAAAATATCGAAATCTGTCATTTTCATCCACACAGCCGTCTGAAAAGCAGAATTTCCCAACTACAACCACTTACGTAGGCCTGGAGCATATCATCCCCTGTTTCAAAAATGCGAAAAAACTTGTATGCTTCCGTCTCATTTTTTATTTCAATGCCTAGTAACATCTCCGTGTAAAAATGACATTTTAAAAAATAGTCGATTTATTGAAGCCACTGTTTCCCATAATTCCTCTGGTAATTTACCCGTATGCAACAGACTCCAACTCTGATCAAAACTTCAATTTCTGTTGTCCAATATATAGCCTAATGCAATCGTGTATCTGATGCTAAAAATACATCCCCAATTGCCATGGCATTAGTTTCAACATATGCCCTCAGTTTAAAATTATCACTGTGCAACAGTGCGAAACTATGGAGAATCTTAGCAGTGTGAGAGTGACTGTTACTACGGCAAAATCTACGTTAACATAGCCGGCAGTAAGTTGCTAGGATTTTACAATACTTTTAACGGTATATTGCACGTTGTATTGATATTGATCCCTGGCTTTTATCGTCAGGAAAATCGATTTCCGATAAAGTTATCACCCTTGAAATTATTATACGTGCGAGGTCCAATTTAGAAGCAAGTAATTGTTGAGAAAACACCTGTTACAACAGCAGAAAATAAATCCAAGATTCGTTTTGTTACCTTTAACTCTTGACCCGCTGAGAATTTTCAAAATATTTTTCATCAAATCTAGTCGTGGCTGCTGTAAAGCAGCCACAACTAGATTTGATGAAAAATTCATGTACATTTAACTGAAGAAATCATTGGTCAATGAGTCCATTCAGTTTACAGGAGAGAAATTTGGTTAAATTTGCACAGAAAAACTTTCTCCAGAGGCAAGATATCTTGTGTCCTGGGCAGGAATGTCCGCCAGCAGCATGCAAGAGTAAATAAAAGAAAATTGCAGACTGCTCTAGGGGGCTGTCTGTTGTTTTCGTTTATTAAAATTTATAAAAGGAAACTTTGCTTTTTATGGCAAGCTGATAAGAAGCAACTATTTCACATATAATCCATCATTAAGTATATCTGCGAGGATGACTGCTGACGCCGAATGCATTCTTTGTTTAGCGAATGTATTTTTACAGTAATTTGTGAGTTATTGTTATTTATTTATTTATTGGTGTTTAAGGTCACATATTTATGCACAACGGCTAATTGTGACCGTGACAGTTTTACGGGTGGGGGAAGCCGGAGTACCCGGAGAGAACCACCGAGCATCGACGAGTAACTGTCAGCTCCTCAACATTCTAACTCTGTTCAAGATCCCCTCAAGCAGAGGTACAGCGGTTGAAGACATGCGCACCATCATACATTAGTACCATTAGTACACGGCATCATCGTGCCCCCATGTGGGCAACCGGGATAAAGTGCCTTGCCCAAGGACACAACGCGGGTCGTCCCGGACGGGGATCGAACTCGGAACCTCTAGCATAGAAGTCCAACAGTCTACCACTGAGCCACCGCGCTCCCTGAGTTTTTGTTCTTCTCAGGAAGAAAATTAGCAAATATAACCTCCCCGACTTTTATTTTAATGGAAAGGGCAGGATATGTATTATATGCAACAATGCGCACATTGTTGATATTTATTTATTTATTTATTTATTTATTTATTTATTTATTTATTTATTTATTTATTCATTTATTTAATTTAACGACACAGGTTTAACGACACATTAACAGCCCAGGTCATATCGTGCCGGTGACAGATTAACGGGTGGAGGAAGCCGGAGAGCCCGGAGAGAACCACCGAGCAACGACAAGCGGCTGCCAGCTCCCCAACATCATAACTCCGCACAGCAGTGCAGGCAGGGTTAGATTGGTTGAAGACATGCGCAATATCGACGTGCAGTACGCCTTAGAACACGGCGTCATCGTGCCCCCATGTGGACAATCGGGGTGAAGTGCTTTGCCCAAGGACACAACGCGGGGGTCCGAATTGATCACTCAGACGGTCACCCATCCAAGGACTAACCGGGCTCGACGTTGCTTGACGTCGGTGGTCAGACGACGAGAACCGGTTACCGCAATGTCATCGCGCCCCCACTTTGTTGATATACCGGTTAAAAAGTTAAGAAACATCAATAGATGGTGAAAACGTCGTTTTTTTATTTTTAGATGAATTTAAACAGAGAGTAATAGTGAAACGTTTAACCCTTTACTCAACGTAACGGCCAAAATCGGCCAGTGCTATTCACAAAAATCACCATTCAATTTTCATTATTTTTTTCATTTTTTGTCTCAAAAACATAGCTTATGACCCCACAATGGAACGAGCTCGATGAGCTCGTTCCAATGAGGAGTCATATGCTATGCTTTTGAGGCAAAAACTGACCAAATTTAGTTATTCAATTATTTGCAAGTATCGTCTGCCTTTCGTGTTAGGTGAAGGCTTAAACTGATGGGGGGGGGGGGGGGGCGAATTGTAAAAAGCCACTCTGTATTTTTAAACTGCTCTACAGGAAAATGACTGAAGTTTGTGAAATGATGCACACATCGATGATACAAATTCCGGTCGATGATGGTGTAAAACTAAAGGTCTCCTCTTTCAACTGACAACGGGTATTCGTAATATGTCAAGTGGTTCAAATGGTTACAATACAGTGTTTTCGTGGTAAACAGCGCCTCTAGTGGTTGACACCCAACCTTTAATGGAGGATAAAAGCTTCCTGCTTTATGCAACTGGTGGAAAGTGAACTGAGCTTGTACGTGTGAATAAAATATTAAAGTGCATGTTTTGAAAAAATTATAAGATATTGGTGATAACTGTCTTCTGGAAGGTGTGAGAGAACATTAAAATTGGGTGGGGGCAAGTAAAAGTAGGTTTATTTTATTGAGTGCGAAACTGGACAGGAGTACAGGAAGCACTAATTTTGAAGACAAAAATCCCATGGCAACCAATACATTTTTTTGGTATATTTTTTTCATGAGGTGATAAACTTAGTGGATATAGGGTTGTTTTTCCGAAAATGTGCTTGATGAGGCGGAGAGAGATTAAAAGGTTTGTACTGTCTGCAATGTAAAAAAAAACACTGTATTGTAACCTAAAGCAGTTTTTCACAATATTTGAACTGAATACTAAAATCCCTAATAATTCCTGATTTTGAACTCTCCTAAACAACATACTTGCAAAAATGGAGGCGTTTTGGCACCACGTGTTTTTGAAATTGAGAGAAAGGAGTGATATGAGTCTGGGGCAGGGTGGGAGGGAACTGTATATTGTGGAGGGGTGGTAAGACCTCATCTGGCTATGGATATATGCATGTCCATTGGCCAGATGGAAGTGTCCGCAGGGAAAAGGTGCACCGAATATCATATTTGGTGCATCATCGGTTGACAAGACAGGAATTACCGCAATATAGGGGTGCTGGGGGTATGGAGTGCAGTCATCTCTGTGCAGTCAAAGCCTGTATTAAGCATCAGCATCTTGTTTTTGAGACACATGAACATAATCAGGAGAGGATCCACTGCTTTATGCAAGGTAGTTGCTCCGGATTGCACATACCACCATGTATAATGCACTGATATCTTCCTCAGCAGGTGAGAATTTTTATCTTCGAACTTTAACCCTTTTACTTTTTGATTCTTCACTGTAAGCATGGTCCTTAACTTTGGGGTTTAAACGAGGTGGCAAAATCATGTCTTTTTATATTTTTGCTCTTCTTGATATTTGTCATAAAGTCCATACAATTTTGATCTCTTTTTAATTCGAGCCTTTCGATTTTTTTTTTTTTTGTTTGTTTTTTTTTGTAAGACCGAAGTAACTTTTCCTTGCTTTGGAGCTGTTTTAAACCTCTGTCAACTTTACTGTTTGAAGAGACTTGACATCCCAGCTGATTACATACATTTTGGATAGAGTTACCTGCCCCTTGATTGATTGAGTGACACACAAAATGTGCTCTGCCAAATACATTTCTTGAAAAAGTTACATTTTTTTTGGAAGTGATGTTCTTAGTGCCGTGTTAAATGCTTCAACTTTTTGAGTGTTGAAGCCGAACTTTGTTTTTTCCACCATTGCAGGACCTAGCCTATAGTTTACACAAGTCCTTAGTATTTCGGCTGTTCCTTTTATTTTTTTTATTGAAAAATCTTTGCCAGGAAAAGAAGATTTATTAATCCAGTTTTCTGTTTTCCACCTTTACATGCAAATGAATGTCTTTTACAGAGAGAATGCTTGTGTTGATAACATTTTACTATCGCATCTACTGTGTAGGATATTTTGTTTTATTTTTGGAATGTCACCTGTGTACATATCTATTGCCTTCTTCATTTCAGTTTGGCACCTTTCAGCTAAATCTATTGCTAGGTTATTTTTATTTTTTTTTTCTTATAGCAGCCGTACGGCCTTGAATAAGCTTCGATAATTCAGTATGATGTTTTAAAAACTTTCTGTGCTTACGAGAAACATGAGCAGTATCTAGTTGATGAATAGGACGGGTTTGAGTCACATCTTCATCAAATAAATCCTGCGCAGCTAAAAATGCAGCACTATCAGGGTCAGTAGTTATATGTTCCACCTGTATATCACTTTCAGCCTTTAGCTTTGAAAGGGCTTCATTTGCCCATGTTCGCTCATCGCCTTTGTTTTTTTGAAATGGTATGGTTGCAAAGCATTTATCAGGATAACATTTATGACCCGACTTTAGATGCTTGCCCTTACTACACAATTTATTGTGTATTACCAAACCAACAGTGTCATGGTTAGGGGTTACATTCTCAGCAACAGTATATATAACCTGTGTTGCCGGTTGAAAAACTATTGTTATACAAGCCATCACTTTGTAAATTTAGAACATTAGGGTTTTTGCGCCCTGATGATTTTTGTTTTTCAATAAGTTTTGAGCGACACATTTTCATATCATTTTTATTAATGTCTACAATTTTTGACAGAAGTTTATTTGAAGTGTTTTGTATACCCGAAGTTGATGGTGCTGTCATATTAGCACTCAGGCAGATTTTTTGTAATGATGCTGCTGCGATTGGTGTTTTACTGAGACCAACAGCTAAGCCAATGTTTTGTTTTGCGGAGTGTGGTCCCCTCTTACCAGTTTTTACCTCATCATAGAGATTAAATAACTTTGAACTGTAGTTACACTTTGTACAAATCATTTTTTCTTTGCACCCGAGACCTCTGATTTGTTCGGCAGACATGCCCCAGTGCAGGAAGCCACGACAGTTGGGAGCAAACATCCTATGTTCATCAAATGCAGTGTTCCACATAATTGAGTTCCTCTCAATATGTACGAGCCTATTTGACTGTGATTCCCGCTTCCATACAGCACTAGCTCTCTCTCCAAGGTAATTTGGCTTCCTGGAAGGTAGAGAATTTAACCCTAAGTCAGACTGAATGGTTTGAATACAAATTCCATTCTTCATTTTGTCGAGAAATATTCCTCCCCACCCCCCCCCTCCAGCCCCCACCCCTGACTTAACTGAGACCCCATCCCAAACATATATATTTTACCTGTCAGGCCATGCCACCTCCTATTAAAATTAAAAAATATTCGATAAAATAGGCTGTTGAATCTTACAGCCTCTGAATTATTTACTATCAGAACTGAATGATAAAAAGAACACTTTCGATGTGATTGGCCTGGCAGAAATTTACAAAATCCCTACCAATATGTCCTATACCTTAGAAGGATATCACCCCTTACAATATAATTCGAGACCTGTTGATGACGACGGTCGCGGTGGGGTCGGTCTGTTTGTAAAAAGCGATATTTCTTTTAGTATTCGACAAGATCTTTCCATGTTTATACCTCACGTCTTTGAGTCTATCTTTGTTGAATTAAAGTATAAAAACTCTTCTAAGGTAGTTGGCGTAATATATAGACCAAACACGGCCCCTAGAGCAGATATCGATCTTTTCCAATCAAAAATTAACCAAGTGACTGATATACTCAATACGGAAAAGAAACCCTCCATTATTATGGGCGACTTCAATATTGATCTACTAAAAGTAACGTGTCATACCAAAACCGAATCATTTGTCGACCTAATGTTTAGTGAGGGCTTCCAACCAGTTATTACAAAACCAACTAGAGTCACTGGTAGCACAGCGACACTTATTGATAACATATTTTCCAATGAGGTCTCTAAACTTGCAAAATCTGGAGTAATCCTTACCGATGTTTCGGATCACTTTGGAATTTTTTATACCCAAATTTCACATTCCAAACCGGTCAGGTCAGATCCGATTTTGACCAGAAAAATAAACTCCTATTCTGTCGAGCACTTCAAGTCGCTGTTATCCCAAAGTGATTTCAGTCCGGTGATGGAAGCTAACTGTCCTAATGAAGCGTATGAAACATTCCTCAATGTTTATTTGAATGCCTATGAAATGGCTTTCCCCTTACAAAGCCTACACAAAAGTAAAAGATTCATAAAGCAACAACCGTGGATGACAAAAGGCCTTCTCGTCTCAGCCAACAACAAGAACAAATTCTTCAATAAAAAGTTAAAAGCTCCAACAGAGGTCAATATCGGAAATTATAAAAATTACTGTCGGATATTTAATAAATTAAAGAAACGATGTAAAGCTATGTACTTTGAGAAAATTCTTCTAGAAAATAAGAACAACATGCGGAAAACGTGGCAAATCCTAAATAACGCACTGAACAAAAATAAAAACAAACGGACTTTACCGTCGTTCTTTAATCTTGGTGATACGAAGATTTATGAGCCAAATGAAATTGCACAAGAATTTAATAATTTCTTTGACAACATTGGAATTCAGACGACAACTCATATATCCCAACCTCGTAAGTCATTTGTCGAATTTGTAAACGCTTCCTTTACAGGAAACTTTTTTATAAGACCCACATCGCCTAATGAAATCCTAAATATTGTAAATTCAATGAAACCTAAGCCAAGTCAGGATTGTGAAAATATTACGTCCAGTATTTTGAAACAATCAATAAATCTAGTCGTCACCCCACTTGCTCAAATTATGAATAGCTCATTCAGTCAGGGAATAGTTCCAGACAGAATGAAACTTGCCAAGGTAACTCCTGTTTTCAAAGCGGGTGATGAGAATAATTTTACAAAATATAGGCCAATCAGTATTTTACCAGTTTTTTCCAAAATTTTAGAAAAGCTCATGTCTGTAAGGCTTGTCAATATCTTAGATAAATTCGAAATCCTCTATCATCACCAAAATGGCTTTAGAAAGCGCCATAGCACACTACATCCTGTTATGCATTTTTCGAAAGCCTTTGACACTATTAGTCATGATGAGCTACTTCAAAAATTAGAATATTATGGAATAAGAGGGGGTGCGAACAAATGATTTAAGAGTTACCTACAGAACAGAAAGCAGTATGTCTCTTTTGGTGATAGTAAATCTGACCTATCTGAACTAAGCTGCGGAGTACCACAGGGCTCAATACTGGGACCTATTCTGTTCCTCATATACATAAACGATATTTGTAATTCAACTAAGTTAAATCTACTCTCCTTTGCAGACGATACGTCCACATACAAGGCTGTGGCAGAGTTAAATATGCTGGTGTTGGAATTTAATGAAGAACTTCAAAAGATATTTGACTGGTGCACAGCCAACCAGTTGGTACTAAAGCCCAAGAAAACAAACTACATTGTTCTTAATCCATCCCAAAATAAGAATGTCATACTTCAGGACATTAAAATTAATAATCACATTATTAATGCTGACAATTGCGGAAATGGGGGAAAGTCTATAAAGTTTCTTGGTATTACTATTGATGAAAAACTATCATATAATGCTCACATATCACAGATTTCCTCGAAAGTTGCTCTTGCGAATTATGCCCTTAATAGAGTAAAACATATTTTACCACACAAAATCTTGAAAAACCTATACTTTACACTAATACAGAGTCATTTTATCTATGGAATTCCATTATGGGGTGCATCAAAAGCCTGCAACCGTCTCTTTAAATTACAAAAGAGATCGATACGAATTATAAATAATAAAAAGTACAATGCCCACACAGACCCTCTATTTATCAATGATAAAATACTAAAAATAAAGGATTTGTATACCCTACATGTTTCCTTATTTATGTTCGATTGGCATAATGGTAACCTTCCAAAGTCCTTTGCCGATTTTTTCTCTGTTACAAATAACGAATTTATGAACACGCGGCAAACGGGACTAATTCGTAGGCATAGAACTAGAACTAAAGCGCTAGACAGCTTACCTGTGTTCGCTTTCCCAATACTATGGAATGGCCTAGATAGGTGTATCCGAGAAACCAAAAATAGGAAAGAATTCAAGACCAAGCTCATAACAAAAATTTTTGCGACCTACTTGGAAAATGTTTCCTGCTCCAACCCCTACTGTCCAGATTGTGCCTTCTAGTATACCGCTGAACCTAAAATAATGCCTCTTACTATTCCCGGTTACTACTCACAATGCATTTGTAAACTGTTGACTGAACAAGGAATATCCGGATGATAAAGGCATTGCAATGTACCACCTGTACCAAACAGTCTTCGGTCAGTACATGATCTATCTTCAATGGGAACAATCGTCTGGCATCTCGTCCTATTTGGTCTCCCGGCTTGGTCTCTATTACTTCAAAATATGGAGTTGTTACTTTTGTAAAATCAGTCCTTTTCTGTTCTAATTAACCGCAATAACTCTAGAGACCAATCGGAGAGTACTGTGTTGTAACCTACGCTGACCACCTAACATATTTTGCACAAAAGCCATGATTTATTAGAAGAACTTTGGATTGGTAGACAGAGAAAACAATGTTGCCTCCACATACCCCTTTTGGGTTATTTCCGCCATTCTAGGGATTCTTTGGTTTTATTTCCCCTACTATAGGGAAGGACAGGAAGACAGCCAATCTGGCTATGCCTTTCCCTACTGGTATACAAAAAGAAAATGTGTCATATCATTGTATGGGTATTGAAAATATCTTATTGTACAACGAATTTTGTTATGCTTGTAAAACTATTATGTATATATCTATACTTTTTGTATACTGGTGAATAAATACATATCATATCATACTGGAATGAGCCCATAGGCTCACTCAAGTGATATTCAACAGCCTAATTTTTATTTTTTTTTTTTTTGGTCCTTCAAAGAAAACTGATTGGGGGTTTTGGAAATTTAATTGGAGATTGAACAAGTATGGTGAATGGTTTTAAGTGAGAGAGAAGAAATCTCACACATTGTGGAATGTATTAGCTTGCATCTGATGAATTTTCAGTGCTGTTTCTTCTTTGAAAAACTACTGACCCAGCCCCATCTCTTTTATTCAGTACCTTCACTTCCACATTTAACCTCGGGTAGTTGTTGCAAATAGTCAGAAGTTCTGAGATGGTAAGCTAATTTACCTGCATTTATTTCCATTTACAGAAACAGTTTTGGTGGAATCATACAACTGAGTTTTCGATCTGGTCTGAATTGGTGAACGGGAAGTTACTGGTGTCTGATTGTTTGGTGCATCCGAGGAAACTCTAACTGTCCTTGATCGTAAGTTTTTAAGTATTCCCTTAGCGTACACACTTCTCTTAATATTCAGATGCGATGATTGATTGGCTGAGGTAAATCCAAATTTATGCCCTTTCTTGAATTTCCCCATTGGAGAACAGATGGCAGAAAGAACTTTTGTCAACAGTTTACAGTACAGAATCTGGTCACTTAATTTGCTGCTTTCTGTATTCACTAGCCATTGTGCATAAGTATGTGACCTTAAACTCCAATAAATAAATAAATAAATAATATTTCTGTATTCACAGAGAGACATTTGTGAGAGTTTTTGTTATTTCTACATTCAACAACTTTATCCAAACTGTGTAGTGCTTGCAGTAGCTACATTGCCTTCTTGGTAGCAGTAGGTGACTTGGTAATATGTGAAGACCAGTCAAAGAAGTGAAAAAATAAGAGCCCTTTCTCCAGCTGTTATCTCTGCTCCACAAAGACAGGTCTATAAATGTTAGATTAATCAACATTGGGAGGGTTCATAGTCCCTCCACAGATGATTACATAAGTCCAGGTTGAGATACTGTAATTTGTATGAAAATGGTGGCACCTGTATCAATGATGGGTCTTTTTCTTCACCATTTTTATGTATTAAGGGAAGGGTGATTCCCCCGCCCCTAATGGCATCCTTGTTGCAACAGTTAACAGGTTGATACACCTAAATTTGCAAAAAATGAATTTGTTTGAACTACGGTTGACAAATTCTCCATAAATATAACAAACAGTCAGTTTTGTACAGAGGAAATCCTCAATTTGAGCCCAAAATGCAGGTGGTTTGGACAGGGTTAATATGATTGCCACACATTATACTTTGGAGTTATTCAATATTCAAAGCACCTTGTCATCATGATATTTAGAGATGTGTGTACAGAACCGGAATTGTTTTATTACAATCTGTTGGACAACAATTTTCTGAGAAGGGAAAGCCATTAAAAAAATCTGAAGAGGGCCTTTTAAACTCATTCTCTTTTGGGAACAGGGATGGAGTGAATTCAAGGTGGATATCTCAAACCACATACAATGAGATACAAGATAAAATATTTAATTTAATAAAATATTATAGTATCTTTTATTTTACATCGTAAAAACAAACATTTTCAGCAAAAGTGGACAAACTTTAGGTTACAATACAGTGTTTTTCGTGGTAAACAGCGCCTCTAGTGGTTGACACCCAACCTTTAATGGAGGATAAAAGCTTCCTGCTTTATGCAACTGGTGGAAAGTGAACCGAGCTTGTAAGTGTGAATAAAATATTAAAGTGCATGTTTTGAAAAAATTATAAAATATTGGTGATAACTGTCTTCTGGAAAGTGTGAGAGAACACTAAAATTGGGTGGGGGCAAGTAAAAGTAGGTCTATTTTATTGAGTGCGAAACTGGACAGGAGTACAGGAAGCACTAATTTTGAAGGCAAAAATCCCATGGCAACCAATACATTTTTTTGGTATATTTTTTTCATGAGGTGATAAACTCATAGGGCTGTTTTTCCGAAAATGTGCTTGATGAGGTGGAGAGAGATTAAAAGGTTTGTACTGTCTTCAATGTAAACAAAACACTGTATTGTAACCAAATTTGAGACGAATAGCGAGAAGGTCGGTCGCCATGTTTTGACAGTATCCTGACAAAATGTCCATGGAATTTTGTATAAATAAAGATTTGAAAGCCAAACAAAAAAAACAACATACATTTGAAGTTAATTAAAACTGTAAATGTAAATGTGAAACTATACTTTGAAAATGTATTCTTTCCTCCATTATCAAATGATTGTAATTTTGAAAATGTCGGTTGTGTCCCTTGTCATATATATATATATATAGAGAGAGAGAGAGAGAGATTATTAATTTCGTCAGGTGAACGCGAACAGCGAAACGCGAACGGCGAACAGTACAGATATATAGAGAGGATTAATAAGCGCGAACCGCGAACATATCTTCTATATTGTATATTTGAGTTCGTTTATTATATATTTGAGCTCATTTGTGTGTCAGTGTGTGTGTGTCTGTTCGCTATAGCCTCGAAACGGCTCGGCCGATCGGGACGAAACTTCGCATGTTCATGCAGTTTGGCCCTGAAGAGTTTATCGTCCATCGGACCTGGAGTGGGGGTCCGCATGCGCCGTAACGACCTCATAAACTACTGGACCAATCGGGACCAAACCTAGGACATATGTGTATGGTCAACCGGGTAGTGAGCTGCCACCATCAGGAATGGGGTAAGGGCCAATCTTCGCGCATGCGCATTAACGATCTCTGAAACTGCTGGGCCAATCGGGACGAAACGTGGTTGGTATATGTAACTTCGATCGGGTAGTATTTTGGACCAAACTGGGCATGCGTCCTGATCTTGACCTTCTAGCCCGGATGAAATCGGGCACCCCCCCCCCTCTAGTCTATCATCTATTTCAGTAACTATGTTTGTTTGTAATGCACAGCCCCCGAAACCCCTAGGCCAACCGAGACGACAGTTGGAATGCGTATGTAGTTTGGTTCCAGGGATGTTTATCACTACCGGTATGAAGCGGGGGTCCCGTCTTCGCGCATGCGCAGTAACAATCTTAGAAACTACTTGGCCGATCGGGACGAAAGCTGAGATGTGTGAGTAAGGACCATCGGGAAGTCATTTGCCACAATCGTACATGAAAGGGGCCCGTCTTGTCGCATGAGCATTAAGGATCTCGGAAATTACTCGGCAAATCGGGACGAAACGTGGTATGTATATAACGTCCCGTCAGGTAGTGTTCGGGACCTATCAATTTACGCATGCGCCGTGATCTTGACCTTGAAATTGTGACCTTCATCTCTAAAATAGCCATTTTTGGACCAATTTCAATAAAAACAATTGTATCTGGGTTGATTCAACTCAATCCAGCTGCCTATTTCAATCCATGCCGGACGAAGTCAGGGCCCCAGCTAGTACTATATATATTGTTAAAGCGGGAACCTCGATATTGATCGAACGTTCACCATTTGCTTGTAATGTTCGAAAAACAAATCCCGCTACCAGTGTTATAACCGCGAACATCTAACTGTAGTTGATCTGTCTATGTGCATGTATGCAATAAACCGATCGGGACGAAACTTGCCATGTATATTACTTTGACCAGAAGAGTTATGCTGCAGAGTGGAATCCGACCGAGGACATAACCCCGACCTTGATATTCAACCTTGATCTCTAGTCGTCTTTTCTCTTCTGATTTCAGCGGAATATGGGATCTAGTGGTTTTTACGGCATAGCTAACTACAATATGAAGTCGTTTTGGGTTTGCGACAAGACCTTGATCTTGAAACAAGGCCATCTGGCTCGCAAAATGTCATGTCAATGAAACCCTGAGGAAGTCGGACAGGCGAGCCAGTCTATACATATTTTGGTCATCTTTGTATGAATAGAATTATTCTACAGAACTCGAAACGAAATTTTGCACCTATAATATTTACTCGGTCCGAGGAACATTTCTATGGGATTGAAACTGATTTTGGACGTGACCATGGCTTTGATTGAGCACCCTTGAGTTTTTAAAATCTCCAATTCCTGACCGATTCTGACGAAAGTGCGTATCTGAGGTTATAGCGTAGTGTAGAACAATACCGAAGTTTCATAACATAGAATTGGCATGACGTTTTGCCACGGTGCAAGGCAAGACATCCAGTATAACAATATTTGACAGGGTGGATTACTCTACTGTGAAAAATCAGACCCGTCGGCCGAGAATCCCATGTACTGGGAAAAAAAAACGAATGTTAGGTGACATGGGACAAGCTTGTGAAATACACAGCCATTGTGCGTGACCTGCCCTTCAGCCCGATAATGTCTGACAGGGCTGACATCTCTGCGAGGGAATATCAGCCCCGGGAGCTGTGTTTCTAATGTCTGCGGTGACTACGACGTCAGGTAGGTGATAAGGGTAATATATTTACATGTCCAATTGCTGAGATTTTCCTGTCAGGGGTGACTACGGGGGTCAGTTATGTGATAATGGGGTCCCGATTTTGATACATTCCCAATATCCGATGGAAATGTTCAGCAACTGTGCTACTCCCGACATTGTCTGACAGGACTGACTCCCCGAGAGGGAGATTTGCCTGCCAGGGATGACAACATTCCCCATATCAGGTGGAAATACACAACCACTGTGCCATTCCCGACATTTCCTGACAGGACTAAAATCCCCGAGAGGGAATATCAACCACGGTAGATAAGATTCTCCTGTCACAGGTGACTACGGGCGTCAGTTATATGATAAGGCGGGGGGGGGGGGGGGGGTCACTACTTTGATACAATCCCAATATCCGGTGGAAATACACAGCCACTGTGCAATTCCTGACTTTTAGCGCGACATCTCCTGAAAGGGCTGATATCCCCGAGAGGGAATATTAACCTCGGTAGCTGAGAGTCTCCTGTCAGGGGTGACTATGGGCGTCTGATAAGTGATACTGGGTTCACGATTTTGATACATTCCCAATATCCGATTGAAATACCCAGCCAGTGTGCCATTCCAATTTTTCAGCCCAACATTTTCTGACAGGGCTGATATCCACGAGAGGCAATATTAACCTCGGTAGTTGAGATTCTCCTGTTGGGGTGACTACGGGCGTCAGTTAGATGATAAGGGGTCATGATTTTGATACATTCCCGATATCCGGTGAACAGACACATCCACTGTGCCATTTCTGACCTTAAGCCCGACATTTCCAGACAGGGCTGATGTCTCCGAGAGAGAATATCAACTTCGATAGCTGAGATTCTCCTGTCGGGGTGATTACTGGCGTGCGTGAGGTGTTAAGGGGGTCACGATTGTGATACATTCATAATATCTGGTGGAAAAACACAGCCACTGATACACATTCCTGAGCTTCAGGCCGATATTTTCTAACAGGGCGGATATACCCAAGAGGAAATGTCAACCTCGGTAGGTGATATTCTCCTGTCAGGGGTGACTACGGGCGTCAGTTAGGTGAAAAGGTGGTAACGATTTTGATAAATTTACCATATCCTGTGGCACTGTGCTTTTCCCGACCTTCAGTCCGACACTTCCAGACAGCGCTGAAATCTCCGGGAGAGAATATCAACCACGGTAGCTTAGCTTCTCCGGGCAGGGGTGAATACGGGCGTAAGTCAGGTGATAAGGGCGATCACGATTTTGATACATTCACAATATCTGGTGCAAATACACAGCCACTGTACTTTTCCCGAGCTTCAGCCCGATATTTCCTAACAAAGCCGATATCCCCAAGAGGGAACATCAACCTCGGTAGCTGAAATTTTCATGTCAGGAGTGACTACGACCGTTAATTTGGTGAAAAGGAGGTCACAGTTTTGATACATTCCCAAACTCCGGCGGAAACACAAAGTCACTGTCCCATTCCAGACCTTCAGCCCGACAATGCCTGACAGGGCTGATATTCCCGAGAAGGAATATCAACTCGGTAGCCGAAATTCTAATGTCAGTGGTGACTACGAGCGTCAATTAGGTGATAAGGGGTCACGATTTTGATACATTTTCAATATCCGGTGAAAATGCACAAACAATGTGCCATTCTAGATCTTTAGGTCGACAATGTCTGACAGGGCTGATATCCCCGAGAAGGAATATAAACCTCAGTAGCTTAAATTCTTATGCCAGGGGTGACTACGGCCGTCCGTTAGGTTATACGGGGGTCACGGTTCTGATACATTCCCAATATCCGTTTGAAATACACTGCCACTGTGCCATTCTCGACCTTCAGCCGGACATTTTCTGACAGGTCTGATATCCACGGGAGGGAATATCAACTTCGGTAGCGGAAATTCTCATGTCAGGGGTGACTACGACCGTCAATGTGGTGATAAGGGGGTCACAATTTTGATACATGCCCAAAATCCGTCGGGAAACACACAGCCACTGTGCCATTCCACACCTTTTGCCCGACAATGTCTGACAGGGCTGATATTCTCGAGAAGGAATACCAACCTCGGTAGCGGAAATTCTAATGTTAGGGGTGACTACGGGCATGAATTAGCTGACAAGAGGTCACGATTTTGACACATTTTCAATATCCGGTGAAAATACACCACCACTGTGCCATTCTAGATCTTTAAGCCGATAGCGTCTGACAGGGATGATATCCACGAGAAGGAATATCAACCTCAGCAGCTTAAATTCTCATGCCATGGGTGACTACGGCCGTCAGTTAGGTTATAAGGGGGTCACGGTTCTGATACATTTCCAATATCCGTTTGAAATACACAGCCACTGTGCAATTCCCGACCCCTAGCCCGACATTGTCTGATAGGTCTGATATCCCCGAGAGGGAATATCAACCTCAGTACCTGAAATTTTCATGTCAGTGGTGACTACGGGGTCATTGGACTGATAAGAGCAACGCTATTGATACATTCCGGATATCCGGTTAAAATACACAGCCACTGTGCAATTCCCGACCCCTAGCCCGACATTGTCTGATAGGACTGATATCCCTGAGAGGGAATATCAACCTCGGTAGCTGTAAATTCTCATGTCAGGGGTGATTACGACCGTCAATTTAGTGATGAGGGGGTGAAGGCTTCGACACATTCCCAAAATCCGGCGGAAATTCACAGCCACTGTGCAATTCCAGGCCGTCAGCCCGACAATGTCTGACAGGGCCGATATTCACGAAAAGGAATATCAACCTCGGTAGCCGAAATTCTAATGTCAGGGGTGACTACGGGCGTCAATTAGGTGATAAGGGGTCAGGTTTTGATACATTTTCAATATCCGGTGAAAATACACAACCACTGTGCCATTCTAGATCTTTAGGCAGACAATGTCTGACAGGGCTGATGTCTCCGAGAAGGAATATCAACCTCGGTAGCCGAAATTCTCAAATCAGGAGTCTCTACCGGCGTCAGTTAAGTGATAATGGGGTCACGGTTTTGATACATTCCCGATATTCGTCCAAAATACACAACCACTGTGCCATGCCCGACCGTTAGGCCGACTTTGTATGACAGGGCTGATATCCCTGAGATGGAGTATGAACCTCGGTAGCTGAAATTCTTATGTCAGGGGTGAGTACACCGTCAGTTTGGTGATAATGTGGTCACGGTTTTGATACATTCCAGAAATCCGTTCAAAATACACAGCCACTGTGCCATACCCGACCTTAGGCCAACGTTGTCCGACAGGGCTGATATCCCTGAGATGGAAAATGAACCTCGGTAGCTGAAATTCTTATGTGAGGGGTGATAACAGCGTTCAATTTGGTGATACTGGGGTCACGGTTTTGATACATTCCCAAAATCCGGCGGAAACACACAGCCACTGTGCCATTCGAGGCCTTTAGCCCGAGCATGTCTGACAGGGCTGATATTCCCGAGAATGCATATTAACCTCGGTAGCCGAAATTCTCAAGTCATCAGTGGTCACTACCAACGTCAGTTAGGTAATAATGGGGTCACGGTTTTGATACATTCCCGATATCCTTTCAAAATACACAGCCACTGTGCCATTCCCGACCGTTAGTCGGACATTGGTTGAAAGGGCTGGAATTCTTATGTTAGTGGTGACTATGACCGTCAATTTGGTGATAATTGGGGTCACGGTTTTGATACATTCTCGATATTCGTCCAAAATACACAGCCACTGTGCCATACCCGACCATTAGGCCGACGTTGTATGACAGGGCTGATATCCCTGAGATGGAATATGAACCTCGGTAGCTGAAATTCTTATGTGAGGGGTGACTACAGCGTTCAATTTGGTGATACTGGGGTCACGGTTTTGATACATTCCTAAAATCCGCATGTCTGACAGGGCTGATATTCCCGCGAATGCATATTAACCTCGGTAGCCGAAATTCTCAAGTCAGGGGTCACTACCAACGTCAGTTAGGTAATAATGGGGTCACGGTTTTGATACAATCCCGATATCCGTTCAAAATACACAGCCACTGTGCCATTCCTGACCGTTAGCCCGGCATTGTATGAGAGGGCTGATATCCTTGAGAGGGAATATGAACCTCGGTAGCTGGAATTCTTATGTCAGGGGTCACTACGACCGTCAATTTGGTGATAAGGGGGTGAAGGCTTCGACACATTCCCAAAATCCGGCGGAAATTCGCAGCCACTGTGCAGCCACTGTGCAATTCCAGGCCGTCAGCCCGACAATGTCTGACAGGGCTGATATTCCCGAGAATGCATATTAACCTCGGTAGCCGAAATTCTCAAGTATTCAGTCTCTACCGGCGTCAATTAGGTAATAATGGGGTCACGGTTTTGATACATTCCCGATATTCGTCCAAAATACGCAGCCACTGTGCCATGCTCGACCGTTAGGCCGACGTTGGATGACAGGGCTGATATCCCTGAGTTGGAATATGAAGCTCGGTAGCTGAAATTCTTATGTCAGGGGTGACTACAGCCGTCAATTTGGTGATAATGGGGTCATGGTTTTGATACATTCCAGAAATTCGTTCAAAATACGCAGCCACTGTGCCATACCCGACCGTTAGGCCGACGTTGTCCGACAGGGCTGATATCCCTGACATGGAATATGAACCTCGGTAGCTGAAATTCTTATGTCAGGGGTGACTACAGCATTCTATTTGGTGATACTAGGGCCACGGTTTTGATACATTCCCAAAATCCGGCGGAAACACACAGCCACTGTGCCATTCGAGGCCTTTAGCCCGAGCATGTCTGACAGGGCTGATATTCCCGAGAATGCATATTAACCTCGGTAGCCGAAATTCTCAAGTCAGGGGTCACTACCGACGTCAGTTATGTACTAATGGGGTCACGGTTTTGATACAATCCCGATATCCGTTCAAAATACACAGCCACTGTGCCATTCTCGACCGTTAGCCCGGCATTGTATGAGAGGGCTGATATCCCTGAGAGGGAATATGAACCTCGGTAGCTGGAATTCTTTTGTCACGGGTGACTACGACCGTCCATTTGGTGAAAAGGGGGTGACGGTTTCGATACATTCGTAAAATCCGACGGAAATTCACAGCCACTGTGCCATTCCAGACCATTAGCCCGACAATGTCTGACGGGGTTGATATGCCCGAGAATGAATATCAACCTCGGTTGCCAAAATTCTCAAGTCAGGAGTCTCTACCGACGTCAGTTAGGTGATAATGGTGTTATGGTTCTGATACATTCCCGATATTCGTCCAAAATAAACAGCCACTGTGCCATGCCCGACCGTTAGGCCGACGTTGTTTGACAGGGCTGATAACCCTGAGGTGGAATATAAACCTCGGTAGCGGAAAATCTTATGCCAGGGGTGACTACAGCGTTCAATTTGGTGATACTGGGGTCACTGTGCCATTCGAGGCCTTTAGTCAGAGAATGTCTGACAGGGCTGATATTCCCGAGAATGCATATTAACCTCGGTAGCCGAAATTCTCACGTCAGGGGTCACTACCGACGTCAGTTAGGTAATAATGGGGTTACGGTTTTGATACAATCCCGATATCCGTTCAAAATACTCAGCCACTGTGCCATTCCCGACCGTTAGGCCGACGTTGTATAACAGGGCTGATATCCCTGAGATGGAATATGAACCTCGGTAGCTGAAATTCTTATGTCAGGGGTGACTACAGCCGTCAATTTGGTGATACTGGGGTCACGGTTTTGATACATTCCCGATATCCGTTCAAAATACACAGTCACTGTGCCATACCCGGTCGTTAGGCCGACGTTGTCTGATAGGGCTGAGATCCCTGAGATGGAATATGAATCTCGGTAGCTCAAATTCTTATGTCAGGGGTGAATACAGCCGTCAATTTGGTGATAGTTGGGGTCACGGTTTTGATACATTCCCAAAATCCGGCGGAAACACACAGCCACTGTGCCATTCGAGGCCTTTAGCCCGAGCATGTCTGACAGATCTGATATTCCCGAGAATGCACATTAACCGTTAGGCCGACGCTGTCCGACAGGGCTGATATCCCTGAGATGGAATATCAACTTCGGTAGCTGAAATTCTTATGTCAGGGGTGACTACAGCCGTCAGTAGGTAATAATTGAGAGTTTACTATCACTTTGTACATGTACGTGTACAACATACGTACACGATGCGTTCACCACCATGGAATTCAGTGTTAAATCGCACGTTTGTTCACAAAAATGTTCAGTGATCTTGAATCCCCCATGTTTTTTTGTGACTCCTAGGTCGCACTTTTAACGTTCAAATACTCGTGGTGAACGCGCGTTTTTAAAAAAAAAGGTGAAATTGTACATCTTCACTTTTATCTTTTACTTTAAAAATTTTTGTCGACGTTCCCATCGCAGATCAGACCATCGATCCATCGTTGGTGAACGCGAGCAAAAATTTCTAGGCTATCATCAAAAAACGGTCTGCGGATTCTGGATCAGTGATCCAGAACTCTCAATTGTTTTGAGGCGGTGGGTTTTTCCCATTTATGACGTCATTAGGGGAATTCCCACTATTGACCAATCGGATCGCTCGATTCTCATAAATTCGATCATACAGAGTTATCTCCCCTCGTCGTGGGGTGGGGGGGGGGGGGAACACCCGGATTTTTTTTTCCTCCAAAAAAGCTCGACGGACGACTGTCGAACGCTTCCATTTCGGACGTGAGCGGGGGGAATACCCGAGGAAATAAGTGAAAAAAGGTGATCGATATATATGAGAGAGAAAAAAACATAAACCTAAAAATAATTATACATTTAATTTTGAAAATAATAAACAATTAAAAACGAAAGATGTTTTTACAGATGGATCCTAGACACCGAGATCGAATTTTAGAAGAGTTTGAGCGTGCTAAGAAGGGCATTCGGTCGGCTGATAGGAGCAGACGTCTTGGTGAGATGGAACTCAAACGCGAAGCCACAAAAATATTTAAACCCGTGACGGAGGGTCAAGAGCGAAGCAGGACGGAGATAGTCGAAGAAATGAGACCCATAAAGGAGAGTTCTTTGAGAATGGGTTCGTTGCTTCCTAGTTTTGGAAATCGGTATTCCGTTCAATCTACACCGGATTACGTTCCCACGGGAATTCAAACAGATTTGAGCGAGAGCGACGATACAGCTTCGACTATCACCACTAGTAGCGTCGCATCGTCTGATGATGATGGCGGTAAGAGAGATCAGTTGTATGGATTTTATAAGGATTCGGAGGGAAGGATTTTTGTAGGTGACACGGAAGTGGATATTGGGGATGATGAATTGATCGTCGGTTCGAACAGATACGAATTGACCGATGGTCTGTGGAGATTGCTCCTTTACGACAAGCCCAGCGATTACACGGAACAGGATTTCGACAATTACGGCGACATTCTGGTCCAGACCCACGCCATGAAGAGAAATAACGATGCCAGAGAGACGAGACCCAAAGCCAACAGAGGTTACAAGTGGACGAAAGTGGTGAAACCCATATGGGATATGAACAAGAAGTTCGTCGAATCGGTGACTGGCAAAGGGGTGAAAACCACTTTTCTTCCGAGCGATTCCGACGCTCTGTCTCAGAGATTGAGTTTGTTGATGGCGAGCAGACGGGCTGGTAACACAGGATTAGATAATTACTATATCTGACGAATTGTTAAGACAGAAGGTTTTGAATAAAAACCAGTATAAAAGGCTGATGAACGAATTGAAGGATTGATGTGTATATAATAAGTAGAGAGAAACAAACAAAAATAAAACAGTAAATTTTTACACTAGAATAATAAAAGTATTTAAAAACAACAAAACGATTTATCAGTGAAAAAAACAAAAAATATATCATAAAAATAAAATATGTTGGTGATAAAGAACAGGGGATACGTCAGAACTTACGTTCAAGGCGGTTCTGGCATCGTCGATTCTATAATGCGAGCGTTCACGGGCGATACGGGTAGAAAACTCGCATCGACCGCGTTTGAGGTCGGTAAGAAGACGGCTTTGGATGCTGGTAAGAAAGCCGCTTCCAAAGCCAGTGGTAGGATAGCTTCTGTGGCTGGCAAGAGGGCAGCCGACGCGTTGATCGACAAGTTGATCAGTCCGCCGGCGAAGCGAGCTGCGTTAGAGCGAACGCCTAAAAGTTGGAAAGATTTTAAGGATGCTGTGGTACCTATACAAGACTTGGCCAAAATGACGAGTGGATCCGGATTGAAGAGAACTCGCGACGGTGCGATATAAATAAATAATAACATTAAAAACAGAGTTTGAAAAACATAAAAAATTTGCGTTTGAAAAGAATCTAAAATAACAAACAAAAAAAAAAATAAAACAAAGATGAACATTAAAGATATGTCTTGGAACGACGCCGCGACCAAGAGGTCGAATAACGAGTTCTTTCCCAAGAGCATAAGAGGCTTGATAGTGGGAAAATCGAATTGTGGAAAGACCAATCTGTTGATGAATCTGTTGTCCCGACCCGACTGGTTGGATTACGACAGATTGTTCGTGTTTGGCGAGAGCTTGTTTCAACCCGAATACAGATTGCTTCGAGAGTGCATGGATTGCAGATTGCCCAAGGACGTCATAGCCAGAATCTTTGACAGTAGGGAGGAATTCGACAGGAGCGAAGCTCCACTTTCGACCATTTTGGGCGGTGCGGCGATGGGGCTGATGAAGAGAAATGCATCTTCGAACGTCGAGTGTCGATTTTATGAGAACGCTAGCGACGTTTCGGATCCTAGAGAATTGAAATCGGAAGATAAGAATCTCATGATTTTCGACGATCTGCTTTTGGAGAGACAGAACCGATGCGAATCGTATTACGCTAGGGGTCGACACAGCAACGTGGACTGTTTCTACCTGTCGCAGAATTATTTTCAATTGCCCAGACATACGATAAGAGAGTACGCTAATTTTCTATGTCTCTTTCGCCAAGATCTCAAGAATCTCAATCACATCTACGGCGATCACGTCGCAAACGACATGAGCGCTGCGGAATTCAGGAGATTCTGCAAGAGGGTTTGGGATGGTGGACTTTACACTTTCGTCGTGATCGATTTGACAAGCGAATTTAATCGCGGAAAATATCGGTGCGGATTCGACAAGTTTTATGTTTCTGATGATAATAATAAGATAGAGCGTGAAAATAAAATTTAGAAAATAATAAATCTTCAAATAATTAGTTTTGAATAAAAAAAAATAAAATTAAATATAATGTTCGAACATGGAGAATTGTTAGGACGGATAGCCGAGAATACGGCTGCAAAACAATCCATTCAAATCGTGGTGAGTGGAGATTCGACTCGATTCGCTACGAAATTCGAACCTTCCATCGAATTGAATAGAGAGAAAAGTTACGAGATGGCTTTGGTGAATCTGGAGACTTATTATTCCTTTCCCAACGTCACCGAAAAGAATAACTCGTTCAAGTATTCCGACGGAACGGATTGGTTGGAGATTCGAATTCCCAAAGGGAGTTACGACATAGACGATTTGAACGATTACATTCAGACGCGAATGAAGACGGATGGAAAGGGAAGCAACAAGATCAGACTCGCTCCCAATCCTAATACCTTACAGACGATGTTGGATTTGGAAGATAATTTTCGAGTGGATTTCAACACGGACGATTCTATAGGTAAGATGTTGGGATTCGATCGAAAGATGTATCGAGGCCACGCGGCATCTGAAAATACGGTCGACATTCTCGCTGTCAATAGCATTCTGGTGAACGTGGACGTGATTGCTGGAAGCTACGTGAATGGTAGCGCTCAACCAACGATCTATTCCTTCTTTCCAAACGTGTCGCCGGGTTATAAGATCGTGGAGCGACCTCGAAATTTAGTTTATCTACCAGTGATTTTGGACACGTTGTATAATCTCAAAACCACGTTGATGGATCAAAATGGTGAACTGTTAGATCTTCGCGGAGAGAGAGTGACGATACGATTTCACATAAGAGAAATATAAAAGCAAAAAAAAAACTGTGTATATATATAGATAACAAAAATAAAATAAACGCAATATTAATTTTACAAAATTATTTTAATATAATTATTAAACAAGAAACAATTGAAGTAAATATATTTTAAAAAAACAGAATTATGACACAATACGTAGTTAAAAACGTGAACATATCCGCAGGACAGAGGAAGAAACTTAAGAGAGCGTTAACAACTCGAGGCGAGGCGGTGAGATTCAAATTCACTCACGAAGATCTGACGAGAGGCGGTCAGGATTCGATCGCCTGGACCAGAAGTCAAATCAAAAGGATGGAGAAAGCGATTCGCGATGGAAGAGGGTTGACGGTGAGATTGAGTCCCGCTCAATTGAGATACAATTTGAGAATGAAAGGCGGTTTCTTACCGCTATTGGCAGGAATCACCACAAAAGCATTACCCTTCACCGCAAAGGCACTACCCTTTCTCAGAAAGACTCTCGGCGTGGGAGCTCTCACGGGACTCGCTAGTTCGGCGGTTGAGAAATTAATGGGTGGCAGCGGACCGTTCTTGAAGAAGGGAGGAGCCGTGTGTCGCGTCCACGTAGACGACAGCGGTAAAGGATTGTATCTAGAACCCGTTAGGGGTGGCAACTCTCTGAGAGGAAACGGTCTCTATCTGGAGAGTGGACGGAACGTCGAGCGACTCGGCAAGGGTTTGTTGCTCGGTGAGAATTCACCATTTAAGAATATACCGATTTTGAATATGTTATTATAATATAAAACTGTATAGAATATAAAATCATAGAAAGTATAAAATAATATATTTAAAATGGGTAAAAAGGTGGAGAAACAAATTTATCACCTGGATGAAAAGGTGGAGAAACAATTTGACGATAATGTTGAACATCGCAAGCCAGAGAGCGAAAAAATAAAAAAAATGGTTAGACGCTAATGATGGATATCTAAGGAAAGAACTGATGAAAGAGATAGATAGAGCGCAGGATAGATGGTTGAGAATGAGACAACTCTTTCCACCATCACCACTACCTTCTGAAGAGAATGGTGATGATGCGAGTGTTACCAAGAGATGCACAACATTCGTTCATAATTATGATTCGGATAAACAAAAATGTTGTTATAAACGTATCATATCACAAAGAAAAAGAAAAAAAGAAAAAGAAGAAGAATCAACACTGAAAATTGAGAGAAAAGGAAACGTTATTATAATATATGATAATAGTGAAGAAGAAGGAAAACAAAAAAAAAAGTAATGATCTCATTACTTTTTTTTTCTTTCTTCTTCGCAAAAATCAATCACTCTATTGTTTATATTTCCAAGTCCGTTATTAGCATGTTGACACTCGTGTCTTCTCCTTTTTCGAAAACGTGTTGAATGTTTATCTTTACTCTTTTGAGTTTTTTTACATCGGTCAACTCGCTCTCACCACCCAATTTCTCCACGAGTTTGAATGAGATGTTTGGAAATATGTAATTTCCATAGGGCAACAACAAATCGTCCTTGTCGAATTCTCTATCTTTGGCGATGACGATGTTCTGCAGGTCGCTTTGGCACTCGTAAAACAAATCGAGCGTGGCTTCGTCCAATTTCAAAGGCATGCGACATTTGTCGTATTTGTGCTCTAAGCTCTTCGTCTCGACCTCGTTCAATTCAATGGGATCGTGTCATTGTAATCTATAGATTTTATGACCAAATTTCTGATACGTTTCGACTCGTTTAAATTTCAATTCGCATCTTTTAGGTGTTGCTGTCTTCATGATTGATTATTAGTTTTTTGTTTTACGAATTCTTGCAAATAATGTATATTTTAAATTTTGTATTTAAATAATAATTTGTTTAAAAAGTTTTTTTTTTGCTCTTTATATATATATAAAAAGTTGTTTTTTTTAATTTTTAATTTTCTTTAATGTAAAATTTTTTAGTAAAAGTTTTTTTTCTCTTTAAATATATATATAAAAAGTTAAATTTTAAATTTCAATCTCTCTATTGTTTAAATTTCCAAGTCCGTTATTAGCATGTTGACATTCGTCATTTTTCCACTTACGAAAATGGTTTGAATGTTTATCTTTACTCTTTTGAGTTTTTTTTCATAGGCGAATGCGCTTTCACCACCCGATTTGTTCACAAGTTCGAGTGAGATTATTGGATATATGTAACTTCCATAGGACAACAATAAATCACCCTTGTCGAATTCTCTGTCTTCGGCGATGATGATATTATTCAGCAGATCGCTTTGGTACTCGTAAAACAAATCAAGCACAGCTTCATCCAATTTCAAACACATTCGATATTTGTGGTAGTAGCGCTCTAAGTCCACCATCTCGACCTCATTCAATTCGATGGGATCATGTGGTTGTAATGTATAGATATTAAAACCGAATTTCTCATAAGCTTCGTCTCGTTTCAATTTCAATTCGCATCTTTTAGGTGTTGTTGTCATGATCGATTATTTGGTTTTTATGAATTCTTGCAAATAATGTATATTTTAAATTTTGTATTTAAATAATAATTTGTTAAAAAAGTTTCTCTTTATTTCTCTTTATATATAAATAAAAGTTAAAAAAAAATATTCTTACAAACTCAATTTTGAGGTAAAAACAATGATCAAGTCTAAACATCCGAATTATAGTCTAGAACGTGCAAGACTTCAAACGTTTAAAAATTGGCCTTCGCATCTCGCTCAAAAACCCGAAGATTTAGCCGCCGTGGGTTTCGTTTACGTGGGTAAAGGCGACAAAGTCAAATGTTTTTGTTGTAACATACATTTGATGAATTGGGAACCTCACGACAGACCTTTACTAGAACACATAAATAATATTGAAAAAGGTGAATGTGATTATTTGAACAAGATCCTAACGCTGGGATTGATCAAAATCGAAGACGAAGAGAGGGATAGAGATAAAAATCAAAACTTATTGATGGATATGTTACAACTCGGATACACCAAGGAACAATTGTACAATGCGTTAAACAACGCGAACAAGACCCTGTCTCAATTTATAACTTTAGAACATCTCCTCAAATTTATGGCGGAAGCGGACGAGTTATCATCACTCGTCGAAAACGAGCCGAGCAAAACGTCCACTAAGTGTCTGCTCTGCGAAGGTGTCGCAAACGTCTTGTTTCTACCATGCGCACACCTGCGTTAC
The DNA here is from genome assembly GCA_031216915.1 of Pictodentalium vernedei. Taxonomy (NCBI): domain Eukaryota; kingdom Metazoa; phylum Mollusca; class Scaphopoda; order Dentaliida; family Dentaliidae; genus Pictodentalium; species Pictodentalium vernedei. The sequence continues at coordinate 506,568,162 of CM062295.1, forward strand.
TGTAGAGAATGTTATTTCGAAGACGAGAAAACGTGTTCGGTTTGCAAGCGAGAAATAAAAGCAGTTTTAAATTGTTTTTGAATAAAAAACACATTAAAGAAAAAAATTGAATTTAAAATTTAACTTTTTTTTTTATATATATAAAAAGAGTAAAAAAGAAAAACCTTTTTAATAAATTATTTAATACAAAATTCAAAAAAAATATTCTTACAAATGAAGCAAACAGATAAAACAATGGTAAATTTAAATGAGAAAACCATACCTCAGTTAAACGAGATTTGTAAACTATTACAAATTTCAGATTTCAGAAATCATAGAACTAAATCAAAAAAAATTGAAGTCATACAAGAATATTTGCGAAATGCTAGAAAGGCAAATGAAATGTCGATAGCAACGACGTCAAAAGATGCAACGGTTGTGAAAAATGAGAAGATAGTAAAAGGAATCGAAATGCCTACGTCTAAAAAAACCAAAAACGTTTCGATTGTGAAAAATAAGAAGACGACTAAACGAAAAGCCATTGAAGAACATCAAGTTTCCAAAGAAAAGAAAAGAGAAACGAAAACGAAAACGAGTGATGCACTTCAGATTCCTGACAAACGAGATATATCGAGCGAAATTCAATGAGCAATTGATGAAGAGAAAGGAGAAGAATATGTAACACAACTCGTTGCAGAACTATTCCAATCAAAACCCGTAGAACAGGAGAGTGCAATCAAAGGCGTTTTTAAAACTTTCGACGTGGTTCCCTCGTTCAAGAAAATTGATCCGAAATTGTTCATGGAACAGGTGAAGAAAAAAGTATTGGATTTGTTTCACGAATACATGAACGTGGGATTAAAAATTAAGATGATACTCCATTGCATAATGAATAAAATCGACGTGAAGTCCGGCGAGAGCATCGTGAAAAATGCATATTTCAGATCTAACGTCGAACCCGTATTTCGAGGTTCAGATCTATCGGACGTTTTCGAAAAGATGAAAGACAAGATGTTGACGTCTCTCACGAATTATCAACATGAAGTTAGTAATTGGACGTTCGATGAGGTGTTGAAACTCGAAATTCACATAAATAAAAACGATCCATTGAAAGGATCTTCCTACTTGGAATTACCGTATTTCTTGACTAAGAAACACGCCGTGGTCAACGTGAGAAATAAAGATGATCAGTGTTTTAAATGGGCAGTCACCTCCGCTTTATACCCTGTCGAAATAAACTCCGATAGAGTTTCTCGTTACATGGAAACTTCTAAAAATCTTGATTGGACCGGAGTGACTTTTCCAACAGAGTTAAAACATATCGAACGTTTCGAGGCTCAAAATCCCACCATAGCGGTGAACATCTTGGGATACAACGAGGAAAAACAAATGATCTATCCTCTCAGACAGACTTCATATCTCGGAAGAGAAAAGACGATTATTTTATTATTGATTTCGAATGGTGACAATCGTCATTATTGTTGGGTTAAACATCCGACCCAATTACTGTCGAAACAAAATAATAAACATAATGGAAAGATATCTTTATGTTACAATTGCATGAACGTGTTTCACAGCGAAGACTCATTGGCGAAACATCAGGAATATTGCAACGAAAATCAAGGTGTCGCTGTCGAAATGCCCAAACCCAACACCATCGTGAAGTTTGAAAATCACAATAGAAGGTTAAAAGTACCATTCGTCGTGTACGCCGATTTCGAATGTTTCACCACGAAAATGAGTTCCTGTCAACCCAACGCTCTTCAAAGTTACGTCGAAAGATATCAAAAACACATACCTTCAGGCTATTGCATTTACGTGAAATGCGCTTTCGACTCGCAACACGACATGGGCCCCTTCACCTACATGAAACAGTATGAAGACGACGACGTGGCTCAAAGGTTCGTGGAAGAGTTAGAATCGAAAATTCAAATGTTATACGACAAATTTAAAACTCCGGCGAGAATGATCATCATGCGAGAACAGCAGGACGAAAATAACAGAGCCACCGAATGTCACATATGCAGACAATCGTTCGACAAGAATTCGGAGGAAAATAAGAAGGTCAGAGACCACGATCATTACACGGGTCTGTATCGCGGTCCGGCTCACAGCAAGTGTAATTTAAAATATTGAGATGCTGCTTTCTATCCGGTGATGTTTCACAATCTCTCGGGTTACGACAGTCATCTGTTCGTGAAAAATCTTGGCACCTCACATGAAGAATTAAATTGCATCGCGAACAGCGAAGAAAGATACATTTCCTTCACGAAATGGAAGCTCATGGAGAAGAAAAGAGTAATCGACTGAGAGACATTGAAAGAAAAAACGAAATCCATTCGTAGATGCATACGTTTCATCGACAGTTTTAAATTCATGTCGACCGCTCTGGAAAAATTAGTCGATAACATGAGCAAGGATAAATTTAAAATCATGAGCGAACATTTCGGAGAACGAGTAGACGTCATGTTGAGGAAAGGAGTCTATCCTTATGATTACATGAATGATCTAAAGAGATTTGAAGACACCGCACTACCTTCGAAAGAAGATTTTTATTCGAAATTATACGAATCCGACATTTCAGACGAGAATTATGAACACGCCAAAAACGTGTGGAAATCATTCGATATGAAAACCATGAGAGATTATCACGATCTCTATCTGAAGACTGACGTTCTGCTCTTGGCAGACGTGTTCGAACATTTTCGAGACGTCTGCCGTCAAAATTACGATCTGGATCCCGCTTGGTATTTCACCGCACCTGGTCTGGCATGGGACGCTCTGTCGAAGACCACCGAAGTCCAATTGGAATTATTATCTGACATGGACATGTTGCTCATGTTCGAAAGGGCTGCGAGAGGTGGCATCTCGATGATCTCCCACAGATATTCTGAAGCTAACAATCCCTACATGAAAGAAGGTTTCGATTCGAAATGGTCAACTAAATACATACAGTATTGGGATGCTAATAATCTGTACGGTTGGGCTATGAGTCATCCTTTACCGATTGGAAATTTCGAATGGGTGACGGAACCGGAAGAGATGCAAAAATGGAGAGACTATCCTTGCATTTTAGAAGTCGATTTGAACTATCCAGAAGAATTACACGATCCACACAACGATTATCCGCTAGCTCCCGAACGAATGGAACCGAATGAAGGAGACGAGGAAAAACTCATTTATTTAACAAACGTAACTACATCGTCTACAGCGAGAATTTGAAACAGGACGTTGATTACGGGATGAAATTAGTCGACATACATCGCATCATTCGATTCGACGAAGAGCCTTGGATGAAAAAATACATCGATCTCAACACGAATCTCAGAACTAAAGCCGAGAACGATTTCGAAAAAAAGATTTCTTCAAACTCATGAACAACTGCATGTAGGGCAAATCGATGGAAAACATCAGGAAGAGAACCGACGTTCGACTCGTCACGTCTGAGAAAAGAGCTAAAACATTAGTGGCGAAACCCAATTACAAACACCGAACCATATTCGACGAAAATCTAGTGGCCAATCACATGCAAAAGACGCACCTGAAGTTTGACAAACCGTACTATCTCGGACCGATCATCTTAGATATCAGCAAGCGATTGATGTACGAGTTTCACTACGATTACGTCAAACGAAAATTTGGTGATAAAGCCAAACTACTGTTCACCGACAAAGACAGTTTAGTTTACAAGATAGAGACGAAAGATGTCTACCGAGATATATCTCCAGACGTGGTCGAGTGGTTCGACACGAGCAATTATCCTGTCGATCACACGTCCAACATTCAATCGAACGACAACAAGAAGGTGTTGGGTAAATTTAAGGACGAGAGCGGCGGTAAACAGATCGTCGAATTCGTGGGCTTGAGACCCAAACTGTATGCTTATCGTCTAGAAGATGATGAAGAGATCAAGAAGTGCAAAGGAGATAAAGTGTGCTGTGGTGAAGAAAAACATCTCTTTCCAAGAGTATAAAGATTGTCTGTTAGGAAGTGGTCTGGTGTATAAGACTATGAAATCGATTCGAAGCGAAAATCACGACTTGTATACCGAAATAGTCAACAAGATTTCGCTGACGGCCGATGATGATAAGAGATTCATATTAGACAATAAAATAAGCACTTTGGCACTCGGACATTGGACTTTAGATCTAACTTTAGATGATATGAATGTGGATGATTGGATTCCAGATACGATTGTGGATGATAAGATTCCAGATATGATTGTGGATGATAGGATTCCAGAAAATCAAGAAGAATTAGATGAACACAAAATTATAGAAATCAATAGTGACATCGAGAAAGTTAGTTTAAAAAGAAAAACAAAAAAAAAAAAAAACCTAACGAACTCCAATTCTTAAATTCCGAAAACGTTCGAGCTAAGAGAGACAAACTACGTTTGATATCTCTTTTTGCGTCGTCTTTTTTTGCAGGTAGTGAAAAAGACGTATTTGAATATAATAGATATTTGCAGTTATTATTCCTGTTCAAAAAATTGTGAAAAGATCAAGTGAAATACATTTACGACGTGGTATCTAAAAAATTTTATTCGTTAAATCACCACAAAACGATCGAATCTGTTCTACTAAAAGATGGTAATATCGAGATTCCAGAAAATCAAGAGGAATTAGACGGATTCAAGATTATGGAAATCGATAGAGACATCGAGAGTGTTAGTTTAAAAAGAAAAAAACTAAACAAAAAACAAATAACATCATTTTTAGTGAATTATAATAAAATAAATAAAAAAAATATATACGCATTTATGAATAAGAAAATAAAGATATCTGTAGAAGGTGTTGTCTTACCTAACGAACCCCTATCCAACATCGATCTGTTGAGTGCGGCAAAGGATTTGAAAATCAAAGATTTTCTAGGCGTGTTTTCCAGAGATGCCTTGCCGAAGAGAAGACCTCGGCAATCGGAATGCGGAATTTTAAATCTAGACGATTCATCAGGTGAAGGCACTCACTGGGTGGCGTGGATCAAGAACGGGAAGAAGAAAAATTATTATTTCGACAGCTACGGAATCTCGCCGCCAAAAGAAATGAAGAATTATTTCAACAAATCGATGGTTCGTTACAACACGTAACAAGTGCAATCACCAGATCAAGTGTTTTGTGGCCACCTGTGTCTCTACGTTCTCAAGAGATGGTCTGAAGGAGATTGATTTCAAGACATTCTCAATGATTTATATTAGAGAGAGATTTTTTTTTTTTTAGTATATATAAAGATAAAAAATTATTTTAAAATTATTTTTAAAAAATTTTAATCGAATAAAAACGAAAAATAAAATAACATAGTTCATTTTTAATAAACTGTGTTTTGAACATATTTTTCTAAAAACAAAAAAAAAATCACACAACAACATGCCAGTCGATAAATTTGGTAGAAGTGACGACGAAAAAGTCAACCCGAGAAAGAAGAGGAAGACGTTCGAAGTCGACGATGGTTACGACATTGCCAACTTGGACGAACGTTACGTTCGGAGATACGAACCTTGAGAAGAACCTTTGAACATGAATGATAAGAAGCTCTACAATCTTCCCGAGCCGAAAGATCTCGCAGACGCTGCGACTAAAAAATACGTCGACAGGGGGAACACCAATTTTGAACAAATCCTGCTGGATAATTATGTGGATAAAACCATGACCGACGATCTCGATTTGAAATCCAAACGTTTGGTGAATAGATCCCACCAATGCCGCGTCCAAGAAATATGCAGACAACTCTCACGCAAGATTCAGCGAACCCCTGAGAAATAGATACGTTATGAAAATGATGCACTCGGAATTGAACGCTAATTATAACAAGATAACAAACGTGGCCACTCCCACAAACCCCAAGGACGTGGCGACCAAACACTACATAGATCTGGAACAGAGAAAGTCTGACGGACGAGAAATGAAATCGGATCTGAATGCAGGATTCAACAAGATATTGAATCTCTCGGAGATCAATGACACAAATGCAGACTCAACTGCAGTCAACAAGGGCTTCGTAGATTCTGCCATGATACAATCGCAAGAATACCTAGAATCGCAAGTGGACGATCTCTACCTGAACAAACAATCTGGTGGAACCATGGAGAGTGGCATCAACATGAACGGTCACAATTTATTCGGTCTCGATCATGATCCTGAATTCGATTCCAGCGCAGTCAGCAGAAAGTACGTGGATGAAAACTCGGTCTGGAGAAAGGGCGACATCATGGAAGGTAAACTAGACATGGGTGGACACGCGCTCATGAATCTACCGGATCCCGTGAACATGATGGATGCCTGCACCCTGATTTCGGTGGTGGAGAAAGTCAAATATGCTAGACAATTGATCACTGTGTGGGCCGAAGAGGCCGGCGCCTTAGATGAGGGAAAAGCTGAGTGGTCTTTTGGAAATGGAGGTAGCGGATCGAAACATGGTCAGGTGGGATATCCCATGCCGTTGGGAGGTGAAATCCTTCGAATGAGTCTGGTTTCCTCGGATTTGAATAACAGAGCGGTCGTCAATCTCATGGTGAATGGTGTAGAGAGTGATAAGAGATACAGCGTCGAAAAGACTGAGAATCAACACGCGAATGTTAGCTCGTTCGGCACGCCTCTCAAAGTGAACGCCGGAGACAGGATTAATTTCGTTACGAAAACCAATAATCCCGAAGCCGCCACTTCTGTGGTGAGTCTACTGATCGAATTAGTTCCTTTGAACAAACAGTGAACGCGTGGAAAATAATGAATTAAAAAAAATAATGTGTGATTATTAAAAACAAAAAAAAACAAAAAAAGCAAACAAAAAAGTAATGAGATCATCTTTAGATCTCATTTTTGTTTTGTTTTCCTTCTTCTTCACTATCACCATATATTATAATAACGTTTCCTTTTTTCTCAGTTTTCAGCGTTGATTCTTCTTTTTCTTTTTTTTTCTTTTTTTTGTGATATGATACGTTTATAACAAAACTTTTGTTTATCCGAATCATAATTATGAACGAATGTTGTGCATCTCTTGGTAACACTCGCACCATTACCATTCTCTTCAGAAGGTAGTGGTGACGGTGGAAAGCGCCTCATTCTTTTCATTTCCAACCGTCTATCCCGCTGTTTATCTAACCATTTTTCCACATCTTTTTTTTTGTTTTTTAGCTTGCAACACAGGATGGAACATCTGACGGAAACGGTGAGATGATCGCACAGGATTGAACAATCTAAGATCTGTTCGAGTTTTAATATCTTCGTCACGAAATATCCTTTTTGTTTCTCTCGAGTGAATAGCACGCAATCTTTTAAATAATTCAGAACGTAATCGTAAAAATCTTCTTTTTTTTCAAATGCGAAAATGGAATGTGTATTTCGTTTTCTATGTGACTACTTACGAATTGTAACATTTTGTACGTCGAGAATGTTGAAAAAAAATGATTTTTTCTCGGATGAAACTTTTTTTTTGTTAAAAAAATATTAAAACAAATTTATTTTTTTAATTTTTTTTGTTTTTAATAATTACTCATTACTTTTTTTTTAGTTTTTTATTTTTTTTTCACACTCGTCTCTCATCGAATGATCGACATCTTATTTCCGTCCGATTCGAATTGTAATTCTCTGTCCGACAAGACCAGGGCGAAGGCTTCAGTTTTTCTCGCACATTCCTATCGAATTGCATCTTGATCTGAATATCTAACACGCTACTCTTGAGTCGTTCACTCTGTTTACTGACGTCGAATACGAACATGGGATACATCGACTTGTATTCACTGGGAGACATGTTAGGGTTGCTCATCAATTCGTCTAGACCATGATACTTCTTTCTAAAATCAGCGGCGTCGCCGTACAGTCTGTAGAGATCGTTCTTATCGAACGATGTGTTGTAATCGATTGCTGGATATCTCGTGGCGTTCAGAAACACTTGCATGTTTCTCAAACTGCAATGATCGAACAGCGATGCATTCTTTTCCTGAGACCCATCCCTATCGGTCTGAAACGCAACCACGATGAAACGCGGTCTCTCGGAAGCAGATTTCACCGTCAATCTCCAATCGAAGTGATTCGTGGAGGGAGGAATGCTAGCCGTGTTGCACTGTCTCATTCTAAATCCCACGGGTAATTTACTCTTGGATTCTATGATCTTGTAGAGACGCGCTTTCTCCACGATCAAAGGTTCCACGTGCGGAACGAACCACGATATCTTGTGTAGAGTTATCTTACCCGCATCGGTCGCAGTGAGTCTCACTATTGCGTCGTCGTTTCCTTTTCGAATCAACATCAGATTGTGTTTGAATCCATACATGATCTTGTTGTAATCGTCCGCAAATCTGAAGATGTGTTTCAAAGATATCCTGAACGAAAACGTTCCTTTAGGTCTGGACGTCTTGACGACGTAGTCGAATATCAAGGCGGCGCCTGCACTAGCAGGGCCTACGGTGTCTTTCACCCACAACTGATTAAGTCCTCTGGATTTCAAAAAATCATCAGGATACGCCAAGAGTCCGAACATCGTGGTGGCCTGACCGGGATGAAACACAGATTCTATCTCTTGTCCGGATAGCATGTATTTTATGTTACTGAATAGATGCATGATGCTATTATTGGCTAGAGTAACTATGTCGTCGTCGGCGTAGTCGCTCCCATCTTCCTTGGTGAGACGTCTATGCACCACTATGTAACTCTCGCTAGGATGTACGAATAAATCTTGAGTTTCGACATTGATTCTTATCTCTCCCGTTACCGGTTCGTATTCGTGAACCTCATATTCTTGAATACTTTCATCTTTCACTATGCTTTGTGCTATATCTAGTATATTCGTCATTTTAAAGGATTTTTAGTTTTTTGTTTATTAATTAACTTGCTTTTTTTATCTAAAAATAGTTTTTAATTATTTTTTGTTATTTTTTTCTCTCTTATATATATGTGTGTAAACAAGAAAATGTTAAAGAGAGTAAATAAAAAAAATTTTGTCTTCTTCATCAAAACTTCGTCTTCTGTAATTGTTGTTCGTAAAATTTTCTGATGATCTCTTCTCCATCCAAGGCTTCGATTTCGTAAGTCACCGGATCGGTGTGAAATATTTTGATTATTACGAAGATTTCCGAGGTCCATCGAGGAGTATAACCCTTTTCGAAGTGCTTCTTATAAGCGTAGATTCTCACTCGATCACCGACCGCAAATTTCGGCGTTCTAGACTTCTTCCTGATCTTAGATCTCTCAGGATATAGATTCGCGTAGACCCGTTTTTCGTTTCGAGGATCGCTAGCTTCCGTGGGAGTCATCTTGATTGATCTGTGTCGCGTGGTGTTGTAATCTTTGACCAGGCCGTTCAGAGCGTATATGTATTTCTTGGTCGAATTCGCCATGAAGTATCTGTGCATCTTTTCCTTCATCATTTGATTCCAACGTTCCACCACGCTGGCTTTCTCTTCATTTTCGATCGAGTAGAGGTCTACCAATCGACGAACGTGCTTGTTGTAGAATTCCTTTCCCTTATCCATCCACAATTTACTCGGTTTTCGAGAAGACGAGTCGAACACGTTCTTCAAAGCCTCGGCGACGCAAGGTCCCGATTTATCCTTCAAAGCTCTGATCCAACCGTATTTGGAAAACACGTCGATGACCGTCAATAGATAATTGACGCCCTCGTTCCACCTCAAAAACGATCTCATGTCGACCAAGTCGGCAGACCAAATATCATCCAGACCCTTCACGAACACCCTTGTCTTTCGAAATTTACGCACTATGGGTTTGTGTAACTCCTCGGCCAATTCGCTCGTCAATAATCGTTTCTTCTTCTTTTCAGATGCGCTTTTTTGAACGCCCCATCTGAATCGACGTTTCGCACCGATCAGATTGCCGACCAGCGAACGTTCCATCTTCTCTCTCCTGGTCGGAATCGATATGCCTCTCAATTTCCCCAACATGTTTTTATCGCAGACGTCGTTGCGAGTCTTGGTGTCGGGATGTCCGGCGTGGCACAGATCGTGATCATACGTGGCCGCGTCCACCCTATTCACTGGTTTGCTCCAAGATTTGGGAGTCAGATCGGCGTTGAGTCTCTTGTTCAATTTCGTTCCGGGTCCCGTGAAACTGTGACCGGGCAGATGCATTTCAAAAGGTAGATTATTGATCATTTTATTTGCGATGCCTTTACCTTTGCTTGCATTCTTTTTTTTGACGAATCGTATCTTGACAGAACCACACACGTCGCAAATTCCGCGAAGCATCTGTCTGTCGTTTTTAGTTCGCACTTTTCTAGAATTACTCGTCTCGGTAACTCTCTTACACTTTACGCAATACATTTTTAAGAGTTATTTAAATTAATTTCGTTTTTTTATTTTATATATAAATTTAATAATGAATCAATTCTGTTCTTATTATATATATATTTTTTTTTTCAATCACTGCTCTTGAGTTCTATCATCTTACTGAATTCCTCCCTGGCCTCTTTCCTCCCCATTTCCACGAGAGAATCCTTCATCTCTTCCTTGATGATCTGACGAGTCTTGATTCTCACGGCTTCTTTCATGGCATCGTATTTCGTTTTCTCGCTCAATATCGCGAAGTATTCACCGTCCGATATCCTACCATCTTTCAACGCCATAGAGATCATTTCGGATATCGTGTCGATCTTGGAGTCGGCCAATAGGCGAATCTTGTCGTGTTTCCTCGCCTTCAGATATAATTTCCTACTCAAAAAGTTTCCGAGCGTGCTAAACAGTCCGGCGGCGAGGGCCACTCCTTCTACGGTCAACATGATCGGAATGGCGACCGCGGTCGACAACAATCCAATGCCGGCCGCGTGTAAACCCATGGAAATCATGATGAGTGTCGTGTCGATCGCGTTGACGAATGTCACGAAACGCGAGTACTTCTTCTTGAGGGAACGACGAGAATCTCTCTCTTGAGTTAGATACTCTTGGATTCTATTGATTTGATCGATGCGATACCTGTCTCCTCTTTCTCTTTCTTCTAGCGATGGTGCCGTCGGCAAAACGTCGATCGGCTTCTCATCCTCGTCGTCCACTAACGTCGGATACAATTTATTTCTGGTTCTCATTTTTGTATTTTTTTTCTTTCTAATATTAGATAACAAATTTTATGTGTGTATTTATTTTTATTTTCTATTCTCCCTTATTTTATATCAACGAAAAAAACTTAGATGTATGCTTCATTCAGCAATAATTTCTTGGTGCATCCCTTGTCTTCTAAAGTCAGACTTCTACGCGACAATTTCAGTTCTTCCGAAACTGTAGGCTTGTCTTGATTCTTACAGAAGACTAATCTCTTCCAAAACGTGATCACATCGTCGAATCTAACGCGTTCGATCGCCGGTTCGAAATACATGACGACCATATCTTCCCTTTCCATCGTCAGACACGAATGATTCTCGTGATCGAAGTCTAGATGATCCCAACATCCGACACATCGTTCTAACAAGATGGAACGTAGTTCATTGTTCACGCAGATTGCGTATGCTCTCATCAGCATGTTTAAAAGAATCCTCGCTCTAATAGTCTGCGAATCGCTCATGATTTACGTATTTTTTTATTATCTATTCGATTTGATATATTTAATTTTCTAAATAACTATTATTTATATATTTTTTTTTCTCTCCTATATATATCGATCACTTTTATTTATTTCCTAGGATATTCCCCCACCCAACGACGAGGGGAGATAACTCCGTATGATAGAGTTTATGAGAAGCGAGCGATCCGATCGGTCAATTGGCGGAGAATCGAGCGATCCGATCGGTCGATTAGCTGAGTTTGGGAATTCCCATAGTGGGGAATTCCCCTAATGACGTCATAAATGGGAAAAACCCACCGCCTCAAAACAATTGAAAGTTCTGGATCACTGATCCAGAATCCGCAGACCGTTTTTTGATGATAGCCTAGAATTTTTTGCTCGCGTTCACCAACGATGGATCGATGGTCTGATCTGCGATGGGAACGTCGACAAAAATTTTTAAAGTAAAAGATAAAAGTGAAGATGTACAATTTCACCTTTTTTTTTAAAAAACGCGCGTTCACCACGAGTATTTGAACGTTAAAAGTGCGATCTAGGAGTCACAAAAAAACATGGGGGATTCAAGATCACTGAACATTTTTGTGAACAAGCGTGCGATTTAACACTGAATTCCACGTTGGTGAACGCATCGTGTACGTATGTTGTACACGTACATGTACAACGTGATAGTATCAATTATTACCTACTGCCGTCAGTTTGGTGATAATTGGGGTCATGGTTTTGATACATTCCCGATATCCGTTCAAAATACACAGCCACTGTGCCATACCCGACCGTTAGGCCGACATTGTATGACAAGGCTGATATTCTTGAGCTGGAATATGGGGTGACTACAGCCGTCAATTTGGTGATAAGGGGGTCACGGTTTTGATACATTCCCAAAATCCGGCGGAAACACACAGCCACTGCGTCATTCCAGACCTTTTGCCCGACAATGTCTGACTGGGCTGATATTCCCGAGAATGAATATTAACCTCGGTAGCCGAAATTCTCAAGTCAGTGGTCACTACCGACGTCAGTTAGGTGATAATGGGGTCACGGTTTTGATACATTCCCGATATGCGTTCAAAATACACAGCTACTGTGCCATTCCCGACCGTTAGCCCGACATTGTATGAGACGGCTGATATCCCTAAAATGGAATATAAACCTCCGTATTCTTATGTCAGGGGTGACTACGACCGTCAATTTCGTGGTGAGGGGTCACGGTTTTGATACATTCCCAAAATCCGGCGGAAACACACAGCCACTGTGCCATTCCAGACCTTCAGACCGACAATGTCTGACAGGGCTGATATTCCCGAGAAGGAATATCAACCTCGGTAGCCGAAATTCTAATGTCAGGGGTGACTATGGGCGTCAATTAGGTGATGAAGCGTCACAATACAATTTTGATACATTTTCAAAATCTGGTGAAAATACACAACCACTGTGCTATTCTATATCATTAGGCCAACAATGTCTGACAGGACTGATATCTCCGAGAAGGAATATTAACCTCAGTAGCTTAAAATCTCCTGTCAAGGGTGACACCGGCCATCAGTTACATGTAGGTTATAAGGGCGTCACGGTTCTGACATAGTCCCAATATCCGTTTGAAATACACAGCCTCTGTGCCATTCTCGACCTTTAGCCGGGCATTGTCTGACAGGTCTGATATCCCCGACAGGGAATATCAACATCGGTAGCTGAAATTTTCATGTCAGTGGTGACCACGGGGTCATTGGGGTAATAAGAGACAACGCCTTTGATACCTTTCTAATACCCGGTTAAAATACACTGTCACTGTGCCATCCCCGTAAATTAGCCCGACATTGTCTGATAGGGCTGATACCTGAGAGAGGGAATATCAACCCGTTAGCTGAAATTCTCATGTCAAGGGTGACTACGACCGTCAATTTGGTGATAAGGGGTCACGGTTTTGGTACACTCCCAAAATCTAGCGGAAACACACAGCCACTGTGCCATTCCAGACCTTTAGCCCGGGAATGTTTGACAGGGCTGATATTCCCGAGAAGGAATTTCAACCTCGGTAGCCGAAATTCTAATGTCAGGGGTGACTATGTGCGTCAATTAGGCGATAAGGGGGTCACGATTTTAATACATTTTCAATATCCGGTGAAAATATATAGCCACTGTACTTTTCCCGAGCTTCAGCTCGATATTTCCTAACCCAGCTGATATCCCCGAGAGGGAAATCGACCTCGGTAGCTGAAATTCTCATGTCAGGGGTGACTACGATCGTCAATTTGGTGATAAGGGGGTCGCGATTTTAGTACATTCCCAAACTCCGGCGGAAACACACAGCTACTGTTCATTCCAGACCTTTAGCCCTGACAATGTCTGACAGGGCTGATATTCCCGAGAATTAATATCAACCTCGGTAGCCGAAATTCTAATGTCAGCGGTGACTACGGGCGTCAATTAGGTGATATGGGGTCACGATTTTGATACATTTTCAATATCCGGTGCAAATACACAGCCACTGTTCTTTTTCCGAGCTTCAATCCGATATTTCCTAACCCAGCTGATATCCCCGAGAGGGATTATCAACCTCGGTAGCTGTAATTCTCATGTCAGGGGTGACTACGGCCGTCAATTTGGTGATAAGGGGGTCACGGTTTTGATACATTTCCGAAATCCGGCGGAAACACGCAGTGATTGTGCCATTCCAGACCTTTAGCCCGATAATTTCTGACATGGCTGATATTTCCGAGAAGGAATATTAGTCTCGGTTGCCGAAATCCTAATGTCAGGGGTGGCTACGGGCGTTAATTAGGTGATAAGGTGTCACGATGTTGATACATTTTCAATATCCGGTGAAAATACACAGCCACTGTACTTTTTCCGAGCATCAGCCCCATATTAACTGACCCAGCTGATATCCCCGAGAGGGAATATCATCCTCAGTAGCTGAAATTTTCATGTCAGTGGTGACTACGGGGTCATTTGGGTGATAAAAGACAACGCGCTTTTGATACATTCCTGATATCCGGTTAAAATACACAGCCACTGTGCCATTACCGACCCCTATCCCAACATTGTGTGATAGGGCTGATATCCATGTGAGGGAATATCAACCTCGGTAGCTGGAATTCTCATGTCAGGGGTCACTACTACCGTCAATTTGGTGATAAGGGGGTCACGGTATTGATACATTCCCAAAATCCGGCGGAAACACACATCCTCTCTGCCATTCCAGACCTTTAGCCCGACAATGTCTGACAGGTCTGATATTCCCGAGAAGGAATATCAATCTTGGTAGCCGAAATTCTAATGTCAGGGTTGACTACGGGCGTCATTTAGGTGATATGGGGCCACGATTTTGATACATTTTCAACATCCGGTGAAAATACACAGCCACTGTACTTTTCCCGAGCTTCGGCCCAATATTTCCTAACCCACCTGATATCTCCGACAGGGAACATCATCCTCGGTAGCTGAAATTCTCATGTCAGGGGTGACTACGGCCGTAGATTTGATGATAATGGGGTAACAGTTTTCATACATTCTCAAAATCCGGCGGAAACACGCAGCCACTGTGCCATTCCAGACCTTTAGCCCGACAATGTCTGACAGGGCTGATATCCCCGAGAAGGAATATGAAGCTTAGTAGCTTAAATTCTCATGTCATGGGTGTCTACGGCCGACAGTTAGGAAATAAGGGTGTCACGGTTCTGATACATTCTTAATATCCGTTTGAAATACACAGCCGCTGTGCCATTCTCGGCCTTTAGCCGGACATTGTCTGACAGGTCTGATATCCCCAAGAGGCAATATCAACCTCGGTAGCTGGAAATTTCATGTCAGTGGTGACTACGGGGTCATTGATGTGATAAGCTGCTAGGCTTTTGATACATTCCTGATATCCGTTCAAAATACACAGCCGCATTGCCATTCCCGACCCTTAACCCGACATTGTCTGACAGGGCTGATATCCCTGAAAGGGAATATCAACCTCGATAGCTGTAATTTTCACGACAGTGGTGATTGCGGGTGTCAATTGGTTTATATGGGGGTCACGGTTTTGATACCCCCCGAATATCCGGTGGAAATACACAGCCATTGTGCCCTTTCCAAGCTTTGGCCCGATATTTCCTAACCGACCTGATATCTTCGAAAGGGAAGATTGACCTCGTTACCTTTAGCTGAGATGCCCCTTTCATTGATGACTATGTGTGTCAGTTAGGTGATAAGGTGGTCCCGATTTTGATGCATATCCGCTATCCGGCTGAAATACACAGCCACTGTGCAATTTCTTACCTTCAGCCCGACATCTCCTGAAAGGGCTGAGATCCCCGAGAGGGAATATTAACCTCGGTAGCTGAGATTCTCCTGTTAGGGGCGACTATGGGCGTCAGTTAGGTGATCCTGGGTTCACGACTTTGATACATTTCCAATTTCCGACGGAAATGCACAGCCTCTGTGCCATCCCAAGCCTTCAGCCCAACATTTCCTGACAGGGCTGATATCCCCGAGAGGGAATATTAACCCCAGTAGTTAAGCTTCTCCTGTATGGGGTGACCAAGGGCGTCAGTTAGGTGATAAAGGGGTCATGATTTTGATACATTCCCGATAACCAGGGGAAAGACACATCCACTGTGCCATTCCCCACCTTCAGTCCGATATTTCCTAACAGGGCTGATATTCCCGAGAGGGAATATCAACCTCGATAGCTGAGGGGACGGGAGTCAGTTAGGTGATAATGGGGTAACGATTTTGATACATTCCCAATATCCGGTGGAAATGCACAGCCACTGAGCCATTCTTGACCTTTAGCCCAACATTGTCTGACAGGACTAATATCCCCGTGAGGGAATATCAACCTCGGTAGCTGAAATTTTCATGTCAAGGGTGAACACGGGGTCATTGAGGTGATAAAAGGGGACACGCTTTTGATACATTCCTGATATCCGTTCAAAATACACAGCCACATTGCCATTCCCGACCCTTAGCCCGACATTGTCTGACAGGACTGATACCCCCGAAAGGGAATATCAACCTCGGTAGCTGAGATTCCCTTGTCAATGATGACTACGGACGTAAGTTATGTGATACGTGGATCACATTTTGATTCATGCCAAATATCCCAAGGAAATACACATCCACTGTCCGATACTGGACCTTTAGCCAAACATTGGCTGATATCCCGAGTTGGAATATCAACACCGGCAGCCGAGATTCCCATTTCAGGGGTGAATTTGGACGTCATTTATGCGATGGAGGGGGGGGGGGGAGGGAGGGGTCACGCTTTTGACACAAGCCCAATATCCGATGGAAATACATCTCCATGTGCGATACCCGACCTTCAGCCCGACATTGCCTGACAGAGCTGATATTCCCAAGAGGAAATATCAACACCAGCATCCGAGATTCTCATTTCTGGGGTGACTACGGACGTCCGTTATCTGGTATAGTGGGGGAGGGGGGCTCACGATTTTGATACTTGCCCAATATCCAATGGAAATACACTGCTACTGTGCGATAGCCGACCTTTAGCCCAATATTGTCTTGTTAGAGGTGACTACAGACGTCAGTTATGTGATAAAGGGGGTCACGATTTGATACATGTTCAATATCCGATGGAAATACACCACATTGTGCAATAAACGATCTTTATCCCGAGATTGTCTGACAGATCTGATATCTCCTGGAGGGAAAATCAAGTCCGACAGCCACGATTCTCATGGCAGGAGTGACAACGGGCGTCAGTTGCGTGATAGCGGAGGGGTGGGGGGGGGGGGGTGGGGGGTGGTCTCGATTTTGATAAATGACCAATATCCGATGGAAATACACCGCCACTGTGCGATAACCACCCTTTATCCCGACATTGTCTGACTGGGCTGCTATCCGCAAGAGTGATTATCAACACCCGCAGCCGAGATTTACATGTTAGTGGTTACTCTGGAAGTAGGTTATGTGATAAGAGGTCACAATTTTGATACATGCCCAATACACCTCCACTGTGCGATAGCCGACCTTTAGCCCGACAATTTTTGACAGGGCGGATATCCCGTAGGGGGAGGGGGGCATATCCAGAAATATCAACACCGACCGTTGAGAACGTCAGTAAAGTGATAAAGGGGTCACGATTGTGGTACATGCCCAATATCCGAGGAAAATACACAACCCCTCTGCGATACCCGACCTGCAGCCCGACAGTTTCGGACAGAGCTGATATCCCCGAGAGAGAATATCAACATCCGCAGCCAGGATTTTGATGGCGGGTGTGACTACGGACGTCAGTTACGTAACGTGGGAGGATCATATGTTTGATACATGCCTACTATCCGGAGGGAATACACAGCCCCTGTGCGATACCCAACATCGTGTTACAGGGCAGAACTGTGTTTCGTAATACTAATGGGCCGAAGTATATATGATCTCTAAGTTTAGAGTGGGGGTTCAGTAAAGTAATGGTCATGAATCTCTACCACGAGCCGACCGTGGTTCGACGCGCAATGTGGTGTTAGAAGTGCAAAGATACCAGCGATGTGAAGTTAATTACTTATTCCTAATTTGAAATTTTCACAATTTTTATTCCATCAAAACAGGAAAAATGGCATCTGCTGTAGGGTAGCACAAATAAAGACGAGTTGATTGACATGTTGCCCGTCCCCATATGACCCCATTTTATGGGGCAACCAAGGCCCTAAAAGTGACAACCTCCCAGAGAACCTACTAAATGGGCAAATCTGAACAAATAAAAGGTGTTGTAGGGTGGCACAAATGAAGCCGGGTTGATTGACATGTTGCCCGTCCCCATTTGACATCCTCTTTATGGGGCAACCAAGGCCCTAAAAGTGACAATCTCCCAGAAAACCTTAAGATGGGCAACTCTGGTCAAATAAAAGGTGCTTGCTTTGGGGTGGTACAAATGAAGACGAGTTGATTGATGTGTTGCCTGTCCCCTCTTTATGGGGCAACCAAGGCCCTAAAAGTGACAGCATCCCAGAAAACCTTCTAGATGGGCAAATCTGATCAAATAAAAGGTGCTGTAGGGTGCCACAAATGGAGACGAGTTCATTGACATGTTGCCCGTCCCCATATAACCCCTTTTTATGTGGCCACCAAGGCCCTAGAGGTGACAACCTGCCAGAAAACCTTCTAGATGGGCAAATCTGATTCAAATAAAAGGTGTTGTAGCGTGGCACAAATGAGGGAGAGTTGATTGACATATTTCCCGTATTGACATCGCGGATAAACTTGCGTTTACCTAGCAGATAGTTTCCGCGAGTATATCTACGAGTTTAACACGCGATTAACGCGAGTTAATCCGAGATGTCAATGCGTGTTTATCCGTGCGGTTTACGCGAGTTTGTCCGGGAAGTAATCCGCGAGGTTAACGCGAGTTTGTCTCTAAGGTTAACGTGAGTTTCTCCGCGAATTGATCAGCAAGGTTAGCTCGACTTTAATCCGAGTTCATCCCTGAGTTTATCCACGAGTTTAACGCTTGTTTAATGCGCGTTGTGTTTAACGCACGGCAATTCTCGTGGTTAACTCGAGTTTATCCGTGAGTTTAACACGAGTTTAACGGGAGTCTGTTCGCGAGATTAACGCGAGACTACCCGTGAGGTTAACGCCAGTTTCACGCCAGTTTAGTCGAGTTGAACGCGAGTTTTTCCGCGATGTTAACGCGAGTATATGCGCGGGGTCAACGCGAGATTAATGCGCGTTCCTCCGCGGTTTTGGCACTAGTCTATCCGTTAGGTTAACGCGAGTTTATCCGCAAGTTTAGCATGAGTTTAACGCGAGTTTATCGGCGATGTTAGAGAGAGGTTATCACGAGTTTATCTGCGAGGATAAAGCGCGTTTGGCGCGCGTTTATACGCGAAGTTAACCTGAGGGTATCCGCGCGGCTATCTCGAGTTTAATGCGAGTGTATCGACGATGTTAACGTGGGGTTATGCGCGAGGTTATTGCGAGTTTAACCACGTTCTTAGCGCGAGTACAACGCGATGTTAACTCGAGTTTAACGCGAATTTGTCCGCGAGGTTATCCCGAGTTAAAGCGCGTTGTTAGCGAGAGTTAACCCGCGATGTTAACTCGAGATTAACGCGAGTTTATGCGTGAGGATAGCGCGCGTTTAACGCGAGTTTATCCGGGATATTAATGCGAGTTTATGCGCAAGGATATTGCGAGTTTATCCGCGATATTATTTAGTGCGAGTTTATCCGGGAGGTTAACGCGAGTTTATCCTGGATGTTAACTCGAGTTTAACGCGAGTTTATCGGCGATGTTTACGCGAGGTTAACACAAGTCGATCCACGAGATTAACGCGTCTTTGGCGCGACTTTATCGGCGATGTTAACGTGAGTTTATGTGCGAGGTTATCGCGAATTTATCCGCGTTCTTAGCGCGAGTTAAACGAGATGTTACGCGAGTATGAGACGAGTTTATCCGCGAGGTCATTGCTAGTTTGGCGAGTGTACATCCGCAACGTTAACGGGAGTTTAACGCGAGCTAATCCGCAAGGTTAACGCGAATGTACTCGCGAGGTTAACTCGAGTTTAAGGTGCGTTTATACGTGAGATCAACGCGATTTTGACGGGTGCTCATCCCCGATGTTAACGCGAGTTTGACACGAGTATATCCGCGTGTGACGCGACATTAACGCTGGTTTATACGCGAGGTTAACGCGTGTTTAAGGCGAGTTTATCCACAAGGCTAAGGCGAGTATAACATGAGTTTATCCGCTAGGTTAACGCAAGTATATCGCGAGGTTAACGCGAGTTTTGCGCGAGTTTATCCGCGGAGTTAACACGAGATTATCTGCGAGTTAATCCGCGAGGTGAAAGCATGTTTCTCCGAGAGTATAACGCTAGTTTATCCCCGTGGGTAAAGCGAGATTAACGCGAGTTAGTCCTTGAGGTTAACGCATGTTTATCCGCATGGTTAGTGCGCGTTTGGCGCGAGAATATCCGCGAGTTGATCCGGGAGGTTAACGCATGTTTATCCGTGAGATAAATGCGAGTTCGTCAGCTAGTTTAACGCAAGTTTAACGCAAATTTAACGCAAATTAATTCACGATGTGAACGTGTCTCTACCCGTGAATTTAACGCGAATTTATCCCCGAGGTAATGGCGAGTTTAACGCGTGTTTAACGATAGGTTAATGCAAGATTAACGCGAGTTAATCAGCGAGGTTAACGCGTGTTTATACACGGGATGAGCGCGATTGTATGGGCGACGCTAATGCGAGATTATCTAACTGACGGCGTAGTCACCCCTGACATGAGAATTTCAGCTACTGAGGTTCATATTCCTTCTCGGGGATATCAGCCCTGTCAGACATTATCCGGCTAAAGGTCTGGAATGGCACAGTGTCTGTGTGTTTCCGCTGGAATTTTGGGAATGTATCAAAACCGTGACCCCATTATCATTAAATTTACGGTCGTAGTCACCTCTCACATGAGAATTTCAGCTAGCGAGGTTGATGTTCCCTCTCGGGGATATCAGCTGGGTTAGGAAATATCGGGCTGAAGCTCTGGAAAAGTACAGTGGCTGTGTATTTTCACCGGATATTAAAAATGTATCAAGATCGTGACCCCTTATCACCTAATTGACGCCCGTAGTCACCCCTGACATTAGAATTTCGGCTACCGAGGTTCATATTCCTTCTCGGGTTTATCAGCCCTGTCAGACATTGTCGGGCTAAAGGTCTGGATTGGCACAGCGGCTGTGTGTTTCCGCTGGATTTTAGGAATGTATCAAAACCGTGATCTCCCTTATCACCTAATTGACGTTCGTAGTCAATCCTAACATGAGAAGTTCAGCCACCGAGGTTGATATTCCCACTCAGGGATATCAGCCCTATCAGACAATGGCGCAGTGGCTGTGTATTTTGACCGGATATCAGGAATGAATCAAAAGCCTGGCCTCTTACCACATCAATGACCCCGTAGTCACCAATGACATGAACATTTCAGCTACCGAGGTCGATATTCCCTCTCGGGGATATCAGACCTGTCAGACATTGTCGGGCTAAAGGTCTGGAATCGCAAAGTGGCTGTGTATTTGAAACGGATATTGGGGATGTATCAGAACCGTGATCCCCTTATAACCTAACTGACGGCCGTAGTCACCCCTGACATGAGAATTTAAGCTACTGATGATCATATTCCTTCTCGTGGATATCAGCCCTGTCAGACATTGTCGGGCTAAAGGTCTGGAATGGCAGAGTGGCTGTGTGTTTCCGCCTGACTTTGGGAATGTATCAAAACCGTGACCCCTTTATTACCAAATTGACGGTCGTAGTCACTCCTGACACGAGAATTTCAGCTACCGAGGATGATTTTCCTTCTCGGGAATATCAGCCCTGTCAGACATTGTCGGGCTAAAGGTCTGGAATCGCACAGGGGCTGTGTGTTTCAAAGGGATATTGGGAATGTATCAGAATTGTGACCTCCTTATAACCCAACTGACGGCCGTAGTCACTCCTGGCATGAGAATTTAAGCTACTCAGGTTGATATTCCTTCTCGGCGATTTCAGTCCTGTCAGACATTGTCGGATTGATGGTCTGGAATGGCGCCGTGACTGTGTGTTTCAGCCTGATTTTGGGAATGTATCAAAACCGTGACCTCCTTATCACCAAATTGGCGGTCGTAGTCACCCATAACATCAAAATTTCACCTACTGAGGTTGATATTCTCCCTCGGGGATATCAGACCTGTCAGACAATGTCCTGATAAAGTTCGAGAATGGCACAGTGGCTGTGTATTTTAAACGGATATTGGGAACATATCTGAACCGTGACCCACTTATAACCTAACTGACGGCCGTAGTCACCACTGACGTGAGAATTTAAGCTACTGAGGTTGATGTTCCTTCTCGGGGATTTCAGCCCTGTCAGACATTGCCGGGCAGAAGGTCTGGAATGGCACAGTGGCTGTGTGCTTCAGCCGGATTTTGGGAATGTATCAAAACCGTGACCCCATATCACCAAATTGACGGTCGTAGTCATCCCTAACATGAGAATTTCAGCTACCGAGGTTGATATTCCCTCTCAGGGATATCAGCCCTATCAGGCAATGTCGGGCTAGGGGTCGGGAATGGCACAGTGGCTGTGTATTTTGACCGGATATCAGCAATGTATCAAAAGCCTGGCCTCTTATTACCTCAATGACCCTGTAGTCACCACTGACATGGAGATTTCAGCTACCGAGGTTGATATTCCCTTTCGGGGATATCAGACCTGTCAGACAATGTCCGGATAAAGGTCGAGAATTGCACAGTGGCTGTGTATTTCAAACGGGTATTGGGAACGTATCTGAACAGTGGCCCCCTGATAACCTAACTGACGACCGTAGTCAACCATGACATGAGAATTTAAGCTACTGAGTTTGATATTCTTTCTCGGAGATATAAGCCCTGTCAGACATTGTCGGGCTGAAGGTCTGGAATGGCACAGTGGCTGTGTGTTTTAGCAGAATTTTGGAAATGTATCCAAACCGTGACCCCTTATCACCAAATTGACGTTCGTAGTCACACCTAACATAAGAATTTCAGCTACAGAGGTTGATATTTCCCCTCAGGGATGTCGGCCCTACCAGGCAATGTCAGGCTAGGGGTCGGGAATGGCACAGTGGCTGTGTATTTTGACCGGATATCAGGAATGTATCAAAAGCCTGGCCTCTTATCACCTCAATGACCCCGTAGTCACCACTGACATGAAAATTTCAGCTACCGAGGTTGATATTCCCTCTCGGAGATATCAGACCTGGCAGACAATGTCCGGCTAAAAGTCGAGAATTGCAGAGTGGCTGTGTATTTCAACGGATATTGGGAATGGTTCAGAACCGTGACTCCCGTATAACCTAACTGACCGCCTTAGTCTTCCCTGACGTGAGAATTCAAGCTACTGAGGTTCATATTCCTTCTCGGGGATATCGGCCCTGTGAGACATAGTCGGGATAAAGGTCTGGAATGGCACAGTGGCTGTTTTTTCCGTCGGATTTTGGGAATGTTTCAAAACCGTAACCCCCTTATCACCACATTGACGCTCGTAATCACCACTGACATGAGAATTTCAGCTACAGAGGTTGATATTCCTTCTCTGAATTATTAGCCCTATCAGACAATGTCCGGCTAGGGGTCGGGAATGGCACAGTGGCTGTGTATTTTGACTGGATATCAGCAATGTATCAAAAGCCTGGCCTCTTATCACTTCAATGATCCCGTAGTCACCACTGACATGAAAATTTCAGCCACCGAGGTTGATATTCCCCCTCAGATATCAGACCTGTCAGACAATGTCCGGCTAAATGTCGAGAATGGCACAGTGGCTGTGTATTTCAACGGATATTGGGAATGTATCAGAACCGTGACTCCCGTATAACCTAACTGACCGCCGTAGTCTTCCCTGACGTGAGAATTCAAGCTACTGAGGTTCATATTCCTTCTCGGGGATATCGGCCCTGTCACACATAGTCGGGATAAAGGTCTGGAATGGCACAGTGGCTGTTTGTTTCCACCGGATGTTGGGAATGTTTCAAAACCGTAACCCCCTTATCACCAAATTGACGGTCGTAGTCATCCCTGAAATGAGTATTTCAGCTACCGAGGTTGATTTTCCTTCTCGGGAATATCAGCCCTGTCTGGTATTTTCGGGATAAAGGTCTGGAATCGCACAGGGGCTGTGTATTTTGACAGGATACCAGGAATGTATCAAAAGCCTAGCCTCTTAACTGAGGTTAATATTCCTTCTCGGGGATATCAGCCCTGTCAGACATTGTCGGGATAAAGGTCTGGAAAGGCACAGTGGCTGTGTGTTTTCGTCTGATTTTGGAAATGTATCAAAACCGTGACCCTCTTACCACCAAAATGACGCTCGTAATCACCCTGTTATGAGAATTTCAGCTATCGAGGTTGATGTTCCCACTCGGGGATACCAGCTGGGTTAAGAAATATTGGGCTGAAGCTCGGGAACAATACAGTGGCTGTGTATTTTCACCGGATTTAAAAATGAATCAAAATCGTGACCCCTTATCGCCTAATTGACGTCCGTAGTCACCCCTGACATTAGAATTTCGGCTACCGACGTTGATGTTCCTCCTCGGGAATATCAGCCCTGTCACAAAATGTCGGGCTAAAGTCAGGAATGGCACAGAGGCTGTGTATTTTTAACGGATATCGGGAATGTATCAAAACCGAGACCCCATATCACCTGACTGACGCCCGCAGTCACCCGTTACATGAGAATTTAAGGTACTGAAGTTGATATTCCTTCTTAGGGATACCAGCCCTGTCAGGCAATGTCGGGATAAAGATCTGGAATTGCACAGTGGCTGTGGATTTCCGCCGGCTTTTTGGAATGTATCACAACCGTGACCCCCTTATCACCAAATTGACTGTCGCAGTCACCCATGACATGAGTATTTCAGCTACTGAGTTGCATATTCCCTCTCAGGGATATCCGCCCTGTCATACAATGTCGTGATAACGGTCGGGAATGGCAAAGTGGCTGTGTATTTTGAACGGATATCGGGAATGTATCAAATCCGTGACCCCATTATCACCTAACTGACGCCGGTAGTGACCAGTGGCTTGAGAATTTCGGCTACGGATGTTAATATTCATTCTCGGGAATATCGGCCCTGTCAGACATTGTCGTTCTAAAGGTCTGGAATGGCACAGTGGCTGTGTGTTTCCACCGGATTTAGGAAATGTATCAAAATCGTGACCCCCTTATCACCAGATTGACGGTCGTAGTCACCCCTGACAAGAATTTCTGCTACCGGGATTGATATTCCCTCTCAGGGATATCAACCCTATCAGACAATGTCAGGCTAATTTTCGGGAATGGCACAGTGGCTGTGTATTCTGAACGAATATCGAGAATGTATCAAAACTGTGACCCCCTAGTCGCCGGACTGACTCTCGTAGGCAGCCCTTACATGAGAATTTAAGCTACCGATGCTTATATTCCTTCTCTCGGATATCAGCCCTGTCAGATAAGGCCGGGATAAAGCTTGGAAAGGGCACAGTGGATGTGTATTTTAACCGGATATTGGGAAGGTATCAAAATAATGACCCCATATCACCCAATTGACGCCTGCGATCACCACTGACGTGAGAATTTCAGCTACCGAGGTTGATATTCCCTTTCGGGGATATCAACCCTGTCAAACAATGTCGGGCTAAGGGTCGGGAATGGCAATGTGGCTGTGTATTTTGAAAGGATGTCAGGAATGCATCAAAAGCGAAGCCCCTTTATCACCTCATTGACACCGTAGTCACCCCTGACATGAAAATTTCAGCTACCGAGGTTCATATTCCCTCTCGGGGATATTAACCCTGTGAGATAAAGGTTGAGAATGGCACAATGCCTGTGTATTTTCAGCGGATATTGAGAAGGTTTCAAAACCGTGACCCCCATATCACCCAATTGACGCGCGTAGTCACCCCTGACATGAGAAGTTTTGCTACCGAGGTTGATATTCAGTATTCAAAATTCCGTCCAACATGAATTACAACCTTGAAGGCTACAGTCCACTTATAAAAAACACACGCCCAGACGACGACGACGGACGCGGCGGGGTGGGATTTTACGTCAAACTAGGTATTCAGTTTCAAATTCGGCATGATCTGTCTGTCTTCATTCCTCGTGTAATAGAAACTCTGTTCATAGAAGTAAAACTCTGTAATAAAACAAAAATCATAGGCGTTATTTACAGGCCAAATACTCAACCTAAAGCGGACATAGATCTCTTCCTGGTAAAATTAAATGAAATAAATGATAAACTAAATCAAGAAAACAAAACCTCTAACATAATGGGTGATTTTAATACTGATCTTTTAAAGGTGGACTCTCACGCCAAAACAGAAGCCTATATCAATTTAATGTTTTCGCAGGGTTTTCTACCACATATAACCAAACCAACACGTGTAACGCCCTTTTCGGCTACATTAATTGACCACATTTTCACCAATAATGTCTCCGCTTCTACGTCATCCGGAATAATCATCACAGATGTCTCAGACCATTTCGGCACATTTTATATTGAAAATAATCAAAGTAAGGCCCCGAGGCAAACATCTATACTTAAACGTAAAATAAATGATGAGTCTATTGTATACTTCCTAAGCTTACTAGAACAGAGTGATTTGGAATCTGTACTTGAAATAAATTGTCCAAATACATCTTATGATAAATGTATCGACATTTACTCAAACGCTTTTGAGTTAGCATTTCCACTTTCTGAAGTGCATCTGAACAAAAAGTTTATCAGGCGTCAACCATGGATGACTAAAGGCCTCATAATTTCTTCAAATAACAAAACCAAATTTTACAATAAAAAATTACAAAATCCAAATCAAAAGAACATAGCCAATTATAAAAATTATTGCAAAATTTTTAATAGGATTAAAAAACAAAGTAAAGCTATGTACTTTAAAAACATTTTAATAGAAAATCAAAACGATCTACGGAAAACTTGGAAAATACTAAATGAAGCCATAAAGAAACATACAACGGAAGCTAAATTGCCGTCTTCTCTTGTCCATGATAATATCGAAATTAAAGATCCACGGGAAATTGCACAAAAATTCAACAACCTCTTTGTAAATATAGGAAATATTACACGATCCAAAATACCTCATGTATCAAAGACATATAATGAATTTATGAATAACAATTACCCAAATAATTTTGATATTAGCCCCACTACCCATCTAGAAGTCAGTAGTGTCATCACCGCAATGAAATCAAAAACTAGCAAAGACTACAACAACTTCACATCACAAGTACTGAAACACAGTACTGATTTAGTTGCGAGACCACTCGCGCATATTATCAACATTTCATTCGAGCAAGGTGTTGTACCAGACAGTATGAAAATTGCACGAGTAATACCGATATTCAAAACAGGTGACGATAGAAATTTTAACAATTATAGACCTATAAGCATACTGCCCGTCTTTTCTAAGGTCATGGAAAAAATAATGTATAACAGGCTGACAAATTTCTTAAACACTTTTAATATCGTAAATCCGCTTCAATACGGTTTCAGAAAAAATCACTCCACAGTACATCCTGTAATGCATCTTTTGAAACACATAGCAGTTGAAAATAACAAAGCGAGTAAGGATATCACCATGGCAATCTTTCTTGATCTTTCAAAAGCTTTCGACTCGATAAACCACGATATTTTGATACGAAAACTTGAATATTATGGTATTAGAGGTATTGGAAATAAATGGTTCCAAAGTTATCTTTCTAATCGAACACAGTATGTTACGTATAATACAGAACAATCAACCTCTTCACACACTACGTGTGGTGTGCCTCAGGGTTCCATTCTCGGTCCAATATTGTTTTTAATATATATTAATGATATCCGGTCTGCTACTACAATTAATCTTTTGTCCTTTGCAGATGATACAACTGCATACGCATCGGACGCTGACGTAAACCGTCTAACATCATATGTAAACAAAGAACTTGAAAAGATATCCGATTGGTGTTCAGCGAACCAGCTGCTCCTAAATTCCCCAAAAACAAAGTATATTTTAATCAATCCTAGTTGTGGAAAAAAACTATTTCTTAATCGACCCATTGTCATAAACAACGTAAAATTAAATAGAGTAGGAACACATGAATGTGACAGATATACTAAATTCTTGGGTCTTAACATAGACGATCGTCTCTCCTTTAAGTCCCATATTTCCCAACTATGCTCAAAGATAGCTTGTGCTAATTACGCCTTAAATAAGGTCAAGACACAATTGCCCCACAGTTCAATGAAAATGCTTTATTACTCCCTAATTCACAGTCATCTCATTTATGGTATACAGGCCTGGGGCAGTTCAAAAGCAGTTACAAAACTCTTCTTGATGCAAAAACGGTCCATTAGAATCATCAATAACAGCCGTCACAACTCCCATACGGACCCCCTCTTCCTGAAAGACAAAATATTAAAAGTAACAGACTTATTCAGAATACACGCACTACTTTTCCTGTTTGATTGGCAGAACGGGCGCCTTCCCCAGTCCCTTGGTTCATTATTCTCCACTAATAACCAACGTCGTCAAACCAGAAATACAGCTGCCTTACTGCAGTTCAGAAGTAGAACCAAGTCTTTAGATCACCTACCAGAATTTTATTTTCCGAAACTTTGGAACGAGTTGGAACCAGGTCTGCGTAACATGCAAAACCGAACTACGTTTAAAAAAGCTATCGTTGCGGAAATATTCAGTACTTACTCGAGCCATGTTGAGTGCAATAACCCCTACTGTCCGGAGTGTAGCTCCTGACTGTCCCATTCATATACGCTTACATACACGGATAGTTTATGCATGCGTATGTATGTATATCCACATAAGTGTATGTGAGTGTATTTGTGTATGTGTTCTATCTTCCTACATCACGCGGTAGATGTCTGTTTCGGCCAGCTCGTCGCGAAACAACTCTTCTCTCTCCATGTCTCTCAGCTTCACTCCCTTCACAATTTTACCTTAGATTGGGAACCACAGATGTAATCAACTACAGGGTTTAGTGAACTTCTGTTAGTTACATGGCCTCACTGGGAAACAAACAGTTGGAGAGGGAGATGCTTTTTCCATCTGATCAACCTCCGATTCCCGCTGTGCAAAATAATTTTGCATAATTTATGACTAATTACAGATTTCCTATCCTGACGTCAATCATAAGAAGCAGTCTGAAACGGTGTTGTTACCTGGGGGATATCAGGTAGACAGCCAATCTGGCTATGACATCCCCCGACAGTATGCATATCAGTTGCCCTCTTCTGTACAGAATTACTTAGTTATTAATTATTGCTATACATGCTGTATAGTCTGCTGATGTATCTATTTATGCATACTGTCGAATAAATTATCTATCTATCTATCTATCTATCTACCTTCACGGGAATATCAGCCCTGTCAGACAATGTCGGGCTAAAGGTCTGGAATGGCACAGTGGTTGTGTGTTTCCGCCGGATTTTGGGAATGTATCAAACCCGTGACCCCCTTATCACCAAATTGACGGTCGTAGTCACCCCTGACATGAGAATTTCAGCTACCGAGGTTGATGTTCCATCTCGGGGATATCAGCTGGGTTAGGAAATATCGGACTGAAGCTCGGGAAAAGTACAGTGCCGTGTATTTGCACCAGTTATTGTGAATGTATCAAAGTCGTGATCGGCCTTATCACCTGTTTGACGCCCGTAGTCACCCCGACCGGGGAATCTAAGCTACCGTGGTTGATACTCTCTCCCGGGGATATCAGTCCTGTCTGGAAGTGCCAGGCTGAAGGTCGGGAATGGCACAGTGGCTGTGTATTTCCACCGGATATTAGGAATATATCAAAATCGTTACCCCTTTTATCACCTAACTGACGCCCGTAGTCACCCCCGACAGGAGAATCTCAGCTACCGAGGTTAATATTCCCTCTCGGGGATATCCGTCCTGTTAGGTAATATCGGCCTGAAGCTCTGGAATGATACAGTTGCTGTATATTTCCACCAGATATTGTGAATATATCAAATCGTGACCCCTTTATTAACCTAACTCACCCCCGTAGTCACCCCTGAGAGGAGAATCTCAGCTACCGAGGTTGATATACTCTCTCGAAGGTATCAACCCTGTCTAGAAGTGTCGGACTGAAGGTCGGGAATAGCACAGCGGCTGTGTATTTCCATCGGATATTGTGAATGTATCAAAATCGTAACCCCCTTTTCACCTAACTGACGCCCGTAGTCACCCCTGACAGGAGAATCTCACCTACCGAGGTTGATATGTCCTCTCGAGGATATCAGCCCTGTTAGAAAATATCGGCCTGAAGCTCAGGAATGACAGAGTGGCTGTGTATTTTCAGCAGATATGAATGTATCAAAATCGTGATCCCCTTATCACCTAACTCACGCCCGTAATCACCCCGTGGGGAGAATCTCAGCTACCGAAGTTGATATTCTCTCTGGGGGATATCAACCCTGTCCGGAAATGTCGGGCTGAAGGTCGGGAATGGCACAGTGGATGTGTCTTTTCACCGGATATCGGGAATGTATCAAAATCGTGAGCCGTTATCACCTACGGATATTGGGAATGTATCAAAATCGGAACCCCCTTTTCACCTAACTGACGCCCGTAGTCACCCCTGCCTGACAGGAGAATCTCAGCAATTGGACATGTAAATATATTACCCTATTCACCAACCTGACGTTGTAGTCACCGCAGACATTAGAAACACAGCTCAGGGGCTAATATTCCCTGGCTGAGATATCAGCCCTGTCAGATATTATCGGGCTGGAGGGCAGGTCTCGCACAATGGCTGTGTATTGCACAAGCTTGTCCCGTGTCACATAACATTCGTTTGATTTTTCGCAGCAGAGTAATCCACCCTGTCACATATTGTTATACTGGATGTCTGGCCTTGCACAGTGGCAAACGTCATACCAGTTCTATGTTAGGAAGCTTCGATATTGTTCTACAAAGTCATGGTCACGACCAAAATCAGTTTCAGTCCAAGAGAAATGTTCCTCAGACCGAGTAAATATTATAGGTGCAAAATTTCGTTTCGAATCCTGTAGAATACTTCTATTCATACAAAAATGTCCAAAATATGTATAGACTGGCTCGCCTGCCCGACTTCCACAAGGCTCCATTGACATGAACAGTAAATTTTGCGAGCCACATGGCCTTGTTTCAAGATCAAGGTCTTGTCATAGACCCAAAGCGACTTCATATTGTTGTTAGCTATGCCGTAAAAAAAAAATAGATCCCATATTCTGCTGAAATCAGAAGAGAAAAGACGACTAGAGGTCAAGGTTCAATATCAAGGTCAGGGTAATGTTCTCGGTCGGATTCGACTCTGCAGCATAACTCTCCTGGTCAAAGTAATATACATGGCGGCAAGTTTCGTCCCTGCACATAGACAGATCACCTAAAAACAGTTAAATGTTCGCGGTTATAACACTGGTAGCGGGATTTGTTATTCGAACATTACAAGCAAATGGTGAACGTTCGATCACTATCGAGGTTCTCGCTCTAACAATATATATAGTACTAGCTGGGGCCCCGATTTCGTCCGGCATGGATTGAAATGGGCAGCTGGATTGAGATGAGCATGGTGAATGAACCCCAGATACAATTTTTTTATTGAAATTGGTCCGAAAATGGCTATTTTAGAGATGAAGGTCACAATTTCAAGGTCAAGGTCACGCCGCATGCGTAATAGGTCCCGAACACTACCCGACGGAGCGTTAAATACAAACCACTTTTCGTCCAGGTTTGCCGAGTAATTTCAGAGATCCTTAATGCGCATGTGCCAAGACGGGCCCCTTCGATGTACGATGGTGGCAAATGACTTCCCGATGGTCCTAACACACACATCTCAGCTTTCGTCCCGAACGGCCAAGTAGCTTCTAAGATTGTTACTGCGCATGCGCGAAGACGGGACTCCGCTTCATATGGTAGTAGTGGTAAACATCCCTGGGACCAAACTACATATGCATGCCAACTTTCGTCCCCATTGGCCTAGGGGTTTCGGAGGCTATGCGTTACAAACAAACATAGTTACTGAAATAGGTGATAGACTAAAGGAGGGTGCCCGATTTCGTCCGGGCTAAAAGGTCAAGATCAGGACGCATGCCCAGTTTGATTGGCCCAAAACACTACCCGATCGAAGTTATATATACCAACCACGTTTCGTCCCAATTGGCCCAGCAGTTTCAGAGATCGTTAATGCGCATGTGCGAAGACTGGCCCTTATCCCATACCTGATGGTGGCATCTCACTACACGATGGACCATACACATATGTCCTAGGTTTGGTCCCGAGTGGTCCAGTAGTTTATGAGATCGTTACTGTGCATGCGGACCCTCACCCAGGGTCCGATGGACGATAAACCTCTTCAGGGCCTAACTACATGCGCATGCGAAGTTTTGTCCCGATCAGCCGAGCCGTTTCGAGGGTATAGCGAACAGACACACACGCAGGCACTCAAACGAACTCAAATATATAATAAATTAACTCAAATATATAATATAGAAGATATATTCGCGGTTCGCGAAATATATAATATAGAAGATATGTTCGCGGTTCGCGCAAGTCGCTATTACCTGACGATATTAATCCCCTCTCTCTCTATATATATATATGAGTAGTATGTCTCGTACGTTTCACCCCCAGGTTGGATGGCCCTGGTGGATGACCCCGGAAGTGACGCCATGTCATGTGACCCAGTGGCGCCATGTTGTGTTGTCATGGTAACCCGCGTGAGCGGCCATGTTGTGACGCCATTCCCATAGTGATACGTGGTGTTAGTGCACATGCACAGCGCGTGTTGTTAGAGTGATACGTGTTTCCGTCGTCCATTTTGTATACTGGAGGCCGCCATATTGGTTTTTGTGGTAGCACATTACCCAATTTTTCTGCAATAGGACGGGGTGTGTTCGGTGGGTGTGTTCGATTGAATCGGAGTAAATCTAATTACCACAAATAACCCGATGATCCTTCCAAATCACCAAAATCTATCCCAACTTTTACTATTTCGAATTCTTTCAGAATTCTCTGCTTCTATCTATATATGCAATAGTTTTCCTCTACCTAGTCATGTTTCTTTGTTCTGGAGTATACAGCAGTAGCGTAGAAGAGCCTATTAGTTGAAACAGCTTTACTTATTATTACTATAATTAGCTATTCTGGTCTATTCTTGTTAGTTCTGACCCTATTTCAAGTACTCTTGCTCGTGTTTTTCAGATAAGCCAATCAGTTCACTTTACTGAAGGGAACTAACCAATCAGATTGCTTGATTTCCCATAATCGATATGCAGAGTTATCTCCCCTTATTACAACGAAGTCGTATCCGATTTTCATCACCTCTATATCCAATGGCCATATCCCATGGAATCCCATTTTGGGGAAACACCCGTGGCTATGGAATCCCTTTATTGTCGTATGAGGCCATGAGGGCTATGTAAAAGCCCTCAATGATTCCTCATTTATTATCCCTCATACCCCCATTGAATTTTGAGTTGATGAGAACCTTGAAAAATCCCCCAGTGGGGTATAATTTACAACGACTCTTAGCCTCATTTCAGTATTTAACAGGTATATCCTATGGAATCCCATTTTGGAAAACACCTGTGACTGTGGAATCCCGTTTTTGTCGTATGAGGCCATGAGGGCTATGTAAAAGCCCTCAATGGGGCCTCGTTTATTATCCCTCATACCCTCATTGAATTTTGAGGTTATGAGGCCCTTGAAAAATCCCTGAATGAGGAAGAATTTACTACGACTCTTAGCCTCATTTCAGTATTTAACAGATATATCCTATGGAATCCCATTTTGGAAAACGCCTGTGACTGTGGAATCCCTTTTTTGTCGTATGAGGCCATGAGGGCTATGTAAAATCCCTCATTGAGTCCTCATATGTTACACCTCATAGCCTCATTGAATTTTGAGGTTATGAGGACCATTAAAAATCCCTCAATGAGGCATAATTTACTGCGACTCTTAGCCTCATCTCGGTATTCGAGAATACCTGACATTATATTATTTGAGGATACTTGTTGGACTTTATATCCGGGTACTTCATGCTACATTCGGGTACTTTTGTTGGGAAAGGTATAAAAAGGGTGTTGGCACGAAAATAAATTCATTTGTGTCCTGACCGTCGTCGAGTGAAGACATGTTACCAATTCGTTGCAGATACTGTTCCAAGTTATTTTCAAGATCGGATATTGCCAGAAGACGCCAGAAGAACCATCATCGGCTCCACTGCAGATATTGTACGAAGATGTTTACTAGATCATTCAGTGCTCGTAGGCATGAAGAACATAACTGTCCAAGAAGAACAGAAGAGGAGAGAGATACTGGAATGACTGACCAGAGCAAAGCACTTTTAGAATTTTGACGGGATGCTGACAAGGTGGAAATCGATGCCGTTCTACGTGCTGCTGATGAAGATTTGATTACCTGTTTATGTAAATGTGCTACCAACATCCTCGAAGATAAGATACCACTGAATTTTGCTGAATTTGATGACCTGCGAAAATACGAACATGTATTGAAGCTGCTAACAGATGATGGAATTTCTCCAGATATAAAAAGGATGTATACTACGAAAGAGTTGCTTTCTCTCGGCGCTTATCAACCCAGTCCTAGCTCTGAAAAAAGGTATAAAAGGAGTGTTGGTGTGAAAATAAATTCATTTGTTCTGCGACCACGAAAGAGTGAAGTCATGAAAATCCAATGCTGCAGATATTGCGAAAAGGCCTTTTCCAGATCAGACAACATGCACAGACACGAGAATGCTTACTGTCCTATGAGGAAAACGGAAAAATCGAGCAACACTACAAGATTAGAGAGAAATTTAGATACACTGCGAATCCTCTCTGATGCGGACAGATATCAAGCCAAGAATACGCTGAAGATGGCTAGTGATGATTTGATACAATGTATATGTGATTGTGCCTCAAACATCTTGATGGGCGCAGTACCTATAACCAAATCTGAGATAGCTAAGCTGATTCTACACAAGTACGAAATAAGGAGAATTGCCTCACCAAAGACAGAACTATCTTATCGGAAAAGAAGACGCATTATACAGAAAGGAGGATTTTTAGGAAAGTTGATCAAACGTCATCAATGCTCTGTCCGATATCCAATAAAAGGGTCGTGCTCATAAAAAATTTGTTATTTGTAATCTGACCTTCGAAGAGAGCAGACACAATGCAATCCAGCTGTGCACCAAAACATTGGTCAAGAGATTCGGACTCTGATGAATCGTCGGAACTATCAGAAGATATGGTATATGAAGAAGAAGAAGACGTTTCTATGATGGGAGGTATCGTTCAAAGTGCCTTTGACAAATACCAAAACGATTTTGACAATCTCATGAACAAATATATCGAAGATGGAATGGACAGTGAAGATGTAGTTGAAACAGCATATAGAGCACTTCAAAAGAATGTTAGAGAAGCCATTAGTGAGAAATACATTTATACCATTGAGTACATTCGAAATTTTTGCAACGACTCAGTTCACAAGACAATTCAAGAAACTGCCAAGCGTCTTCGTGAAGAAGAGGATTTTGACTTTGAAGAATCCCAGAAATATGCCTTGGAAAAGCGAAGATTTCTGTTCGACAACCTTATGACAAACTACTCATTTCGAGTAGATGAGGAAGAAGAAGACGATAGAAAAGTATAAAAGGAGTGTTGGTATAAAAATAAATTCATTTCCGTTTTGAACGTCGAAGAGTGAAGATGTCTGTGTCAACAACAGTGCTCAGATTCAAAGATGACTTACATATACAGATCTTCAAGAATGATGCCGGATTAAAGCTGACTTCCCAGGAACTGACCCAAGTGAATCGTGTGGTAAATGCAGCCAAGAGAAAAAATCTAGACATGGATGCTGGTGGAAAGAAACAAAGATGAGTGGATACTGGCCGATCAGTAAACAAAAGAATAAAGACAGAAGAACTGACTCCCAATACAAACAAGAATGAAGTTACTACTACGAACAAAGTTTCTACAGAAACAAAGAACAATGTTTCCATTAGGAACGAAGTTTCTACTAAAGACAAGAAAAAGATGCCAGCTCCCATAAAGAATGAAGTTTCTACTGAAGACAAGAAAAAGATGCCAGCTCCCATAAAGAATGAAGTAACCACTTCGAATGAAGTTACTACTGAATCTAAGACTGATGTTCCCACTCAAACCACAAACGAAGTAACTACTAAGAAGACTGAAGTTACTACTATGAAACAGCTAGAGAATGAGGAACCAACGGGAAATTAAAGCAACCAACAAAGCCAAGTTATCAAATGAGAGAATGTGTTTTATCAAGAACCTAGCCATGCAATGGGAAGAAGCTCCAACCCACAAGAAGATGAAATGGTTAGCCCATGCAAGAAGAACTACAAAGAGAAATGCCTTGAGACATTGAATTGTATACTTGAATAAAAATGAAATGTTATATATATTGTTTTTTATCAGCTACCCAACAGAAGTACCCGGATGTAGCATGAAGTACCCGGATGTAAAGTCCAACAAGTATCCTCAAATAATATAATGTTAGGTATTCTCGAATACCGAGATGAGGCTAAGAGTCGTAGTAAATTATACCTCATTGAGGGATTTTTAATGGTCCTCATAACCTCAAAATTCAATGAGGCTATGAGGTATAACATATGAGGACTCATTGAGGGCTTTTACATAGCCCTCATGGCCTCATACGACAATAAAGGGATTCCATAGCCACGGGTGTTTCCCAAAAATGGGGTTCCATGGGATATGGCCATTGGATATAGAGGTGATGAAAATCGGATACGACTTCGCTGTAATAAGGAGAGATAATTCTGCATACAGATTATGGGAGATCAAGAAATCTGATTGGTTAGTTCCCTTTAGTAAAGTGAACTGATTGGCTTATCTGGAAAACACGAACAAGAGTACTTGGAATAGGGTCAGAACTAACAAGAATAGACCAGAATAGCCAATTGTAGTAATAATAAGTAAAGCTGTTCCAACTAACAGGCTCTTCTAGGCTACTGGAGTATACTCCATAACAAAGGAACATGACTAGGTAGAGGAAAACTATTGCATATATAGACAGAAGCAGAGAATTCTGAAAGAATTCGAAATAGTAAAAGTTGGGAAAGATTTTGGTAATTTGGAAGGATTGTCGGGTTGTTTGTGGTAATTAGATTTACTTCGATTTAATCGAACACACCCTCCGAACATACCCCGTCCTATTACAGAAAAATTGGGTAACATAGCAATCACGTGCTACCATAGAAACCAACATGGCGGCCTCCAGTATACAAAATGACGACGGAAACACGTGCTGCGCATGCGCACTAACACCACGTATCACTATGGGGATGGCGTCACAACATAGCCGCTCACACGGGTTACCATAACAACACAACATGGCGCCACTGGGTCACATGACATGACGTCACTTCCGGGGTCATCCAACCCGGGGTGAAACGTACGAGACATACTACTTATATGTCAGGAGGGAAAGAATTTTGTAAGGAGTCATAAAGTGATAGCCCCGCCCCCTCCTCCAGTGTTTTGTTGATATAATTTGTTCTATTGTTAATTACTAGAGGGTGCCACTAGGCATTCTCTGATGGTTTATAGTGGAACGAATTTTTGAATAACAAACTCCCCTCACCAAAAATAATCCAGCCATCAACCAGCCATAAAATCCATAATTCAGAAAACAGATGTAAAATAGATGAAATAAACGTAAAATGTAACCATAATATAACCATATACATAGCATACATAGAAATGACGTTGACATACTGCTGTTCGTGTAATTCGCCTTCGCACCGTGTATTTGCACATGTTTCATATGTGTATATATGATGAATGTGTAATAGAGTGATATTTACTTATCAGTGAAAATATCTAGTTCTTTCCTAGTTTTGGTTAAAATGTAAAATATTCACGTGTGTTTTTACCATATATGTCCGGACATGTGCGGCACATGTTGCGTGCATACACCGTAGTAGGTATGCGGCCTGCAACACCCATCTGTGACATATATACGTTTAATACTAAGTTTAATCTTTGGATGGCAGCTGTACATACCCACTGGTATGCATAAGCCACACACTTGGGACACCCGTATGATATATACTAAATTTAAATGTTATATATTAAATTCACTTGTTTTGGAGATAGCTGTAAGTCACATCCTGCATGGCCTATGGCACACACAAAAAGGACCCTTGTATGATAAATACTAAATTTACATGTTTTGGTGACAGCTGTAAGACACACTCCAGTGTGTTGTTAAGGGCCTGTATAAGTAATGAAATTTTGTTTATTTTGAAAATTCTCATCTCTGATATTCCTTCAATTCAAATTATATATACACAAAATGTACATCAAAATGAAGGCTTGGGTGTATAGAACACCGCGACACACATATGAGTAGTATGTCTCGTATGTTTGAGGTAACATTGGCCTGACCCCGGTGCCGAACCCCGGAAGTGACGTCATGTCACGTGACGTAGTGGCACCATGTTGTGTTGTCATGGTAACCCGCGTAAGCGGCTATCTTGTGACGTCATCTCCATAGTGATACGTGGTGTGAGTGCGCATGCGCAGCGCGTGTTGTTAGGGTGATACGTGTTTCTGGCGTCGATTTTGTATAATGGAGGCCGCCATCTTGGTTTTTATGGTAGCACGTGGTTGCTATGTTACCCAAAGACCAACAACACGGGGTATGTTCAGAGGGTGTGTTCGATTGAATCGGAGTAAATCTAATTACCACAAACAACCAGACAATCCCTCCAAATCTCCAAAATCCACCCAAACTCACCGAAATTGACTTAATTTGATACGGATTTCCCATTTTATCGATGTAGCACGTAGCGCTATAGTACCGAGGGGGGTACAAGGGGGTGTGTTCGATTAAAGTGGAGTAAGTTTCTGGCTTAGAATTCTTTCAGAATCCCTTTTTTGGATCGCGAAACTTTTGGTTTATAATATAGTAGCACGTAGTGCTATAGATTTTTAAAAGGTCGTGTGTTCGATTGAAGTGGAGTAATGTTCCCATTTCTAGAATATACCATGACGTGTTATTTCCCTATTAAGAATAGCACGTAGTGCTATAGAACAAATTTACCCAGAATCCTCTGCTTCTACTTGGAACTATATTTTTATAAATTCCTACGCTCTATTTTTAGTAACATCCTTAACTGGCCCCCTAACTAATTGTTAGGGTCTAAATTTAGCAATTTCTTCAAATGACCCCCTAACTACATGATTATAAATAATAAAATTAATGAGGATCAAGATGTTTTTACACTGACCAATCAGAGCAAAGTTAATCCACCAATCAGATTTCTGTATTCCCATTGTGTTTCTTTCCCATTGACTTCTATACTAATTTTCTAAACTTCCCAACTTTAACCTATAATCCTATAGGAAACAAACACAAACGCCCATCGAGAATGAAAATATCGATGAAAAAACGTTGTGACGTCGTGACGTTTTGAAAAACGTCCGTCACGTAGAAATAAATTCGGAGAAGAGTAACGTCGCGTCATTCTGTTTCGAACCTTCGAACTAAACACATCGCTAGAGAGTTTTCTATAGCAATTTTGCCTTCGCAAAAAATTTATGAAGATGGAGTCTGATGCTGCTACTGCCGCTACCAGAACTGATGTTTACGCTTGTGAAGAGTGTGGAAAGACCTTTATGGACCGTCGGAACCGGAATCGCCATGTGCGCACCCAGCACGCCGGAGAGAAGAAGACCCACGATTGTACCAACTGCAACAAGACCTTTACGAGGAAAGAAGATTTGGTAAAACATCTGAAGAAATGTTTGGAGGCCTATACATGTATGGATTGCGGCCCGGAGTTTAACCAACTACTCCATTTTAAGCGACACAAGAGTGTTGCCCACCGACCAGTTCCTGTACCATCTAAAAGGAAGACTGATGAACCGAAGAGAGAACCACCCAAACAACCACGGACCACGACGACCACCTTTTATGATGTTGACCCAATTGAGTTTGAAAAGAATATGATGTCTGAAGAAGAGACCGATGAGATGTTGACCGTGTACGAAGATAACTGGAGTTCAATTAGAACTCGCCACATGATGAACAGAAGAGTCCAGGACCAGTATAACTACCGGATCAACGATATGAACCTGAAGATGATGAATGATGAATTGATGACTACCATATTTCTACCACAACAGCTAAGATTTAAAATTAATCTGAGGTTTGGGTTTATCCTGCGACACAATGAAACGAATGAACTGAAGTATTACCATCCGTCACAAAATAACGCCCGGGTACTTGATGTTCCACAACTTGTATGCTGCCAAGAAGACTTTGAAGAATTCCATGATGATGTCATGGAAGAAGATATCCTGGAATGGGCCAAGTTAAAACGACCCAACACCAAATGGCTTGTGGAGAGAGTTACGAACGTCACATTTTATGTGAATAAGCTGAAAGACCACCCAATTGGAATGGCAGAAGATCTTCCCGACTACATTCTCCAGAACAAAGCAGTAAATGCTTTGGTGAATGATAGAGCTCACCAAATTTATTATGAAGACAACCTGTGTATTTTCCGCTGTTTAGCTTTATGGAGTGGTTCCACAACAGACAATTTGAATAATACAACAGATGCCATGTACAGCAAATATTGGGTATAGGCCAAAGAATGAATTCCGTGGAGTAACTTTAGCCGAATTACCTGACTTGGAGAAATGTTTTGAAGTAAATATCCAAGTGTATGAACTTGTCAAGAATGATGATGACCAAATTGTTGCCAAATATGTACAGAGATCTCACAGAAAGTATGAAGATACCATGTATGTGAACGTTTACAAGAACCATTTTAGCTACATCATTGATACAGACCAATACTGCAAATCCTTTGTATGCCGCAAATGCGGCAAATTATGGAAAAATGGATTTCTACGCAATCGCCACGAGAAAACCTGTACAGATTAAGTAAATTACCAGTATGTTGGCGGTGTATACCATCCATCCCAGTCCATATTTGATCTGTTAGAAGATGAAGGTATAGAAGTACCCGAAGAGAAGAAGTTTTATCCATACCGTGCAACGTTTGATTTTGAAAGTTACTTTGTGAAATCCAGTCTACCTGCTGACAGTGATAAACTGATATGGGAAGCAGAACACCGACCATTGAGTCTGAGTGTATGTACTAATGTTCCAGAACACCAAGAACCGAAATGTTTTATTACAAATGGAAATTCTCAAGAACTTGAAGAAATGATGACATACCTCACAGCTATTTCATCTCATTGCCACCAACTGATGCAGACCTATCATGCTTGGACCTTGTTTAAACTCAGACAGAAAATTGATGAAACGCTGGAAGTGGAAGCCAGAGCTACCGGAGAAGATACATCAAAAATGCACTCTTTACAAAACTTGGAGAAGAAATTTCAAGACTACCTGCAAGAGATGCCCGTCATCGGATTCAACTCTGGAAAATATGATACGAATGTAGTCAACCGTGAACTGATGACATACCTGAAGAGACAGAATCCACTCAAGTTTCCATTGAAGAAAACAAATAACTACATGTGCGTCTCGACAGAATCTTTCAAGTTTGTTGATATTTGCAACTACCTCGCTCCAGGATTCAGCTATGCCAAGTTTTTGAAAGCATTTGGCTGCTCCGTGACGAAGGGATTTTTACCATATGAATGGATCGACAGCTTGAACAAATTGGATCAAGACCACCTACCAGACCATCCAGCCTTCTACAGTTCTCTTAAGAAAGAAAATATATCCAACGAAGAATACCAGTACTGCCAACATGTATGGAACGACCTGGAGATGACAACTTTCCGTGATTTTCTGATCTGGTATAATAACCGAGATGTAAAACCATTCCTTGAAGCAGTTGACAAGCAGTTTACTTTCTACCAAGAACGCCACATCGACATGTTTGAAGATGGCATCAGTGTTCCGGGCCTCACGTTGAAATACCTGTTCCAGACCATGAATGATGACACTTACTTTACATTATTTAACCAGAAAAACAAAGACCTGCATCACTTAGTGAAAGATAATATCGTTGGTGGACCTTCAATTATCTTCAACCGATACCACGAGAAAGATGTTACCCGAATCAGAGAAACAAAATATGGCAAAGAAGCAAAACGATGTGGAAGTATTATAGGCTTTGTTGCGAATGCATTATATCTTTGGTGCCTAATGCAAGAGATGCCAACGGGTTGGAGTATTAGACGTCGTAAAGAAAACCAGTTTAAACCAGAACATCCAATGAAGTATGGTAAAATGGCTGAACAATGGTTAGAGTTTTTATCCATGAGAGATGACATCCACATCAGACATCAGTTTAACGGAGCTGAAAAAATGATTGGTCGAAGACAGTTGCCTGTTGATGGTTGGTGCAAAGAGACACAGACTGTATACCAATTCCATGGCTGCTTCTGGCACGGACATACCTGCATGAAAGATAGGAATGGCCTTCCTATCATCCATAATGAAGTCAGAGATACACCCATAAATAACTGCTACAAGACACCCGTACCAATGCAAAGTACATCACCGATTTGGGCTATAAACTTGTTGAAATCTGGGAGTGTGAGTGGAGAGAGATGGAGAAGACCGATGCCACACTTAAAGCCTTCCTGAAAGAGAACTTTTCAGACAAAATAGATGGTGCGATGACAGATGAAGAAATACTGAACAAAGTGAAGTCCAATGAACTGTTTGGTTTGGTCGAATGTGATATACATGTGCCAGATCACCTGAAAGAGTACTTTGAAGAGATGACACCTATCTACAAGAATACCGATATTTCCATAGATGTTATTGGTGAACATATGAAGTCCTTTGCCTAGAGGAATGGAATCATGAAGAAACCCCGTAGAAGTTTGATCGGAAGCTATGGAGCAGAAAAAATGCTGTCTGCAACCCCTTTACTGCAGTGGTACCTCCAGCATGGTACTGAAGTTGATCACGTCTATCAAGTTATCCAATATAAACCAAGAAGATTTTTGAAAAAAATGGAGATGAAGTATCTGAAGCAAGAAGACAAGGAGATGTTGACCCTGACAAGTCGATCGTTGCCGACACCATGAAGCTGTTGGGAAATTCTGGATATGGCAAACGCGTCACCAACAAAGAGAAGCATCGACGTGT
The DNA here is from genome assembly GCA_031216915.1 of Pictodentalium vernedei. Taxonomy (NCBI): domain Eukaryota; kingdom Metazoa; phylum Mollusca; class Scaphopoda; order Dentaliida; family Dentaliidae; genus Pictodentalium; species Pictodentalium vernedei. Next base: position 506,611,280 of record CM062295.1, read on the forward strand.
GTGCTATTGCGACGACGAAGTAGTCACTAAAGCTGTAAATGACATGTCCTTCAGAGACTTGAATCCTTTAGATGAAACATTATATGAAGTCGAATTGAACAAGAAGACCATCATGTTGGATCTGCCACTTCACATCGGATTCTTTGTTTACCAGTATGCGAAACTCCGGATGCTTCAGTTCTATTATGATGTCATCGATACTTGTGTCAACCGCCAAGATTTCGAATATGCTGAAATGGACACAGATTCTGCATATCTCCAATGTGAAGTGGCAGATCCAACTTGGTGGTCTTCTTGTTCAATTCGACTTCATATAATGTTTCATCTAATGGATTCAAGTCTATGAAGGACATGTCATTTACAGCTTTGGTGACTACTTCGTCGTCGCAATAGCACACACGTCGATGCTTCTCTTTGTTGGTGACGGTTTTGCCATATCCAGAATTTCCCAACAGCTTCATGGTGTCGGCAACGATCGACTTGTCATCTCTCATGGATAAAAACTCAACCATCTTTACGACGTCTAATACTCCAACCCGTTGGCATCTCTTGCATTAGGCACCAAAGATATAATGCATTCGCAACAAAGCCTATAATACTTCCACATCGTTTTGCTTCTTTGCCATATTTTGTTTCTCTGATTCGGGTAACATCTTTCTCGTGGTATCGGTTGAAGATAATTGAAGGTCCACCAACGATATTATCTTTCACCAAGTGATGCAGGTCTTTGTTTTTCTGGTTACATAATGTGAAGTAAGTGTCATCATTCACGGTCTGGAACAGGTATTTCAACGTGAGGCCCGGAACACTGATACCATCTTCAAACATGTCGATGTGGCGTTCTTGGTAGAAAGTAAACTGCTTGTCAACTGCTTCAAGGAATGGTTTTACATCTCGGTTATTATACCAGATCAGAAAATCACGGAGAGTTGTCATCTCCAGGCCGTTCCATACATGCTGTCAGTACTGGTATTCTTCATTGGATATATTTCTTTCTTGAGAGAACTATAAAAGGCTGCATGGTCTGGTAGGTGGTCTTGATCCAATTTGTTCAAGCTGTCGATCCATTCATATGGTAAAAATCCCTTCGTCACGGAGCAGTCAAATGCTTTCAAAAACTTGTCATAGCTGAATCCTGGAGCGAGGTAGTTGCAAATATCAACAAACTTGAAAGATTCTGTCGAGACGCACATGTAGTGAAATTTCTTCTCCAATTTTTGTAAAGGATGCATTTTTGATGTCTCCCCTCCAGTAGCTCTGGCTTTCGCTTCCAGCGTTTCATCAGTGTTCTGTCTGAGTTTAAACAAGGTCCAAGCATGATAGGTCTGCATCAGTTGGTGGCAATGAGACGAAATAGCCGTGAGGTATGTCATCATTTCTTCAACAAGTTTTTGAGAATTTCCATTTGTAATAAAACATTTCAGTTCTTGGTATTCTGGAACATTACGACATACACTCAGACTCAATGGTCGGTGTTCTGCTTCCCATATCAGTTTATCACTGTCAGCAGGTAGACTGGATTTGACAAAGTAACTTTCAAAATCAAACGTTTCACGGTATGGATAAAACTTCTTCTCTTCGGGTACTTCTATACCTTCATCTTCTAACAGATCAAATATGGACTGGGATGGATGGTATACACCGCCAACATACTGGTAATTTACTTCATCTGTGCAGGTTTTCTCGTGGCGATTGAGTGGAAATCCATTTTTCCATAAGTTGCCGCATTTGCGGCATTCAAAGGATTTGCAGTATTGGTCTATATCAATGATGTAGCTAAAATGGTTCTTGTAAACGTTCACATACATGGTATCTTCATACTTTCTGTGAGATCTCTGTACTAATTTGGCAACAGTTTGGTCATCATCATTCTTGACTAGTTCACACACTTGGATATTTACTTCAAAACATTTCTCCAAGTCAGGTAATTCGGCTAAAGTTACTGCACGGAATTCATTCTTTGGCTTCTGGGTATACTTGCTGTACATGGCATCTGTTGTATTATTCAGATTGTCTGTTGTGGAACCACTCCATAAAGCTAAACAGCGGAAAATACACAGGTTGTCTTCATAATAAATTTGGTGAGCTCTATCTTTCACCAAAGCATTTACTGCTTTGTTCTGGAGAATGTAGTCGGGAAGCTCTTCTGCCATTCCAATTGGGTGGTCTTTCTGCTTATTCACATAAAATGTGACGTTCGTAACTCTCTCCACAAGCCATTTGGTGTTGGGTCGTTTTAACTTGGCCCATTCCAGGATATCTTCTTCCATGACATCATCAAGGAATTCTTCAAAGTCTTCTTGGCAGCATACAAGTTGTGGAACATCAAGTACCCGGGCGTTGTTTTGTGACGGATGGTAATACTTCAGTTCATTCGTTTCATTGTGTCGCAGGATAAACCCAAAACTCAGATTAATTTTAAATCTTAGCTGTTGTGGCAGAAATGTGGTAGTCATCAATTCATCATTCATCATCTTCAGTTTCATATCGTTGATCTGGAAATTATACTGGTCCTGGACTCTTCTGTTCATCATTTGGAGAGTTCTAATAGAACGCCAGTTATCTTCGTACACGGTAAACATCTCATCGGTCTCTTCTTCAGACATCATATTCTTTTCAAACTCAATTGGGTCAACATCATAAAAGGTGGTCGTCGTGGTCCGTGGTTGTTTGGGTGGTCCTCTCTTCGGTTCATCAGTCTTCCTTTTAGATGGTACAGGAACTGGTCGGTGGGCAACGCTCTTGTGTCGCTTAAAATGGAGTAGTTGGTTAAACTCCTGGCCGCAATCCATACATGTATAGGTCTCCAAACATTTCTTCAGATGTTTTACCAAATCTTCTTTCCTCGTAAAGGTCTTGTTGCAGTTGGTACAATCGTGGGTCTTCTTCTCTCAGGCGTGCTGGGTGCGCACATGGCGATTCCGGTTCCGACGGTCCGTAAAGGTCTTTCCACACTCTTCACAGACGTAAACATCAGTTCTGGTAACGGCAGTAGCAGCATCAGACTCCATCTTCATAAATTTTTTGCGAAGGCAAAATTGCCATAGAAAACTCTCTAGCGATATGTTCAGTTCGAAGGATCGAAACAGAATGACGCGACGTTACTCTTCTCCGGAATTTATTTCTACGTGACGGACGTTTTTGAAAACGTCACGACGTCACAACGTTTTTTCATCGATATGTTCATTCTCGATGGGCGTTTGTGTTTGTTTGGTATAGGATTATAGGTTAAAGTTGGGAAATTTAGAAAATTAGTATAGAAGTCAATGGGAAAGAAACACAATTGGAATACAGAAATCTGACTGGTGGATTAACTTTGCTCTGATTGGTCAATGTAAAAACATCCTGATCCTCAATAATTTTATTATTTAAAATCATGTAGTTAGGGGGGTCATTTGAAGAAATTGCTAAATTTAGACCCTAACAATTAGTTAGGGGGTCAGTTAAGGATGTTAATAAAATAGAGCGTAGGAATTTATAAAAATATAGTTCCAAGTAGAAGCAGAGGATTCTGGGTAAATTTGTTCTATAGTACTACGTGCTATTCTTAATAGGGAAATAACACGTCATGGTATATTCTAAAAATGGGAACATTACTCCACTTCAATCGAACACATGACCTTTTAAAAATCTTTAGCACTACGTGCTACTATATTATAAGCCAAAAGTTTCGCGATCCAAAAAAGGGATTCTAAAAGAATTCTAAGCCAGAAACTTACTCCACTTCAATCGAACACACCCCCTTGTACCCCCTCGGTACTATAGCGCTACGTGCTACATCGATAAAATGGGAAATCCGTATCAAATTAAGTCAATTTCGGTGATTTGGGGGAATTTAGGTGATTTGGAGGGATTGTCGGGTTGTTTGTGTTAATTAGATTTACTCCGATTCAATCGAACACACCCTCCGAACATACCCCGTCTTGTTGTTGGTCTTTGGGTAACATAGCAACCGCTTGCTACCATAGAAACCAAGATGGCGGCCTCCAGTATACAAAATGGACGACGGAAACACGTATCACCCTAACAACACGCGCTGCGCATGCGCACTCATACCACATATCACTATAGAAGTGACGTCACAAGATGGCCGCTCATGCGGGTTACCATGACAACACAATATGGCGCCACTAAGTCACGTGACATTACGTCACTTCCGGTATCCGGCACCAGGTTCCGGCCAATGTTACCTCAAACATACGAGACATACTAATCATGTGTAATCAACTAGTAGAGTTGACAGCAGGCTCCACTGGTTCCTGGAAGTCTGTTGTCGTATTCGCACCAGAACTGATAATTTAATAATATTTCGCAAGAACAACTCGTGGCCGAATGTGCTTCAGATATTCAATAACAAAGATAGGCATTCATAACACTTTCGAGTGCAGCGACAGGACTGCATTTTGGAAAATGACAACACTGTCTGCATTTTTTATTGAAGATGGTTTCCATGCTCGACAGACATGCGCAAATCACTCGATACCACGAATTTCCATCGAAAAACAAAATCGCAATTCTAGGAAATTTCAACAGGTGTCATGATACCTTGCATTGAATATGGCAACTGTGCAATCTCTATCTAATAACAGTATACTGTACGAAGGCGATCTTTTTCATTATTTAATTTTAGACGGCGTTGTTTTTACATGCATTTTTCCGTCCGATGACGTCGCCCGGAAATCGAAAGTATACTCATACGTAAACAAAAGCATAGGCTTTGGAATTTTTCCCCATGCAGCTCTGCCGCCGTGTCTTGAAGAATTTTGATCCCATAGCTTTGTTCTTGGAAATGTTAAGCACATTTGGCCACAAGTTGTTTTCGTGAAATATTATTAAATTATCAGTTCTTGTGCGAATACGGCAGCAGTCTTCCAGGAACCAGTGGTGCCTTCAGTCTACTCTATGGGTTGATTACACATGTGTTTCGTGTTCTATACACCCCAACCTTCATTTTGATGTACATGTTGTGTATATTTAATTTGAACTGAAGGAATATCAGAGGTGAGAATTTTCAAAATAAACAAAATTTCATTACTTACATAGGCCCTTAAGAGGTCTAAACTATTGTCTGGGCATCTCGGCATCATTATTAATCTCGGTCATCGTTGAAAAGATTACTGAATCCACTAAATAAACACTAACATTTTATTGATAACTTCTGGACTATAAATATAGGAATAGATGTCTGTTCTTCACAGGCATATAACTTGGATCATAACGTCAGCTGATGATACATTATTGCTGAATATGGATATTAAACGTTTTGTATGATTTATGCTAAATTTACATGTTTTGATGACAGCTGTAAGACACATCCCATTGTGATGTTAAGAGGTCTACACCATTGTCAAGGCATCTTGGCACCATTAATAATCTCAGTTGTCGTTGAAAAGATTACTGAGCCAATAAATAAACACTAGCATATACTAAATTTACATGTTTTCGTGACAGCTGTAAGACACATTTCGTTATTCTCTTAAGAGGTCTACACCATTGTCAAGGCATCTTGGCATCATTAATAATCTCGGTCGTCGTTGAACAGATTACTGAAGCCAATAAATAAACACTAGCATTTTATTGAGAACCTCTGGATTATAAACATGGGAATAGATGTCTGTTCTACACAGGCGTGTAACTTGGATCATATCATCAGCTGTTGATACATTATTGTTGCAGGTGTTGACGACAGCTGTACCACCCTGTCACAGTTACTGTCGCTACGGAAATACGTGATAAAAATGAGGTACTACAATTACATTATGTCAGCAGTAATGCCACTGGTACCCACACAATGACACTCTCTATGAACAGGCTCTATGATATATGTGGGGCACAAATTTGAGAGGAACTGATATTCCCGATAATGCCACTGGTACCCAAGCTATAGCACCTGTTGTGAACATACTGAGGGGTTGTGTTTACAAATTGCATGATCCATGTGGGGCAAACATGTGATATTTACTAAAGTACTTCCAGCACCATTTGTACTTCATGTATAACATGCGCACAAATCATAATCCAAACGTGAACACCTCCTTACCAAGTGTAGATTTACATATCTGTGAAAATATCTAGTTCTTTCCTAGTTTGGGCTAAAATGGAAAATATTCGTGTGTTTCTTACCATATATGTCCAGACATGTGTGACATATGTTGCGTGCATACCCAGTGGTAGGTGTGCGGCCTTTGACACCCATGTGTGACACATATAAGATTAATAGCAAGTTTAACATTTGGATGACAGCTATACATAACCACTGGTATGAATATGGCACACACATGGAACGCCTGTATGATGTATGCTAAGTTTAATTGTTATATATTAAATTCACATGTTTTGATAAAAACTGTAAGTCACATCCTGCATGGCCCATGGCACACTCCTGAGACCCTCGTATAATCCATACTAAATTTACATGTCTGACGACAGCTGTAACACCCTGTGGTAGGTATGCGGCCTATGACACTCATGTGTAACATATACAAGATTAATAGTAAGTTTAACATTTGGGTGACAGCTGTACCAAGTGTAGATTTACATATCTGTGAAAATATCTAGTTCTTTACTAGTTTTGGTTAAAATGGAAAATATTCATGTGTTTCTTACCATATATGTCCAGACATATGTGACACATGTTGCGTGCATACTCAGTGGTTCAGTGGTAGGCATGCGGCCTGTGACACCCATGTGTGACATATACAAGATTAATAGTAAGTTTAATATTTGGATGACAGCTATACATGCTGTCAGGTCACCTGAGGCGCGGTAAGGCCTGGGCTGACGTGGGGTCATTTAGTCCCGCTGATGAAATTGCGGGAAAATTAGTCCAACGTGGTGGGTTGGAATCCAAGTGTCACGAACTCGGCGCTGGGAGCTGAGTTAGACCGACGCCGTGATTCCTTCTCTGCCAAATTGGCCTGAAATAGGTTCGATTTCCGTTAGGTGTGATTCCTAATCACTTCAGGCTGTGTAATGGAAAGAATAATTTAAAGTAACAACGATTCTTTTATTTACACATAAAAATAAAGCCGTTTCAATATTTCAACAATCAACAATTCGATTCTTTTCACAGAAAATGGGTTGCTAGGGTTAAACAATTCTCAAGAATTATATAGCCATTCTATAGCCCTGTACTGGCACTATAGTCTACACACTGGAAATGTTACTACCGTGAGCTCGTCATAAGAGCTTCACAAATCTGAAATGTTATTACAATGAGCTCGCCATAAGAGCTTCCTTTGCTAATAGTCTTTCAGAAACAGCCTTTTCCGAATAATTATATCTGATGTCTCAGATCGCTTTGGCGTCTTTTATACTGAAGAAGCACCTAAGTTAAGTAATCCGCCAAGCTCTATTTTGAAAAGAACCATAACTGCAGAGAGTATTGCGGAATTTAAAATGCTGCTATCACAAAGTGATTTCTCCCAAGTATTGCAAGCAAATTGTCCTAACACATCATATGAAACCTTTCTGACCATTTACCTTGAACCCTATGAAAAAACATTCCCCTTCAAACATGTCCGACAGAACAAAAAATTCGTCAAAAAACAACCTTGGATGACCAGGGGTCTTGTCATATTTTCTAACAATAAACAAAAAATCTATCACAAACAAGAAGAATGTTACTAATGTAACACATGCCCCCTCCTTGTGACCTTCACCTTGCAGATGCGGCAGAAACTATTATACGCGACACACCTTCTTACTGTCCTTAACATTTGTAAAAGAGTTTAACAATTGTACTATGATTCGTTTCTGAGTTATGGATGAGACACGAATATTGACTCACTTTTAGTGTGACCTTGACCTTGAAGGTACGAACCCGGCTATGGTGTGTGACGCATCCTCCCATGGTCCTTTATAATTGTGTAAAGTTTGCTGACTGTGGCCCTAACAGTTTCCGAGTTATTGGCTCGGGGAGGGAGGGAGGGAGGGAGAGAGGGACGGACGGACGTACCCACTCAGAGGACTTGTGCATATTTTAACTTGTGGGGTGCGAGACGTAGAAATGGTACTTGTGGGGATCGCGTTTTGTCCGAGATTGCGAGTTGCATTTGTCCATATAGTTTGTGAGGTGTCTGGTCCTAATTGTGGGCTTACACGGCTGAAAACGTCATAGTGCGCTTATTGTGAATTATGTGTTGAATTATGGGTTCCAATTCGCAGATACAACTGATGGAGGTCGGCGTTTTATCAAAATATCTGAGTAGAATATGTAAAATATAAATGCAAGGAGGTACCACTCAGTGGAATTGTGCATATTTTAACTTGTGGGGTGCGGGACGTAGAAATGGTACTTGTGGGGATCGCGTTTTGTCCGAGATTGCGAGTTGCATTTGTCCATATAGTTTGTGAGGTGTCTGGTCCTAATTGTGGGCTTACACGGCTGAAAACGTCATAGTGCGCTTATTGTGAATTATGTGTTGAATTATGGGTTCCAATTCGCAGATACAACTGATGGAGGTTGGTGTTGTATCAAAATATTTGAGTAGCATGTGCACAATATAAATGCATGGAGACCAGTTAAAACCATGGAGCTTTGTCAAGTGTGAAAATAATATTGAGTTGAGCCTTGCAGTGATATCTCTCACATAATTCCAACCCCTGACTTCATTTCTTGGAAAACTATCCACGTGATGCCACTGGTTGGAGTGACGAAGAACAGAAAAATAAAACACAGAAATGTTTACTTCATCAAATAGGACCTTTCAACCAATGGCGATGTCGGGGGAGGGGGGGGGGGCACGTCCTTTGTTCTCAAATTTGGTCCTCCAAATACACACCTGAAAAATAGTTGAGCACCCCTGATACTTTGGCAATGTGTTGTGCCCTGACCCAAAAGATATGGCATGGCCATCACAACATCCGCGATATCCTGACTAAGTAATTCCTTGTCGATAGTTTTGGACAAAAGTTGTGACAGTTTAACCCTGTTTCTGTAACCCTGATGGATATTCCCTTGTGTATTATTGACACAATAATACCCGACTTAGGAATGGGACTGTAGGCCGCGATTGGCAGTCGTGTCTGATGAGTTCTTGCTAAAATGGCGGTTATTACACCGACAGAAATTCCTGTGGTGCAATGGTTATGTCAGATGTTATCACCTATCCTCCGTGCGCAATGCATTTCGAGACGTCACCCAAATGTAAATGTAAACTTGGCAAACAAGTAAAGAATAAATCGAGTCATAATTATACATAATTTTAGTTGTTGAGTGAAATGCATAACCAACAAGATTTATTTCAACATTTATCGGCTGAAATCTCGGTGTTCACCGTCGGCTTATTAATATTATTATTCAACGATCGACAGACCGAAACGAGCAGATAATAATATTGTCCAGCGAGTAATTTTAATTCACGTTCGAAGTCAAACGATGTTTTTTGTTTTACCTTTTCTGTTCAGTCCTGCTGGCAGTGTTGCAAGTAGCATGGCCATGAGGCCTCCAACGAACAAGCCCGTCAGACACCTACCACTTACCTGTGTCAGTGGCTGCAAATGAGCGTTTTTTTCAAAACAAAATTTGGAAACCGGTTGCAACTGGAACCTGTCCATCAAATGGATGGAAGGCTTGGGAAGGTTGTCCACAATCCAAACCCGCGTCTTTGAATATTAAGTGGTAAAAAACCCAACTAATTGATGGTATCGTGGGTCCGTAGTCAAAAGTTGTTAGAGGGGTACATGGCCAGGTACCCCAAAACAAAAAACATAAGTGGAGAGTGGCGTGAGATTATGAGATAGTCCAAATTTGGACTCACAGCTCATAATATTAATTTTGGCTTTGTTACGTCCCGTGGACGTACCCAACAAAAAACTATATTATAGACCGTGGGTCCAAGCTTGGACTAGGCTTGGGGTGGGAATGGTCCTTCCCCCACATTTAGGAGCCTGGTGGTCTTGGAAAGTCTCTTTACACCCCCCCCCCCCCCCACATCACATTACATATCCCCCCCCCCCCCCCACACACACACACGATGTGAAAGTCAGGTAGGACCGACTATATCGAAGTCTCACATATACTATGTGACTGGAAAAATAGTGAAAAGGCGGGGGGGGGGGGGGGGGCTGATTTTTTTTTTCGAACACTGGACGGGGGTGGGATGGGGAGGGGGGCAGCAGCCCAGAACACATTTTTTCCTGGCTCTGCAAATTTTTTCCCTGCGATCATTTTTCTTTAAAATGACTGAGTCAAATTGTTCAGGCATGCTTCTCTTGTGTTTACTGTTCAGGCATGTATTTAACTCTTCCGAATGAACTTAAGACGATGGGTAGGGTGGGGGTAGTTCACAATCCATTAAAAATGAGAGTTGATGGGGGTCGGATCGAAAAATCACAAAAACCTAATCCTGACTTTCTGTCAAGTACAGGCAAGCTAAAAAAATTCCTCACATTGCATTACATCAAGTACCCCCCCCCCCCCCCCCCCCCCCCCCCACACACACACACATCATGTTACATATTCCCAACCACGATGTGAGAGTCAGGCAGGACCGATTATATCTAAGTCTAACATATACTATATGACTGGAAAAAAGTGAAAAGTCGGGTGGGGGGGGGGGGGGGGGGGTTGGGGGAGAATTTTTCAAGTTCCAACACTCGGCGGGGGGATTCAGCAACCCAGAACACATGACCATTTTTCTTCAAGATGACGGAACCCAATTGTTCAGGCATGCTTCTCTGATGTTTACTGCTTAGACATGTATCTAACTCTTCCTAATGAACTTAAGGCGGTGGATTGGGTTGTGGTGGGTGGGTGGGTTGTTCACAATCCTTTAAGAATGAGAGTTGATGGGGATTGAAAGATCACAAAAACTTCATCCTGACTTTCTTATCGGTAAGCTGAAAATTCTGACTGGTGCTGATTTTCCAAAAAGAATTCCTCACATTGCATTACATTAAACTTTGAGCCTTTCTGAAAGCAGCAATACACATTTTATGGAATGTTGGCGTGACGAAATGGATAAAACAGCCATTGCTTATGGCGTGAGTCCCTATCTGATCTGAAAATCGGAAAAAAATTAATACCTCCCCCCGGGAAAGTTGGGGGGGGGGAATCATTCAGTGTATTGTCTGGGTTGTTTCGGTCAATAATCAGAATACACTGTTGGGTGTTAAAAAAACACCATTGTTTATATCCAGAGAAAGGTTTCTGTTGATATTCGTATACACTTAAAAATCGCGACATCGACGCCGTAGACCCCACGCACCATCTTCCTCTCCGGTCGTCCTGCCATGTAGTCTTATTTTTGTCATTACAATCATATATCTGGTTTGTTGAACTTGTATGTGAAGTATCCAGTTTCTGGAGTGCGACTCATAGGTTGAGTTGACATAATTTATCTTGCCAAAAGCATTAATTATATTGCGGTGTTCAGTCACCAGTATCAATAATCTTGAAATATCGCAGTTACCAGCACGGAAGGCATATTCGAATGGTGTGCCGTAATGCTACTGTTCAGAGACTAGATTATGTGTCAAAGTGGTTTGTTTTGGTAATTTGATAGCGACTGTTACAAGTTGTTGACATCTGTCAAGCGCGATATGGGCCAAACCCCCAATTTATACCATCAACAAAATGCTTGTAAATATACAGGTTTTTGAAGGTTGCTACCCAATTAACAAACCTAAAATGCTTTTTTGAGCCCTAAATCGTAAAGAAACTGTTCATTCAACATGGCTGTGTGCAGTCCACGTGCGTTTTATGTTTATGTTGTTCACCCCGCCCACCTAATCAAAATGGCTCTAGCAAGACTGTTTGCCCCACCCAAATTGCTTTGCGCTGGCCACTCCACTGCTTCCAACAACGTACACTCCAACTAACTGAAATTGGGGCGGCGTGTCTAGCCCTGGGGACAAGTGTACATACTGATGTGGGTCAGGATCGAATCTACAACCTTTCCCGCACTGACCAATGAATAAGGCGCTTCGCCTTCTAATTATGGACGGACTTATCAACATCCACGTACTGGCATCAACAGAGAGAATAACAATTTTTCAACAATAACCCTTTACCTAACGTAACGGCCAAAACTTGCCTGTGCTATACATAAATCGCCATTCAATTTTTTTTTTATATTTTAGTTTTTTGCTTCCAAACCATAGCTTATGACCCTTCATTGAAACGAGCTCATTGAGCTCCTTCCAATGAGGGGCATAAACTATGGAAGAAAAAAAAGTTCTGTTTGTTTTTTGTCTAAAACTAGTGTTGGATAATGGGTTAACCTTTACCTAACGCTAGTATCAGACGACACGCGTAAAAAAGTTCTTGGATACATATGTAACTAAAAATTTTCATTGTTTCCTTCAAAAACATAGGTTATGACCTCTCATTGGAACAAGCGTGACGCGCACATTCCAATGAGGGGTCATAACCTATGTTTTGGAACCAAAAAATGAAAATATAAGAAAAATAGCCATTATGTTAGGTAAAGGGTTTTGGACGTTATGTTAGGTAAAGGGTTAATCAGTGAATGATTTGATTCTGGAATCAGAACATCAACATTAGGGATATCCGTAATGTAAAAGCCTCTGTTCATTGTTGAATGGTATAACCCAACCAGCCCCTACAATTCAGGGAAATGGCCTCGGCAATCAAAATGCCGAGCCAAAAGCAGTTGACGTCAGCTAAAATATAGTTTGCGTCGGCACTTTTTATAAATCAGAATTTTCATTCAAAATAGGCCAAATTGCTGTGGATACGTTTAAATAACGCAGGCCCCATACTTCGACTGATAAATCTTTGTAAATAACGATGGACTGGGGTGACCCAAAACATGAATAAACAAAGTCGGTAAAGAAGACTGAAATGGGACTGACCTACATACATATACATATACATTGTCGGAAGGTGAGATGATCATTCAGCGTAATTTTCACACTTCTCAAATGATGCCAATATAGACACTTTAATGTTCAATGCAAACGAGAAGTGTTCATGAAAAAGATGTTTGTTTAAGTTTGTGACATCAATAAAGAAAATAATCCACTCACATAAATTACAAAACACTGCTTTGTTTTGTTTGTTCCTGTAACTTCTGAATATTAATTAGGAACAGTCTGGACTGCATGAGATTCAGTGCGGTTTAACAAAATCACAGCATTGAACTTTGTCTTCTATTTCGGTTCAGGGTTGTTTCGGCCTCAATATTTTTCTCCGGTAACTTTCGTCTTAGGTTTAAAAAAATATCGAGGCCAAAACGTTCGGGCTGAAAGGTCCCGGGGCCGAACTGGTAAAGGGCCGAAACGTCCCGCTCCCTCTACAGTTAAAGCTAGAAGTCCTGTCATGAACTGTGCGCTTATCTGGCCTTAACTGCGCGTAGGAATTTCAAGCAATTTCCATATTGAATGGCAATCAAACCATGGTAGATTCTCCTGCCTATCCATAGCAAACACAAGCAGTGTTTCAGCCAATGGACCTCCGGGTTACCCAGAGGTCCATTGCTGAAACATTGCTTGTGCTCAGGCCATATGTACAGAATTTGATGCCCAAACTACGAAAAAAGCGCGCAGATCAACGTGCTATTTCCGCGCAATTCATGACAGGACTTCTAGTTTTAACTGTATTTCCACACCAGACTTTTCTGTTTTCCCCACCATGAACCCCTGACACACAACTGTTTGGTGATTTTTGACAACACGTGCTTGTCAATTAATGTTTGAAAAGAAAATTTGTTTATCTCTAATGGACTTTTCAAAACCACCAAAGGTAAATAAATCAACTAAAGTGATCACTTTGCTTCTAGATTAAAGGGGTCTGGAATAAAAAAAAATGTTGTCAAAGACAATGTAGTCTACCGTAATTTTTTATGTGAGTTTTGCCACGTAACAATTACTGAAATTATTCAATTGTTGGGCTAACATTTTCAATTTATATGTTGGCTGGATTGTTCAGTTTCTGATTTTTACATGTATTTGTGATCATCGAAAGTGGACTTTGCATTGGCAAAAATTTTGCCTATGTACCGGAGGGGGGGGGGGGGTCTTCCAAAAAATTCCGGACACAAGGCCTAAAATATTTTTTTCCACCTTTTGACCACCACCCACCCACCCACGTGCAAAAAAAATATTTTTTTCCTCTGACCACTTGGACACCCACCCCACCACCTATATTTTTTCAGTGTATCACCACGGTGGGTAATGAAAAATTATTACACTGAGCTTCCAGTTGTCAATCCTTGCCTTAATTTGAATCCTTATCTGATAACTGTTTTTTTTCACATCTTTATGTTCTGGGTGGTTCAAATACCTGATGACAGAACTTTCAGTTGAGCATTTGTAATTCATGCATTTCAATAATATGCCTATATGCACTATGGCATAGTGTATACTGCATATTATTGAAGTGCATGAATTACAAATGCTGAACTGAAAGTTCTGGCCTCAATGCTCTCATAATAATTATCATTCATGTGTTAAGTTCCGAGACTGAAGAAACAGTTTAAATTTAGTGAAGAAGTTTTAATTTAATGACCTGACTACAGGCTAAGTGTCTAGGCTTGAGGTTTCAGCCAATTGTCATTACTCAAAAGATAGTTGATAGCGTTGGAAAGCTGAAAATCTGTCACCTAACACTATTGTAAATCTCACTGTCCATCCTGGTCCGTCTCCGAAAAAATGTCAGCATTGATTTCTGCATATAACAGCATATAATGTAAGAATTAGACTATTTTTGTGAACATCAAATAGAGGATTAAAATAATCTTCTTTTGCTGCACAGTATTATGCTCAGCTACTCATCTATATATTCTGGCTCAGTCAGGGTTAGTTTTCAATTCAAATATTAACTGTAACTTTTATTTCATGTTTTCTCGAGATAGCCAGACAAACCCTCTGTGAAAACCCTGGTACTATCACTATGAGCTTGAATTGAGTAAGTGAGGTTTTATATCAAAGATGCACAGTGAGAATTTTC